>CM061133.1:42838442-43149997 GCA_030789695.1 Scilla litardierei
ACAAGGCCACAACACGGTCGAGTGGACTCTTCACGTAGCCGTCCCATCCCCAGATCAAACGAGGGTCAGAAGTAGCGGTAAAGAAGCATCCACACGACCAATTAGTCGATCGTGTGAGCTCATCCTGCCGAAGAAGAAAGCCTCGACGACACGGCCGTGTGAACTCTTCACATGACCGTGGAGTCCCCTATTTTTGATGAGGCCAGCAAAAGCACTTACAGCGACGCAGTCGTTTAGAATTTACAAATGATCGTGTCATTAACGAATCTCCACAGCCTGTAAAAATGCATAACTTAGACCAATCGACGTGACCACGTCGTTTGGCCAAAATTGTCGTTTGGAATCGGGTCTGCTGCGAACCCATAGGGTTTTAAGGTGTTTTTAAGCATTTGGGCACCGCCAGCGAGGGGAGAGCAAGTTTTATCTTTATTTTCTTCAACTTTTTGATTTTTGATTTTAGTTTTAGGAGTAGGTTAGAGTTTAGATAGGTTTTAGATGCTTTCCCTTTGGATTGTAATTAAGAATTGACAACTCTTGCTTGCGATTCAATGAGATAAGTATATTTTCCTTCTCCTACTACGTTTTTATTAATGTTTTGTTGTTTTTAATGTATTCTTCGTTCTCTTATTTATTATTCCTTCTGATTACATTCGTTTATGTGTTTGCATGTCGTAATCTGCATTTAAACCACGTAATTTCGCATCCCGCACAACTCGATTCACTTAGCTAGCAACGACTTGAGATCGAGCTAGTACTCGATCAATCAACCTCCCTATGGGCAACATGTATAACTCTAGGACGATGTAGTGCACTTGCGGTTATAAAAATTAAATCTTCAACGCTTTGCGAACAAGTTTTTGGCGTCGTTGTCGGGGAGGTTGCCTTGATTGATATTAGTTAGATTTTTGGTTAGGTAGACTACGTGCTTATCAAAATTTATAATAATTATAGGGTTTTTTGCATATCTGTCCCTCAAATCTTGCGTATTTTGATATCTGTCCCTCAAATCTTGGTATTTGCTCTCAAGTCTCTTAAATTTTAAACCTGTAACCTTAATAGTCCCTCTCTCAAATTTCTGTTAAAAACTAACGAAATGGGAATATTCAGTTAGATTAAGGGGTTAATTGGGGGTTAGGGTTAAGATTAGGGTTAGGATTAGGGTTAGGAGAGTCTGAGGCGGAGGGGGAGGGGGCGCCGCCCCTCCCCCCTGAAAACAAGGGGAGGGGAGCGGCGCCCCCTCCCCCTCCGCCTCCCCCTCCCCGCCGCCTCAGACGAGGCAGAGGGGCAAGGGGCACCGCCCCTCCCCATGTTTTCTGGGGGGAGGGGCGGTGCCCCCTCCCGCTCCACCTCAGACGAGGCGGAGCGGGAGGGGGCACCGCCCCTCCCCCCAGAAAACAAGGGGAGGGGCGGCGCCCCCTCCCCCTCCCCTGTCTGACAAGGGGAGGGGCGGCGCCCCCTCCCCCTCTGCCTCAGAAGAGGAGGGGGAGGGGGAGGGCGGCGCCGCCCCCTCCCCCTCTGCCTCAGAAGAGGAGGGGGAGGGGGAGGGCGGCGCTGCCCCCTCCCCATGTTTTCGGGAGGGGGGGGGGAGGGGGCGCCGCCCCTCCCCCTCCGCTGTGTGAGGCAGAGGCAGAGGGGGCACCGCCCCTCCCCCTTTTTTGGGTTGGATAATTAACTCTAATTAAGGGGGTTTAATGATTAATTTAACATAATTTCTTAATTAACTAACCATAATCGCTAATTAATATAATTTTTTAACAGAAAACAGGTTGGAGGGACTATTAAGGTTAACGTTTAAAATTTGAGGGACTTATGAGCAAATACGAAGATTTGAGGGACAGTTATCAAAATATGCAAGATTTAAGGGACAAAGATGCTAAAAACCCATAATTATAATAAACGAAATTTTTCCACCACCGGTATCGAATTTTTGCAATTCTCTTGTACCACTGACGTGCTTCTCTTAGCCATATTTTTCACTTGTCAGGTGCTTTTCAGAGACTATGTGGATACCTGATGGATCGTATGTTGAAATTTTCAGTGCTCTATCTTCACAAAGTGCTCAGATGGGAGGCCACAATGATTTTCCATAGGTTGCAGGTGATCGGTCCCGGATATACACCCGGAGAACGATTGTAGTTTTACCGCAAGCGCACGGTGTAGCGGCGAGCGGGTATCGAACACGAGGAGGTGGTGTTGGCTCCAATCTATCTTAGGTTGGTTTGACTACGAATGTTTTATTGGTGGAGATGGCTATGGTATGATGTAATGGCAATGGTGATGGATATCGGTGTCAGAGATAGAGAAATCGGTCAAATGTCGATACAAATACAATATAATAGAAGTGTCTAGGGCTCGGGATTCTCCACTACCGACCGTCATGCATCATCGTGAATAGTGAATCTCAATATTACTAGACTTGCATTGAGGTGAACTAGTCGTAACTGAATAGAGAACCAAGCTCACGCTCTCGCGCTATTGCCGGTCTATAGCAAACCTAGGATAGGGCCCAATCTCTTGCAAACCCTAGCCTAAGCCACTAGCATTAGGATCGACATCATCGTTCAATCGCCCCTTGAGCCCACTCTCGTGCAAACTCGAGTTACGATCTAGGTTGTGATAGTTCGTATTCGTCCAATCTCTTGCAAACGAATATGTGTATAGATTTACAATTAAAAATCCTAGCTTTGGTCCAATCTCTTGCAAACCAAACCTAGAGAAATCCGATTGTAAACCTAAATCGAATATCTAGGGCTTCCCATCGATTAGAATCCAATCTCTTGCAAACCCCAAATCAATGGAAATCCCTAGCTATCCGTAGTAAATCAATCATAACCTAACCTCCTAGAAATTCTAGCAAATTAGAAATTCATTCATCACAAATATGAAATTAGATCCATATGGTTCATCCCCATGCCCTAGAACAACAAATCTACTCAAGCATGGCAATAAGGATATGAGAATCAATAAAAATCATTGCTTGCATACAAAAAGATAGAAAAACAAAGATTCAAATAATAAGAACACAATACTTAGCTTGATGAAGATCTTCAATCCAAATACAAGTTTTTTGATCCAAGAGGGGGCCTAGGGCATGGCCTAACCTCTAAATATAATCCCTAATAAAACATTTTTGAACTTAAGAAAACATAATGGGGATCTTCTCTAATGGTGGCTACAAAACCCTTATATAGTCCCCCAAAACCCTAGCAAATAACCCTGGAAAACCCCTCAAATTCGTGCCCAAAACAGCCTAAACCGCAACTTAAAATCTGGGCCCGCCGCCGACTCGGCCGAGTGGAAATTCCAGCACTGTAGTGTCAACTTGCAGAAATTCTCCAGATTTCATCCGACCTCCGATTGGTACGTTCTTAGTGGCGTTGGAACCATCATAAAGTCTACTATCCACAAAAAATATGAGAAAAATATTTTGATTTCTGGAATGATAGCAGAGTTCAAAAGAGTGGGAGCTTGTCTGAAAATCTGGGCGTTGCGTGTCCTCGGCATCACTCGGCCGAGTTGACTTCGCTACTCGGTCAAGTGGGCTTCTCTACTCGACCGAGTGACAGACCCTGTAGAATTCCAGTAAGTCAGGGGTCTTGGGGGGCTTATCTTCAGAGGTGACTCGACCGAGTGGCTTTACTCACTCGGCCGAGGGGCATTTGGTACTCGGTCGAGTCGGAACCGTCAAAAGCTTGTACATTTCCAGTAAGTCGGCCTCTTTTGATGGTGTATTTCTCATGCCACTCGGGCGATGCGATCTTCTTACTCGGCTGAGTGGGATATCATCCCTCGGCCGAGTGCACGCCCAATTCCTTCAGTTGGAGCGTGTCCGGTCTGGTCGGCCGAGTGGTCTTCTTGCTCGACCGAGTGAGTGCTCCACTCGGCTGAGTGGCATGCTGTAAATGCCCAATCTTCCCCGTTTCTCCTCCTCGTCGCTCCTACGGAGTTCTTTCTTCTTCCACCCATCTCCCACCGCCGAATAGCCCTCAAAAGAGCCTTGTGTGACGCTCCGGAGTGGGTGCAAGTCCCTTAAGCTCATTTTTGCTCCCGATCGCTCCATATTTCCTGAAATCCGACAAAAACAAGAAATAGTGAAAAGTAACGCAATATCGTAGAATACTCGTGAAAATCGCAATATGAGCAATCGAAAAGGCGTGAAAACATGCAGAAAAAAGGTGTAAAATATGGACCGATCAAAATCCCCCAAGCTTACCTCTTACTCGTCCTCGAGGAAGATAAGTAGAGAGAAGAACTCGGGAGATGAAAATAAAGAAAATGAAATGAAAAAGAAAGAACACGAGGTGGAAGGGGTCGCTAGATTATTCTCTCAGATCTCAAGCCATAAGCTACACATCACGATACTTGAAAAAAAACGAATCACATGCTATAAGGATTTCATATCTTACATAAATATGGTACTTGCAAGATTTTAAGAACAACAAAAGGGATTCTCTAAATTCATACCATCAATTCATATCCACGTCACGCATTTCATAGGATTTGATATACAAATGATGGCGATGCACTTTTCAATCAAGAGTTATAACTGAAGCATATATGAATCACACCAAGCATGCAATAGAGAATGGAATAAGAGACATGTCATTCACATATTTATATCAAATCATGAAAAATCTCCATATCTAATATATTTTGCAAAGTCTAAGCATTATCGAATATTCCCATTCATGCACGTCTCCACTCTAATGTTATACTCACTCATATGGTCAAATGAATTCACCCCCCCAAGCTTAGCTTGAGGCATCACATCTAAATAAATATGATAGTGGAAAATGGGATTTTTTGCCTTGGTTTTCCCAAGTGTTTTGTGGCTCCAATAATAAGATAGAGAAACATTTTTCTTTTTCTTTCTTTTTGAACTTTTTGTTTCTCATTTTTCTTTTTGGATTTTTGTAGGAGCTATATGATTTGTATTTTTGGGTTTGGGCTCCTTTTTGGCTTTTTTCACTTTTTTGGAGCTAACTTTTTCTTTTGTGGGGATTTTTGGGAAATAGATGCGATATAAGTAGCTTTAGGAGGTGAACTCAAGTGACATGTAGAGAATAAAAAGATATATGTGGAGAAAGAAATAATGTAACACTCGGTTCACTCTAAGATGTGCACGAACGGTTCAATAAAATAATACTTCAACTAAAACTCATATGTAAGCATGGATATTCTCAATCATTTCAATAAATAGTGAAGTCAAGCAGTAAAGTTTACAACCGTATCAGGCATGCAATAGAAGGTGAACAATAAAACTGATGCTTCAGATATACTATTGATGCGTGAATCTTGGTGCATTTCCAACAAAAGCATACTAAACACTAATCCATATATTCAGTTTCAATTAATATCATGCATTCATG
The DNA here is from genome assembly GCA_030789695.1 of Scilla litardierei. Classification (NCBI taxonomy): domain Eukaryota; kingdom Viridiplantae; phylum Streptophyta; class Magnoliopsida; order Asparagales; family Asparagaceae; genus Scilla; species Scilla litardierei. The sequence continues at coordinate 42,843,812 of CM061133.1, forward strand.
TAGAGGGATCATCAAAAGGAATAGATTTGCAGGCATATGTGAATAACAAGACTATGGAATACTCTAAATAGCATGGCAAGGAATAATAAGCATCGTGATGGTTGCTAAAGCAATAAGAGATATCATCATAAGGAACGCATCTAGCAAAAGAAGAGAAAGGAAAATAAAGAAATAAGAAAAAATAAAAGAGAGGAAAGAAAAGAAAAACAAGCACACAATATGATGCATGAACACACATAAAAGGAAAATAAGATGGAAAATTCAAAAAGATGATGCAAAATTTTGAAAAATTCTAAAAAACCCTAAAATAAAGTAAAAATGCAACTAATGCATCTAAATGGCATGGAAATGCACTCCCCCAAGCTTAAACTTCACATTGTCCTCAATGTGATCATAATGAAAGAATATGAGGAACAACGATAATAATAAGGGGGTGAATGAAAAATGATGAAATGAATGACATGAAATCATAATGCGACTACATGCACATACAATGATGCATGAGAGCGCCTTCCCCCAAGCTTATACCAAACAATCCTATTCAAATGACTTGACCAAAAATGTCATGGCTTTGCAAAGCGTAATCAAGTCAAACGAATAAGAAAGTAAGGTGTCACTTGAAAGAAATGCTCGAATGTGGTGAGCAAAAGGATGTGACACATCAAAATATGAAGAGGGAAATTAATATATATAATGGGTTTGGGATGTAAAAATTTTGTTGCCGTCATATGAGGTGATATTTATTCAAACAAATCTATACGGTCCTCTCGCTGTCGAGAGGATTCGTGTTTATTGAAAGCATAAATATTTCTACACTACTGGATTGATATCACCTATAGCAAAAGGCGGATCCAGTATCGTTGCTGGTGCAGGCAACTGCTCCAACTGCTCCTTCCGTGGCTCCGCCAGGCGCGTGTGTCCACGGACTCCATCAGATTCCAGCAATGCGGCTCCCAGCATCTCTCCAAGGACTCCACCTGTACCCTGCAAGAGATAAGCCGCATCAATCTGATGTGGATAATTCTTCTCCAAAATAAATGTATTCCAAAGAGGGTCATCAACATAAGTATTTAAAATTAAAAACGTTTGACAACACTTCCCTGGAAATAAATCTCTACTCTCGTGTACCACGTAGATCAACTCCACATTGTTCGCCTCAGGTTGTTCAGGTAGCTCGGGCATATAAGCATAGGTCTCATCAGGCAGCTCCTCATCATCGTCAGACTTATCCCATCGCACCTCCTGATCATAATTAATAGCTTCCATGGGTGCTAACTCCTCGCTCTCCTCCTCGTATACGTCCCATCATACCTCTTGATCGTATGTACATGAATCCTGTAAAAGGTGCAATGAGTCGTCAAAATCTGAATCATAGCAAGCATCATATACGGGAGGGGAATAAAATGTAAAGGGCGAGGGAGTAAAGAGATCCCCCTGAAGGGGAGCCATAAGCTCTGTGGGATTGTCCTCAGCGTCAGTGGAAGGGTGGTCCTTTGAGGGATGCTCAGCCTCTGTAGAAAGTAGAGGCGGCTGCGGTAGCTCAAAAGGAGGAGGGTAATGCTCGGGATCCTCATGAATGGATGTGTCCACATCCCAATGCACGGCCTCCCCAGTGACAAGCTCTGGCTCCGCATGTAAGGCCTCCTCAACAGCAAGCTCTGGCTCATGTGGGTGACAAGGGGGAGCGACGATGGCACAAGCTGACTCTCCCCCAAGCTGAACATGGACATCCTCCTCAGGCTCCTCAGGTATAGAAGGCAATGTAAACGTCATCATCTCCTTTTCATGCCTCCTTCTTTGTTTCTTTCCTGGAGCTCGAGTCACCCGATTGCATGGCTTGGCCTCCTCAATAGTAGGTGCAGGTGGCTCTATGGGCTCATGTATCTTGACCGTGGTATAAAAGTGGGTCTTGTGCCCCTCAATTAGAGCGTAGACTCCATCATCAATTGTGCCTGTGGAAGAGATACAATGAGTAATAAAGTTTTGAAATTCAAGCTCAAAAGGATCAACCTGCCGTTATTGTCAATGGACCGGAAATTCAAACTATGTCGACAATGTTTCTCAATAGGTCCGTGTACGTGTCCTCCTTTGGCAACTCAGATGTCTCTATTTGTGGTGTGTTGATGGTATAAAGGTGGATATGATCACCTTCAAGTGAAGCATACACTCCATCTATGATGGTACCTGCACTAGAGACATTAGCCATAACAAAATCGATGAATACTTGGTCGTATGGTTTACTTACCGCAACGGTTAGTGAACCAGTAGATCGAGCATCATCTATCATTTGCTCCAAGGCTGCTGCCAACTGTAGATCACTGAACTTCCCCACTTGCATCCTCTTCAAAAACTCACGTGAGGGTCCCTTTAGCCTTCTAGTGAAGATATCAAATAGCGTGGAGTCATTCCACTCATGGTCTGACTCCGTCTGGAACATTTCTAACATTCCTTCAAACCTAGACAAGGCTTCCCCGAAGGATTCTCCATCAGCCTGATAGAATGTAGCAAGATATATGTAGGATTGTATAGAGCCCGCTCGCATTTTCTTTGGAAGCACCATCGCTGCAACAACTGTACCTGATCAATCAAAGTAAACAACCTAGAAAAGACGTCAGTGGTACAAAGAGAGATAAAGATAATAATAGCAGGTGGTGGGAAAAAAATATCTCTCAATGTTTTTTTAATTTTTTTATTTATTTTTTAATGTAATCTAATTAACCTAATTGGGACAAATTGGCACCCAACGGGAAACACCTCCCCGGCAACGACGCCAAAAACTTGATCGGCCCCGGATATACACCCGGAGAATGATTGTAGTTTTACCGCAAGCGCACGGTGTAGCGGCGAGCGAGTATCGAACATGAGGAGGTGGTGTTGGCTCCAATCTATCTTAGGTTGGTTTGACTACGAATGTTTTATTGGTGGAGATGGCTATGGTATGATGTAATGGCAATGGTGATGGATATCGGTGTCAGAGATAGAGAAATCGGTCAAATGTCGATTCAAATACAATATAATAGAAGTGTCTAGGGCTAGGAAATCTCCACTACGGACCGTCATGCATCATCGTGAATAGTGAATCTCAATATTACTAGACTTGCATTGAGGTGAACTATTCGTAACTGAATAGAGAACCAAGCTCACGCTCTCGCGCTATTGCCGGTCTATAGCAAACCTAGGATAGGGCCCAATCTCTTGCAAACCCTAGCCTAAGCCACTAGCATTAGGATCGACATCATCGTTCAATCGCCCCTCGAGCCCACTCTCGTGCAAACTCGAGTTACGATCTAGGTTGTGATAGTTCGTACTCGTCCAATCTCTTGCAAACAAATATGTGTATAGATTTACAATTAAAAATCCTAGCTTTGGTCCAATATCTTGCAAACCAAACCTAGAGAAATCCGATTGTAAACATAAATCGAATATCTAGGGCTTCCCATCGATTAGAATCCAATCTCTTGCAAACCCCAAATCAATGGAAATCCCTAGCTATCCGTAGTAAATCAATCACAACCTAACCTCCAAGAAATTCTAGCAAATTAGAAATCATTCATCACAAATATGAAATTAGATCCATATGGTTCATCTTCATACCCTAGAACAACAAATCTACTCAAGCATGGCAATAAGGATATGAGAATCAATAAAAATCATTGCTTGGATACAAAAAGATAGAAAAACAAAGATTCAAATAATAAGAACATAATACTTAGCTTGATGAAGATCTTCAATCCAAATGCAAGCTTTTTGATCCAAGAGGGGGCTAGGGCATGGCCTAACCTCTAAATATAATCCCTAATAAAACATTTTTGAACTTAAGAAAACATAATGGGGATCTCCTCTAATGGTGGCTGTAAAACCCTTATATAGTCCCCCAAAACCCTAGCAAATAACCCTAGAAAACCCCTCAAATTCGTGCCCAAAAACAGCCCAAACCACAACTTAAAATCTGGGTCCGCCGCCGACTCGGCCGAGTGGAACATGTGACTCGGCCGAGTGGAAATTCCAGCACTGCAGTGTCAACTTGCAGAAATTCTCCAGATTTCATCCGACCTCCGATTGGCGCGTTCTTGGCGGCGTTGGAACCGTCATAAAGTCTACTATCCATAAAAAATATGAGAAAAATATTTTGATTTCTGGAATGATAGAAGATTTCAAAAGAGTGGGATGTTGTCTGAAAATCTGGGCGCTGCGTGTCCTCGGCATCACTCGGCCGAGTTGACTTCGCTACTCGGTCGAGTGGGCTTCTCTACTCGGCCGAGTGACAGACCCTGTAGAATTCTAGTAAGTCAGGGGTCTTGGGGGGCCTGTCTTCGGAGGTGACTCGGCCGAGTGGCTTTACTCACTCGGCCGAGGGGCATTTGCTACTCGGTCAAGTCGGAACCGTCAAAAGCCTGTACATTTCCAGTAAGTCGGCCTCTTTTGATGGTGGATTTCTCATGCCACTCGGGCGATGTGATCTTCTTACTTGGCCGAGTGGGATATCATCCCTCGGCCGAGTGCACGCCCAATTCCTTCAGTTGGCGCGTGTCCGGTCTGGTCGGCCGAGTGGTCTTCTTGCTCGACCGAGTGAGTGCTCCACTCGGCTGAGTGGCATGCTGTAAATGCCCAATCTTCCCCGTTTCTCCTCCTCGTCGTTCCTACGGAGTTCCTTCTTCTTCCACCCGTCTCCCATCGCCGAATAGCCCTCAAAAGAGCCTTGGGTGACGCTCCGGAGTGGGTGCAAGTCCCTTAAGCTCATTTTTGCTCCCGATCGCTCCATATTTCCTGAAATCCGACAAAAACAAGAAATAGTGAAAAGTAACACAATATCGTCGAATACTCGTGAAAATCGCAATATGAGCAATCGAAATGGCGTGAAAACATGCAGAAAAAAGGTGTAAAATATGGACCGATCAGCAGGGTTCTGCATAAAGTGTGGAATGCAGGGGCAAATTTTTGCCCAATGCCAATATTATACCCATCCTTACAACCCACCATCATATACCCACAACCTGCTTTATGAATCGTCCACCTCCACCACAAAAATCTCACCTTGAGTTGTTACTAGAAAGCTAACTCGCAAAACAAGATCAATGGATCGAAATCCAAGCCAAGGACAAAGCCCAACTCCAAGAACTTGCCTAGAGTGTAAGCCAATTATTCATATCGTTGGGTGATGTGCGTTTATATTTTATATATTCACGCCCGTTTTCTTCGTGTTTTTCCGTTATTTTCCGACGTCCCGTATCCATTTTGTCGTGTTTTATAGTTTTCTTTCACTTCTCCATGTTTTTGTGTGTTTGCAGGAGATTGCCAGCGTAGGGGACACATAACGAAGATATCATAAGTCCCCAGAGCAACGGGAGGAGTCACATACGATCCAGGGGGTCAAACGACCAAGATTGCCATCTTTCAGCCCCCACCCGATCGGTTGGACACAGCCAACCGATCGGGTGATGCACGCGTATCCGATCCGGACAGCAGCTGAAGCAAAGTGAGGATCAACCGACCGGTTTATCCCAGCAGACTTCTCGGAAATTTGGAGCTGAATTCCAACCGATCGGGTGATGTTCACCCGATCGGTTCATCTGTAGCCGATTCCGCCAAGAGACGACACAGAGAGCTCATCCGATGGCCCGCTGACCGTACCAAGTTGACGCAAGTTTCTGTTCTTTTGGGCGATATTTCCAACCGATCGGTTGATTGTTCAACTGATCGGTTCACCTGATGACCGCAAGATCCAAACGACGAGCCGCTTGCACCAACCGACCGGGTCATGCGAGCGGGTAAAGTTTCTAAAGACCGCAGCCGAAGAACGTTGTAGCTCAACCGATCGGTTTATTCTTCAACCGATCGGGTGAAGTCGTTTTCTATATATAACTGCCCTAGGTTTTCAGAAACGGGGAGCTGTGTATTTTTCTGTCCTTTTTCCCTATTGTGACGGCTGGAATTTTATTGTTATTTGTAAATGTTCTGATCTTTATGAAACTTTGATATTATCTTAATTGCATTGCTACTACTCTATTTCAATCGCCTGATTATGATTTCTACGGTCGATTTTCATTTAGATTGCTTTTTAGCTATAATGTGTGAGTAGTTCCCAAATCTGGGATTTTGGCGGAAACCCCTTCGTGGGTTCTCCCTAATGCGTCCATAAGACTAGGATTTCGATAGGGAGTAGGGATTTATTGGTTACGCGGGGTGTTTCATTGTCGTCGGTGGGAAAAAGATCGCCTTTGACCGTTGGGCCAAGGGGGAATAAACTTGGCGGTTGACTCCCTAGCCATAGCTCACGCCCTTAGCGTAGACATCAAATCCTAGCACGCGGGAGCGGCAGAGTGAGATGTTGGGAGTTATCGTTGCGAGCTTAGTGGTCCCGGAGTCGGTCAGTGTTAATGGACATGGGAATGCCCACTGACCGAACCCGGGTAATTCGACATATCATCCTGGGCACCAACCAGAATATCGGGCCCATGAGACGCTGGTATCACTCTTAGAGGCAACGTCTCACCACTAAACCCTAATTCCGATCATATTCCTATCCGTAGGGCGTAATAGCGAGAACACATGATATGGTGGAAACCGAAGTCCCAGGTTTCTATTTATATTGTCTATCCCCCGTATTTACATTCTGTGATAAACCATCTACCGATTCAGACTAGCTCACCCCTAGGGTGAATTGGTTCCTATTAGAAACAAGCACAACCACGCCTCCCTGTGTTCGACCTCCAAGCCACACTACAACACCGTGTGCTTGCGGTACAAATATTTTAAATCTGGTATCCCCCAATCATATTGCACACTTGCATGATCACAAAACCGGGGGACGTCAAGCTTTATGGCACCGTTGCCGGGGAGGCAACGTGCTTGTTTATTTTAGGACCTTCGAACCCTTGAGTCTAGTTCATATCCCTACCTCGCGATAGTTTTCGCATTCTACTTTTTCGTTTTTATTTTCTATTTTTATTTTTCTGTTTTATTCTGTTCCTATCACATACTTGCTTCACGGGTATTTCTTGTTTTTCATGCGCAGGAATACAAGGAGTCTAGACGACTTGATTCCTATCGACCCGGAAATTAACGCCACCTTGAGGCATCTGGCAGCAGAGAAGAGAAGAAGAGAAGAGTCTGAAGCCATGGGGGAGAATACCCCACCTCATAAGTCCCTGCTGGAGTACTCGAGCCATCTATCGGGTCCACCACCTCCATTCGACCTCCGGCTATTTTAGCCCAGAGCTTCGAGCTTAAGCCGTCACTAGTGACGTGGATCCAGCAGGATCAATTCTCTGGGGCACCCATGGAGAGCCCTATTGAACATCTGGACTCCTTCCTCGAGAAGTGTGACACATTCAGGATTAATGATGTCACCACTGAAGCAATCCGTCTGAAGCTATTTCCCTTCTCTCTGCCAGATAAGGCCAAGCAATGGCTTAGGGGAAAGGACCCGAACACCTTCAACACCTGGGAAAAGCTCTCGAATGCGTTCTTGACTAAGTTCTTTCCTCCGGGGAAGACCATGAAGTTGAGGAGTGAGATCTCCTCCTTCTCCCAGGCTAGCCACGAGTCCTTGCATGAAGCTTGGACGAGATACAAAGAGATGCAACGGAGATGCCCTCATCACGAGCTTCCAAAGTGGCAGCTTATTAATCTGTTCTATAACGGACTGAGGGATGACTTGAAATCTTTGATGGACGCCGTGGCTGGGGGGGTCCTTCATGTCTAGAAGTGAAGAAGATGCCGGCAACATCTTGAAAAACATGGCATCAAACAATGAGCGGTGGTGTGACGAGCGTGCAACACCTAGATATGGAGGCATTCATAGAGTTGAGGACGTCAACAAGTTGTCTAGCAAATTTGATTTGCTATCGACCCAAATTTCAGCGCTCATTGTAGGAGCTGGTGGTGCTGGCATACAACAAGTATCAGTGGTGGAAGCGGAAGTCCTTGGAGACTTCGAGGGTGGTGGCATTTCACCACCGGTGGATCAAGCTAGCGCACTTTTCTTCAACCCTACGGGTAATGCGCCGTATCCACCCCAGACTAGCTCCAACCCGGTTTCTTCTCCAAATAACTGGAACGACCCCAATCTTAGCTATCGGGCACCCTATCAGCAGCCACCTCAGCAGCAACAGCAGCTAGTATATCAGCCGCCTAGGCAACAACAGCAACAGTATCATCAGCAGCAGCAGCCTCCACAGGTATACCAGCAGTATCCACCAAGGAACCAGCAGCCCATGCAGCAGCCGCAGCAATATGGCCAGTAGCGTGCTATCTCCCTAGTTGAGTCCCTCTTGACTCAGTATATCACGAACCAAGAGAAGATCAACTTGAAGATGGAAATGGGGCAGAGAGCTCTCACCGACCAAGTAACCCAACTGGGGTTGTGGTCGCGCCCCGGATACACGTCCCGGGACGACGACACTGTAGTCTTACCGCAAGCGCACGGTGTAGCGGCGAGCGGGTATCGAACACGAGGAGGACGTATGACAGTGTCTTCTTCAGTCAACCTGGCTATAGGAACAGTAGAGAAATGTTCGCAGTAATGCGGTCACAGTCGTTCAATTATACGAAAGTAAATATCAAATTAATAAAGACGCCTAGGGATAAGGAATTCTCGCTACTTGTCGTATCTCATCATTGTGATTCGTGGGTTTCACAATTGCTAGACTTGAAATTCGGGTGAACTAGTTGCAACTAAATGTAGAACCAAGCTCACGCTCTCGCGCTATTGCTGGTCTATAGCAAAACTAGGGTAGGGTCCAATCTCTTGCAAACCCTAACCTAGGCAAGCTAGCGTGAAGAACATCATCATCGTTCAATCGCATCTCGAGCCCACTCTCGTGCAAACTCGAGCTACGGCCTAGGTGTGATAGTTCCTACCCGTCCAATCTCTTGCAAACGGGTATTGGTATAGAATTACAATCGAAAACCCTAGTTTCGGTCCAATCTCTTGCAAACCGATTCCGGAGGAATTCAATTGCAACCCAATTCGAATTTCTAGGGCTTCCTATCGAGTTGGGATCCAATCTCTTGCAAATCCCAATCGGTATGAATCCCTAGCTATTCGTATTAAATCAATCCCAAACTACCCCTAATCAATTCTAGCAATAATTTCACCAATTCATCACAAATTAGAAATAGGGTTCGTAGGGTTCATCCCTATGCCCTAAGACGATAGAACTACTCACAATTCATAATGAAATTCAATAGAAATTCATAAATAAAATCAATAGAATTCATAGCAATATTCAATATATCAATAAAATGGAGTTTTTGATAGGGAGAGAGACAAACCAATGAAGAACAAAATAGCATCCCACAAATTAACACTTTTCTCTCCTCCCTTAAAGCTAAATCTAATTCCTAAAAAGTAATCTAAAAAAGACTGCAAAAAGTTCTGAAAAAGCTCTCTAAACTAGGTTAAAAACTGGGGTTAAATACCCCCCAAAATCGCCCAAAAAATCCTGACGAAAATGCCCCTGCGCAGCCTCAAAATCGTAGTTTACGCTACAGGCAGCGCGGCTCACTCGGCCGAGTGACAAATGTCACTCGGCTGAGTGAGAGACCCTGACGGATTCCAGAGAGTTGGGGGTCTTGGGGGTCGTCTCCTCGGGAGTCACTCGGCCGAGTGACTTTTCTTCACTCGGCCGATGGGCGTTCTTCACTCAGGCGGACGACGTTCGTCACTCGGCCGAGGCGGTCTTTGGAGCTGACTGACGGATTCCAGAGAGTTCAACATTTTTGGTTGTCGTCGTCTTGGCTCCACTCAGGCGAGGGATGACTCGGTGCTTGGCCGAGTGGTCTGGCGATGCTCGACCGAGTGCACACTGATATTAGCTCTGTTGCGTGTCTGATCTGGCCGGCTGAGCGTGCTGTCTATGCTCGGCCGAGTGACTCCTTCACTCGGTTGAGTGGCATGCTGAAAATTCCTATTCTTCTTATTTTTGCCTCCTCGTCGCTCCTACGACATTCTTTCTTCTTCCACTCCTCTCCAATCGCAGAATACCCCTCAAGAGAGTCGTCGGTGACACTCCGGAGTGGGTGCATCTCAGAATCACTCCAAATTGCTCCAAATCTCCTGAAATACGACAAAAACAACAAATCGTGAAAAACACGATTTGAGCGATCTAAATGGCATGCAAACATGCAGAAAAAAGGTGTAAAATACGGAGTGATCAAAATCCCCCAAGCTTACCTCTTACTCGTCCTTGAGGAAGATGAGTAAAAAGCGAACCCGGTGGATAAAGATAAAGAAAACGATGGAGAAATGGAAAATGAAAAATGAAAAACAAAGTAGAAAACGAAGAGGGAAGTTGCTAGATCATTTTTCTCAGGACGTGGGGTTTGCTTACTCATATAGCATGCATCGAATATAAAACAAATGTCAAAGACTTTTATTTTGATATCATAGTATAATGGTGCATTTGAAATAGAAAACCCAAGAATATCAATATAGCATGGAAAATGGAATAGTTCTAAGATTAACATCGTCTGAAGCATCTAAAGAGGTATACAATATCGCAGATCACACACTTTTCAATTGAATGCTTTCTATAAGGAGTATAAGAGATATCACACGATAGAGTAGTAAGAATAGAAAAAGTGTGGTTTTCATGAAATGAATGCTAAGCGTATATTTCTGGATTTCGTAAAACTTTAAGCAATCTCACCGAGTATAAAATATTACTTAGCCTAGGTTGTCATGCACCGTCAAGTAGTCACTCTCTCACACATCATTGGATCCCCTCCCCCAAGCTTATCCATAAGCGTGGTGGCATATACAAAACAATATTTACATCCCCGTTTCTCATGAAGCTCCAAAAGTCAAAGAAAACAAAAATAAAAGCAAAAGAGGGAAGAAAGAGAGAAAGGATATGAGATGGGATCGTTTTCGAACTTCTTATCTCTTTTCTTTTCTTATTCTCAAATCTTTTTCTTTTTCTTTTTCTTTTTCTCTCTCTCTCTCTCTCTCTCTCTCTTTTTAATAGCATATATACACAAATGATCCCAAATCAAAGAGAAAGATATACAAGTATTTTTCCTTGGGTTTTGGGGAATTTGGAGCATGTGATATAATACGGGGGGATGCCAATAATAGAATTGCTAAGGGGAGATTCACCAATGAATATAAAATAGAGAAATTATGTTCAAGATATGTGGAGAAAGAAATAAATGTATCTATCGGTTCACTCTATAGGACGTGCATGACAACTTCAGCAGGGTAATCTAATCTACTCAGTTTGATCTCAAAAAGTAAACTAATCCAGATTTATCAATGCTAGCAAACATTCAATCAACCTGAAGTGAAACGTACAAATCATGCAATAAGAAGTGATATGAGAAAAGAAAGCAGTACTTCAGATATAAGCATCAATGCGTGAATCTTGGTGTGTTTTCTACGATAGCATACATATGAATCATCAGACATCAGCTAATAATAGAATTTCATCCATTTTCATACGGAAAAAGAAGTGGTTTACTATTTCTAAATGCAACACAGGACATATTATATGATATCAGAAACAAAAGCTATGACATGACAAATTTAGCATGCATATAGAGAAAAGCTAACACCACGTTATCATCATCACAGAAAAATCATCTCTAGCAAAAGATGAAAGAAATAAAGATAAACGAAAAACAAAGATATTTACAATGCAGCACACAAGGAAATTAAGAAAAAAACGAGATGCATGGTAAAAAAGAAAAACGTGATGAAAAATGGGTGCAAACGCGGAAAAACGTGAAAAAACTAAAAATAAAGGTGATAAAAGCAAAACGTGTGAGAACTCACTCCCCCAAGCTAAAGTGCACAGTGTCCTCAATGTGTGAAGTGTGGCACACCGAGAGACGTGTAATGGGTGGGTGGTGGTTGCATGCATGATAAAAAGAAATAAAAATAACAAAATAAAAATATGATGCAGATGTGATGCATGCAAGGCTAAGAGTGAGGCAGATATGTGTGTGTCACCAAAAATACTCTCCCTCACTCCCAAAAAAAAGATATATAATGATGTGAGCAAGATAGGGACAAAAATAGTGCGGGGAGGAGGGGGGGCAAAAATATATCGACAGGACCTAGCAGAGAATGGGCAGTATAACGACAAAAAAGATCAATGGCATCAAGGGTGTGCCTAAGCTAGTTGCGCTGCACCATCTCCGTCCTGTGGTGGGGGTGGTGGGGGTGGGGGTGGTGGTATACGTGTCTGCTGGGTGGGTGGTGGACGTGTCTACTGGGTGGGTGGGTGTAGTGGAGGGAGTCGCACCACTAACTGATTCAGGCAAGCCTGAATATCGGGAAGCATGGTGACGCGGGACTCCATGGAACTGACCGCGGCAGAGAGAGCCCTAAAATCGCCCCTGAGTCCACTCACCGCCCCCTCAAGAGCACGAATGCTCTGAACTAAGGCGTCAGGGGGTGGTGGAGCGGAGGGACGGACAGGTCTAGGCTGAGTAGGTCGGGGCTGTCTGATACGGGCAGTGTAAGTAATCGGCTCAGCAGGAAAGCGTGGTAAGGGGGCTGTGCTCACTAGTGGATGCCCAGCCTCAGTGCGAGGCTGGGACGCAGGCTGTGACAAGGAAGCAGCAGCAGTGGTGGAAAACAAAATCGGCGACGAGGTAGCAAGAGAGGTCAGTGACACAGAAGCAGGGACAGATGTCACGACACTCTCAGATAGGACAGCTACGGTGGAGACAGAAGGGTCGACCACTGGGGAGAAAGTGAATGGACCAAAAGGTGATACCCCATCGGACAACAAGCTAGACAGGGACCGTACAACAGCAGGGAAGGAAGACTCGTCGCTCTCTAGTATGGTGGGTGGACGCTCGGGAAGAAGTGAAGAAAAAGACTCAACCGAGATAGGCACAGCAGTGGTGGGGGTGGTGGAGGACGTGGTGGACGTCTCAGCAAGGGTACTCCCGACACTGGCAGAAGTGGGGACAGAAGTGCCGGGAGGTGCAGAAAGTGCAGGCTCAGGCTGAGGGATCACTGGGTCAACTGGTGGTGCAGGGTGTGCAGGTGGTGCAGGCTCAGCTCCCTCGGCCTCTAGCACGTAGGCGACGGGGATCATGAGATCCATCGTCGGAAGCCAGTCCATGTGTGCCGGTGCTATATGTGTCCGAGCAAGGCTCGGAAGGATCATGTAATCGGCACTATAGGGACCGTGCAACCATACCCAGTGGCGCTAGCCGTGGGGACGAAGCATCTTCATCCGGGCCATAACATCTATCGAGAGTGCAGTGGGGCCCGGGGCTCGTCGTAGGTCGGCCGGAAGGTCCTCACCGGTCATCAGGGCTAGCAGAGTGATCAGGCCGCCGCAACAGATCGGTGAGCATGCGGTCACCGATACTATGATGTGGTCCAAAAACCAGCTAGCGATATCAATCTCGACGGCGGGGACCAGGTCGTCACTACCCCTATCGAGAACTCTGGGGCGAGTCATCACGTAGAGCATATAGAGCTCAGGTGTAGACATCGTCCCAGGCTCGTACCTCGCAAGGAATGTGGTCGCCATAAGGCGCTGTGCTATGCAGAGGCAGGGGTGGACAATGGCAGAGGCCTTGGCCCTACTAGGGTCAAAGCCGTGTGGAGAACCCGTGATCCGTGTCCAAAAGGCGGAGGCGTCGAACGACGGCGGTGGGATGTGCGTGGGTGCGTAGGCTCGATCGGGGACAGGGACAGGAGGCCACTGGAAAAATGCACGAAGCATGTCGAGAGTGATCTCACACTCTCGATCCATCGGGCGAAAGGTGCATCCCTCAGGGGTCCGGTCGATCGAGCTAAGTACCTCGAGTGTCGGACGGACGTAGGTGTCCGCCGACACGGCAAGACAATCACGCCATCCCATGTTGTCGTACAACGTGAGTAGCCCCTCTAGTACCCCTAGGCGGTCAAAGTCAGCTAGGTGTGCGAACCTAGTCGGTACTATCGAGCGATGGCATATACACTCGAAACGGGCACAATGTGCGTCGTTTCGGAACGTGATCCCCATCGGCCCGACAACGGGAGCCGGTGGTGGGATAGGATCGGCGTGGATGGGCTGTGTGTGTATGGGATCGGTGGGAAGCGGCTGTGTGGGGGGTGGTGGACTAGGTGGAGGGGAGTCCTCCCTAGCGTGAGAGGGACCGGCCTCATCGGTCCTCTTCCGCTTGGAAGAGGCTCCCCGCGTGCGTGGCCTAGTGCGGGGCGGCATGTGTGCCGCGAGTGCTCACCCGATAAAAATGTAAAGCGGCATGCGTAATAAAGGGAACGAGTGTACCTGTACACGCCGCGAGTGCAAGCCAGCAAGTGCGTGCGAAGTGTGCCGCCTCCGTGAAGCTAAAATCGTGTCCTGAAGCTCCCCTAAGCTCCCCCAAGATAGCCTGCAAATCAAACAACGATATCAGCCGGTAATATTCAAAATACATGGGGGAGATGGGGTATAATAGATAGATAAACAATTTAATTTGATTTTTGGGCACTACGGGTCTACGGATTGTCCAAAATGAGGAGAAAAACGAATTTTGCGCTAAATGGGGGATCACCGGAGCTCGGTCAGCGGTGGGAGTGTCGCCGGAGGTCGGCGGCGGTCAGGCGAGTCGTCGCCGGCGGTGGCGCGGCGAGCGGTGCCGGCGGCGGGGTGAATCGGGCGAGGGAGGGTGCGTCGCGGGCGAGGGGAGTCGAAAGGTCTCGGGCTCGGGCGAGAATTGGGGAATAATTGCGTTGAACCTCGCGCCGAGCCTGCATTTTCTTATATAGGCACAGATACGACTCGGCTGAGTGACTATGTTACTCGGCCGAGTGACGCATTGATGAGAAAAATTTTAAATTTTCCCCGCCACTTACGACTCGGCCGAGTGGCTTATGTTCACTCGGCCGAAGGGAGAAAACTCCTTCGGCCGAGTGGCACAAGCTACTCGGCAAAATTCAGGCTAGGAGGGTATTCGTTTCCCTTGGCCGAGTGACTAAACGTACTCAGCCGAGTGACAGTTAATTCGAAATGCACAAAAAAGACAGAGAGTTGGGTTCAGCAGACTTCTCTCGTTGGTGCCCCACTCGGCCGAATGGGGTCCTTTGCTCGGCCGAGTCACATATGATACTCGGCAGAGTGACGTGCTATTTTCTGCTTCGGGGCTCTGTTTTAGCTCTACTCTCTGTTTTTTCTTCCTCCAATTGGTTTCTTCTTCCTCCCAAGGCCTGAGCGCATTCCTGGGGCGCTCTTCCTTGCCTCTATCTCCCTCCATGTGAGAGATCTCCTTTTCTCCTCTCCTGCCATAGAAATCAAGACCCGTTGTCACGATTTTTACAGGCAAAAAGACTCAAAACACTAATAAAGTCTAAAAATAAAAATAAAAACCAAGTAAAAATAATGCAAAAACCATCGGGTTGCCTCCCGATAAGCGCTCGTTTAAGGTCTTGAGCTCGACCCCTTTAGATTTTCAATTAACGCTTGATGTTGGGTGCATATGAGATGCACCCGTCGAACTTGTCGGGAAGGCCGCTCGGATTTGGATCATGGTGGTGTGTGGTCTTCCTCAGTGCCTCTTCATCATGGGCAATGTTGGGGGATGGCTCCCCCATGCTTGAGCTTGTTCCGGTCCTCGACTTCACCGGTGACACCGATCTTCGAATCGGTGGAGCTTTCTTCAGAGTCCTCAACTTCGAGAGCTTGCAGAGCTCTCGTATTCTCGCGACATCAGCGTCGCCATCATCAATCGCCGTGGAGCTATTGGGGGAGTGCTCCATCATCTCTTCTTCGACCAAATCTTGGCCTTCTTCGAAGCTATCTTCGTAGGGTGCACCGATGGAGTGGGGGATCACCTCTTCGATGACCTCGTCGAGGAGGTCCATGTAATCTAGCTCCTCATGATACGGCATGTGGTTCATTGCCTTCGGTATATGGAGCTCCACTTCGATGTTGCCAACGTTCAAGGTAAGAGTCCCCTCCCGCACATCGACGATGACATCGGCGGTGGCGAGGAATGGGCGTCCAAGTATGAGCGATGTATCGCCCTCCTCCTTGATGTCCATTATCACGAAATCGCATGGCAAACATATGCCTCCCGGAACTTGGAGCGGGATGTCCTCTGTGATCCCAACCGGCCTTGTAATCTGACTGTCTGCTAGTTGAATCCGCATGTCGGTAGGCTTTAAATCCGTGTCGGTATTCAACTTTCGGAACATGGAGAGAGGCATGAGGCTAACACTAGCCCCCAAATCTACCAATGCTTTTTGTAGGGGGACGCTTCCTAGAGTGCAAGGAATCCAGAAACTCCCTGGATCTTTAAATTTGGCGGGCTCCTTTTCCCTCTTTGTGAACCAAGTCCCTTCCTCCGCGAGCATGATCTTCTCCTTCCTCTTCTTTCCCGTAATCAAGTCCTTTAAGAACTTGGCGTAGGATGGGATTTCCACTATAGCGTCGAGGAAGGGGATATTGAGGCTCACCCCTCTCAAATACTCGAGAAACTTGGCTAGCCGTTTCTCCATCTTGGCTCTAGCTAGCCGTTGAGGGAAGGGCACCGGTGGCATAAATCGGCGCTCATCAATAAGCTCCTCCATTCTAGATTTTTCTCCTTCTTGCGGCTCCTTCTCCTTTGCCACTTCAATTACCGGCTCGCTTTCTTCTAGATTCTCCACCACGGGTTCCTTAATTTGAGTCATGGGGGGTGGGTGGTATCCTTCCCTCCTCTTGTAGTAACCGCAACAACCGCATTGATATGGCCGGTGTTGCCCCGTGGATTCGGCTCGGGTTGAGCCGGCAATTGTTGGTTGTTTCTATTGAGCAACGCAAGTTGCTCCCCGATTTGAGCGACGACGGTGGCGAGAGAATCTTGTCCCGCCTTCAACGTGGTGTTAATCTTTCTTTGTTCCGCCATAAATTCCTCCACCTTAGCTTCAAAATCCGGACGTGGTTGAGCTTGCGGAGGGTTGGGATTTCTCCACCCTTGATTATACCCAAGTGGCCTATAAGGTCCCATTTGTTGCCTCTGTGGGAATTTTTGTTGCGGTGGCTCCCTTGGTTGATAATTCGGTTGTGGTGGTGGTGGAGCCCGAGATTGAGGAGGTTGTTGAGGCGGGGGGGGTTCAAGGGACCATCATTATTAGCATAAGAAAAACCCGGATGGTTTCTAGCGGCCGGGTTGGCCCAATATCCGAAAATTCTCCGTAACATATTGAATTTACTCCAAAGCTCCTTCTCCTTGCTCTCCTCCTACATACATGGCTTGGGATTGGTCTTGCCAATCGCTCATAGGATTTGTCGGTGTGGATGTAGTAGGGGCTCCTTAAGGCTCAGTGATGTATTTTTCCACCCTCTCCACTACCTTGTGGAGAGAGTCAAACTTGCTAGCAAGCTCCGCCACGGCCTTGGCCTCATAAATAATCGTGGGCTTCAAGGAGGATGAAGAATGTCCTCGCTCGTCCCCCCATTGTTGGTTGTTGGAGGCCATCTCCTCTAGCAAGGCCGTGGCTTCATCGGGAGTCTTTGACAAAATGGCTCCATTTGCGGTGGCATCAATAATCTGCTTCGTGTCCGGTTGGAGTCCATTGTAGAAACTGTGGACAAGCTCCCAATCCTCAATGCTATGATGGGGCATTGATGTTGCAAGTCCTTGAAGCGCTCCCATGCCTCATAGAGAGTCTCCTGTGGTCCTTGCTTGAAGGACATGAGAGCGCTTCTTATCTTCACCGTCTTGGAGGGCGGGTAAAATTTGTCGACGAAGGCACTCGCCATTTCATCCCAAGTAGTGAAGATTCCTTCTGCTTGCGTCCTCAACCAATATAAGGCCTTGTCCTTGAGTGTGAAAGGGAAGAGGCGCAGCCTGATAGCATCTACGGAGATGCCCGGCATTTGGAAGGTGGCACATTTTGATAGGAAGAGCTGGATGTGGTAATGAGGGTTTTCATGGGAATTCCCATGAAAAGGATATTATTGCATAAGAACCACCAATCCGGTCTTCAACTCGAAATTTTTGTCGGCCGCCAACTCCGACATGGCTATGCACGAGGTCGTGGAAGAAGTCTTAGGCCGAAGCCTATCTCTTATGGAAATAATCCTCGCCATTCGCTCCGCCAATTCTTCGGGTGTCTCAGGATGGGTCATAAAATTTCCTTCCGTAACGGGTCTCCTTTCTGCTCGGATCCTCCTTAATGTACGCTCGATCTCCGGATCGTATAGTATTTCTTCGGGGTTCGCCGAGGATCTCGTGTACATGCAAGGGAAAACAGAGTTTCAAAGAAATAGTTAGCATAACGTAAGGGCAAAATAAAAATAGAAATAATAGAACAAAAAAGAAAAATAGCTAGGTAGGTAGAATCAAACACTATTGCCTCCCCGGCAACGGCGCCAAAAACTTGGTCGCGGCCCGGATACACGTCCCGGGACGGCGACACTGTAGTCTTATCGCAAGCGCACGGTGTAGCGACGAGCGAGTATCGAACACGAGGAGGACGTATGACAGTGTCTTCTTCAGTCAACCTGGCTGTAGGAACAGTAGAGAAATGTTCGCAGTAAAGCGGTCACAGTCGTTCAATTATACGAAAGTAAATATCAAATTAATAAAGACGCCTAGGGATAGGGAATCCCCGCTACTTACCGTATCTCATCATTGTGATTCATGGGTTTCACAATTGCTAGACTAGAAATTCGGGTGAACTAGTTGCAACTAAATGTAGAACCAAGCTCACGCTCTCGCGCTATTGCCGGTCTATATCAAACCTAGGGTAGGGTCCAATCTCTTGCAAACCCTAACCTAGGCAAGCTAGCGTGAAGAACATCATCATCGTTCAATCGCATCTCGAGCCCACTCTCGTGTAAACTCGAGCTACGACCTAGGTTGGGATAGTTCCTACCCATCCAATCTCTTGCAATCGGGTATTGGTATAGAATTACAATCGAAAACCCTAGTTTCGGTCCAATCTCTTGCAAACCAATTCCGGAGGAATTCAATTGCAACCCAATTCGAATTTCTAGGGCTTCCTATCGAGTTGGGATCCAATCTCTTGCAAATCCCAATCGGTATCAATTCCTAGCTATTCGTATTAAATAAATCCCAAACTCACCCTAATCAATTCTAGCAATAATTTCACCAATTCATCACAAATTAGAAATAGGGTTCGTAGGGTTCATCCCTACGCCCTAAGACGATAGAACTACTCACAATTCATAATGAAATTCAATATAAATTCACAAATAAAATCAATAGAATTCATAGCAATATTCAATATATCAATAAAATGGAGTTTTTGATAGGGAGAGAGATAAACCAATGAAGAACAAAATAGCATCCCACAAATTAACACTTTTCTCTCCTCCCTCAAAGCTAAATCTAATTCCTAAAAAGTAATCTAAAAAAGGCTGTAAAAAGTTCTGAAAAAGCTCTCTAAACTAAGTTAAAAACTGGGGTTAAATACCCCCCAAAATCGCCCAAAAAATCCTAACGAAAATGCCCCTGCGCAGCCTCAAAATCGCAGTTTACGCTACAGGCAGCGCGGCTCACTCGGCCGAGTGACAAATGTCACTCGGCCGAGTGAGAGACCCTGACGGATTCCAGAGAGTTGGGGGTCTTGGGGGTCGTCTCTTCGGGAGTCACTCGGTCGAGTGACTTTTCTTCACTCGGCCGATGGGCATTCTTCACTCGGGCGGACGGTGTTCGTCACTCGGTCGAGACGGTCTTTGGGGCTGACTGACGGATTCCTTAGAGTTCAACATTTTTGGTTGCCGTCGTCTTGGCTCCACTCGGGTGAGGGATGACTCGGTGCTCAGCCGAGTGGTCTGGCGATGCTCGACCGAGTGCACGCTGATATTAGCTCTGTTGCGTGTCCGATCTGGCCGGCCGAGCGGGCTGTCTATGCTCGCCCGAGTGACTCCTTCACTCGGCCGAGTGACTCCTTCACTCGGCCGAGTGGCATGCTGAAAATGCCCATTCTTCGTATTTTTGCCTCCTCGTCGCTCCTACAACGTTCTTTCTTCTTCCACTCCTCTCCAATCGTAGAATACCACTCAAGAGAGTCGTCGGTGACACTCCGGAGTGGGTGCATCTCAGAATCACTCCAAATCACTGCAAATCTCCTAAAATACGACAAAAACAACAAATCGTGAAAAGCATCGCAATATTGTCGAATAAACGTGAAAAACACGATTTGAGCGATCTAAATGGCATGCAAACATGCAGAAAAAAGGTGTAAAATACGGAGTGATCTGGTTGCAGGTGGCGAACCTTCAAAGGTCGCAAAATCAATTGCCGCCACAACCTAAAGTGAATCCGAGGGGGGCAAATCAGACTTTGACACTAACGCATGAACATGCGAATGTGTCTGCTATCGTCTTGAGAAGCGGTACACAAATTCCTACGAGAGTGCCTGCTAAGGAACCGGAAGCTCCGTTGGTCGTTGGGCGGCCAATTGAAAAATCGAATGACGACGGAGCTCCGTCACCAAAGAATACGACTCTGGATGGAGTCCCTGAAGAAGAGAAGAAGAAGGCAGAGGAGGAGAACCTTAGAGTATTCAAGCCTGTTGTGCCTTTTCCACAACGACTTGCCAAGGCTAAAATTGATGAAAAAACGGCAAGTTCTTCGCTATGGTCAAGGATTTGAGTTTGCAGATCCCGTTCCTCGAATCCATAGAGACAATTCCCTCCTATGCAAAAGTTTTAATGGACTTGGTGACGAGGGGTTCGAGAAAGGAAAAGGTCGTTCTCAAGGCGGAATGTAGTGCTCTCATCCAGCGAGCAAATCCGCCCAAGCTAAAAGACCCGGGAAGCTTCTCCATTTCTTGTTCGATTGGGAAAGTAAAATCCATCAGGCGCTCGTGGACTTAGGAGCGAGCGTCAATCTAATGCCCCTATCTCTATACAGGAGAATAGGGATGGGAGACCTGGAGCCCACGGGTATGACACTTCAATTAGCCGATAGATCGGTCAAATACCAGGTGGGAATTGTCAACGACCTACCAGTTAACGTCAGTGGAGTACATGTGCCAGTAGACTTCATGTTGATGGATATGCCCGAAGACACCCATATGCCCATCATCCTTGGATGGCCCTTCATGACCACCACTGGCATGCTGATAGACGTGAAGAAGGGGATGTTATCCCTTAATGTTGGCAACGAAAAGGTCGAGTTCGACTTGGGGTTATCTATGAAGCACCCCCGGGATGAAGCTGGGTGCAATATGCTGGACAATGAGGAAGAAAGAGCTGTGGAAGCTGGGGCCTGGGAAATTCTCTCAAGGAATCCCCCCGACAGCTTGGGGGACCTTGAAGAACATGTCGGTCTGAAGAAAAAAGATGTTACTGGGGAAGCGGATGCATCAAATACGATCCCTCCCGGATTCCAAGAAGCTCCTCCGATGAGAAGAAAATGGAAAGAGCCCATGGGGCTTACCGGTGATGAGATCCGGATCTTGAAAAGAGTGGCGGTAGACGCCAATATAAGGGAGAAGCCCCCTGATACCATCAATGGAGGGAGGATCGTCGAGCAAGTCTACTTGTCACCGCCGATGACACCAAGGGCCACCAATTCAGAATCTGAAGGGATGCCAAACTTAGGGCATCACCCCCATCCACCTTGAAAATCATCTACGGGCGTCGAGCAAACGACGTTAAACAAAAGCGCTTCATGGGAGACAACCCATGCTCTAAACTTTCATCTTTGTTTTTTGTATTATTTTTAGCTTTATTTTTCCTATTTTGATAAATAAATCCAGCCACGAGAACTTTCGTCGAGAGACTTAGGCCATTTGTGAAATTTTAAAGGAAATAAGCCCTCAACCGATCGATTGACCACTCAACCGATCGGGTGAGAGGTATCAGACAATGGCCTGTATCTGTTCTCCAGCGAATCGGTCAGGTGAAGCAAAATGAGATCGGGTGGCAGACCGTGTGAAAAGAGCAGAAGTCTCGGAAAATTTGGGATTTAATCAACCGATCGGTTAATAGAAGCTGTGGTCGTGTGACTGACCGGGTGAGCTGCACAATGATCTCGGGATAATTTGGGAAGCGGTCAACAGATCGGGTGAAAACTCACCCGATCGGTTCACCTGTACCTGTTGACCGACAAGAAATTTTCAAAACATTACCCAACCGATCGGGTGAACCCTCACCCGATCGGTTTGCTTTCGCCCCTATATATACTCCCCATCACCCGGCCTTATTCACCCGACCCCCAAATTCCTGTTCGCGCGTTCTCCCTCTCTCCTTCTTCCAAATTGATCTCCTCCAGCAACCCCTCCCCCCCCCTAAATCCACATCCTCACTCATTCCCCTACTCTCCCATCATCATCACCCTTCATATCAACAACATTCACTCGCCAAATGTCCAAACCCTAACCCTAACCCCCAATTTTTTGAAATTTCTAATCTTGTTGGATCAGCGAGCGGCGGCTTTCCAAATCACTTTCTTATACCGCGTGGGGTCTTTCGGATGCTTGATCTTACAACATTGATGGGTAACCTCTTTCCACTATTTACATTTCTTTCAATTATTTGCAAAGTCTTAAATTTGTGTCTACACACTTCATCTGCTTCATCATCGTCATAGACACCATATCCCACTTCATCATTCTTCCCCCACGCCGTCACGATATCTAGGAAGGGAAAGGAGACTACCTCATCGTCACGCAGACATCCCCTATATGGTCATTTTCCCTTCTTTCATTGGCATCAATCCTTCTTCTGAAGATAAATCCGATCGTTTGCAAGCCCTTCTTCAACCTACTCTTTTCACCGACTCCCCACCCTAGAATCTCTTAGACTCTTTAGGGGTGTCAGCGCACTTTTTCGCTTCATGGGTTGTGATTACCTTCTACGTACCCATGCGCACACATACATGAATCTCACACTCGAGTTCCTCAGTTCTCTGGAAGTGTCCGAGCATGGTTTCACCTTCCGTGCCTTCAATTGCAATTTTCCCATGAGTTTTCACGAGCTTAACAATATTCTGAATTTCCCTCACCCGATCGTCATGTTGAATGTTCAACTCACGATCGGTCTGATATCTTTTCATACTTTCGTGACGATGGTGTCTGGCAACGGTTCACCCGGTATGCCACTTTTCCCTCGGTAGCTCTCGCCTCCTACATCATCCACCCGTGCTACCGCTTTGCCTATTGCTTCCTTGCTAACACCATTTTCTCCCGCGTGGATGTTTCCACGGTGTCCTGGGACGAGCTCCTCTTTCTTTACGCCATGTCCCACGTCAGGATTCATGGTAATATCCCATTACCCATAAACACCGCTCATTGGATCATCCACGAGATCTTATCTGTTAGCCGCGCTACCTCTGGATCTATCTGCTGCGGTTGGATGATTACTCTTATTGTCAGCTGTGTTTTGAGCTGCCGCCCCCCTCCCTATTCTACCAGGACGCAGCTGTATCGATCACGATTACTTGATCGACATCGGTATGCTAACTCCCTTTGGTGAGGAGCATGCGGTCTACCTCTACAGTCATGCCAACACTCCTTTTGACATTCTCGCACCCTCATCTCCGGAGCAACTCCCCGTACGCATTTCACATCTACCATGGGAGTTCTACCCTGATCTTTGGTACGCCACGCTCGTACACTTTCCTCCTTTGGATCCTCCCGATTGGCACCTTTGTGTCGGTTCTCCCGGTGCCAGCATTATCCACCACGATCCACCGATAAATTTCGATCCTCCGATGGTCCAACTTGTTGTTCCTCCCTCTCCTATTTGCACACCCTCTCTTTCGTCCTCAGAGAATTCCTTCTACCATTATTCACCACCCTCCTCGCCATCTCCTTACCATACTACCGAAAGCGACTCCGATTGACTTCCCCCTTGCTTATTTCTGCATCGTCATGAGCATATCATATTGCTAGCACTATCATGTCCAGCTTGGGGGGTCGACATTTTGTGTATTTTGTCGTGTTTTTTATAGTGTGATTGTTTATATATGTCGTGTGGTGTGATTTTCTATCGTTTATTTTTTGTATTTCTTTTTCCTCCTTTATTTTTCAGTTTCGTATGTGTGTTTTCCTCGTTTTTCATTTCTCTTTGTGTCGGTGCGTATTCCCCCCCACTTTCATTGCCCTCCCGTATTTACTTTTATTGCATTGAGGGCAATGCAAGTTTCAGCTTGGGGGAGTCGCACTTCGTGCGTCGTTTTGTGTCTTTTTCTTCATTTTTGAGTCGTTTTCACCGTGTTTTTCTTTTTCTTTCTTCCCTTTTCTCCTCTCTCTCCTAGAGATGACCCCAAATGATGAATTGCTACAGAATCACACACACACAACTAGCATGGCTTTGATAATCACATTCACTAACCCTAGGAGGCCGAGTCCTCTTGCATTTCACGCATCGTGAGCCCATTTTGCTTTTGTGTGAGTCGTGTGTCGTGTCTAGCTTACGGTGTGCTTCTACTGTGTGATTTTGATTTATATACCTGTCCTGGAATGACCCCTAGATTATCATGTTTCGATTTGAATATGTGGTATTTGCTTCTCATGTCTGCCTCTATATGCATGCTATATTTATATCGTATATTTCATTTCGCATGTGTCAGGATTCCACAGTTAGGACTAGGATAACCCATTTAGCCTATGCTCTGATTAGCGAAGAAAATCTACCTTGCCCAAGTGTCTAGAATCCGATTTCTTTTTTATTTTACTTGGTGCGAATCCCCTCGTCGTGTACCATTCTCCCACTTGGGAGAGTACACACATGTATATACCCAAAAATCCAAAAATCCAAAAAAAGAGAGAAAAGAAAAACCCAAAAAAAATTTCATCAAATATATATATATATATATATGTGTATAACCAAAAACCCAAAAAATATACATATATCCAAAACCCAAAAAAATGTTCCTGTGTGAATCTTTTCCTACCTCCTGAGAATAAAGGGAAGGTGAGAATTTGCACCGAGTGTTCTTCTCCACATCATCTCAACCCCCATCGTTCTTGAAAACACTTGGAATATGGACCTTCTAGCTATTATCTAGGCGATATTGAGGTGATTTCCTAGTCCCTAGTTGTGGAGTTCCTGACACATGATACGATTCGATTCTTACTCTGTTCTATTGCATTCTTGAGCTATATATTCACCGCTAATTTCAAATAGAATCGATATTTAGGTCTTTTCTTGGATATGCGTATATAGAGCTTTATTGCACATTGTAGATAGTAACACCGTCTGCTAGCACGCGACCACACTCACTTGCACATCACCGCGTGGGCCCACGACACTCGTTTGGACTCGTCTTCTTTGGTTTAGTGTTGTGATTCGTCGCTTGCTTGCTAGGTGTGGCGTTTTTGATTTTGTTGGCCCTGACGAGCGATTTAGGATTTAGATTTCTCTATTTCCTCTCTTTCTCTCTATTTTCTCCCTCCGAGCTCCTACTCTCACTCGTCTCCCTCGAGGACGAGGAAGGGTTTAGCTTGGGGGATTTTGACGTGTGTGTATATTTTATATATTCATGCACGTCTTCTTCTTGTTTTTCCGTTATTTTCCACCGTCCCGTATCCATTTTATCGTCTTTTCTAGTTTTCTTTCACTTCTCCGTGTTTTTGTGTGTTTGCAGAAGATTGCCAGCGTAGGGGACACATAACAAAGATATCATAAGTCCCCGGAGCAACGGGAGGAGTCACGTGCGATCCAGGGGGTCAAACGACCAAGATTGCCATCTTTCAGCCCCCCACCCGATCGGTTGGACATAGTCAACCGATCGGGTGATGCATGCATATTCGACCCGGACAGCAGCTAAAGCAAAGTGAGGATCAACCGACCGGTTCGACGACCGGTTCATCCCAGCAAACTTCTCGGGAATTTGGAGCTGAATTCCAACCGAGCGGGTGATATTCACCCGATCGGTTCATCTGTAGCCGATTCCTCCAAGAGATGACCTGGAGAGCTCACCCGACGACCCGCTGACCCGCTGACCGTGCCAAGTCGATGCAAGTTTCTGTTCTTTTGGGCGATATTTCCAACCGATCGGTTGATTGTTCAACCAATCGGTTCACCTGATGACCACAAGATCCAAACAACGAGCCGCTTACGCCAACCGACCGGGTTACGTGAGCGGGTGAAGTTTCTGAAGACCGCAGCCGAAAAATGTTACAGCTCACCCGATCGGTTGATTCTTCAACCGATCGGGTGAAGTCGTTTTCTATATATAACTGCCCTAGGTTTTCAGAAACGGGGAGCTGTGTATTTTTCTGTCCTTTTTCCCTATTGTGACGGCTGGAATTTTATTGTTATTTGTAAGTGTTCTGATCTTTATGAAACTTTGATATTATCTTAATTGCATTTCTACTACTTCATTTCAATCGCTTGATTATGATTTCTACGGTCGATTTTCATTTAGATTGCTTTTTAGCTATAATGTGTGAGTAGTTCCCAAATCTGGGATTTTGGCAGAAACCCCTTCGTGGGTTCTCCCTAATGCGTCCATAGGACTAGGATTTTGATAGGGAGTAGGGATTTATTGGTTACGCGGGGTGTTTCATTGTCATCGGCGGGAAAAAGACCGCCTTTGACCGTTGGGCCAAGGGGGAATAAACTTGGCGGTTGACTCCCTAGCCATAGCTCACGCCCTTAGCGTAGACATCGAATCCTAGCGCGTGGGAGCGATAGGGTGATATGTTGGGAGTTATCGTTGCGAGCTTAGTGCTCCCAGAGTCGGTCAGTGTTAATGGATATGGGAATGCCCACTGACCGAACCCGGGTAGTCCGGTGTATCATCCTGGGCACCGACCAGAATATCGGGCCCATGGGATGCTGGTATCACTCTTAGAGGCAACGTCTCACCACTAAACCCTAATTCCGATCGTATTCCTATCCGTATGGCGTAATAACGAGAACACATGATAGGGTGGAAACCGAAGTCCCAGGTTTCCCTTTATATTGTCTATCCCCCGTATTTATATTCTGTGACAAACCATCTATCGATTCGGGCTAGCTCACCCCTAGGGTGAATTGGTTCCTATTAGAAACAACCACAACCATGCCTCCCTGTGTTCGACCCCCAAGACGCACTACAACACCGTGTGCTTGCGGTACAAATATTTTAAATCTGGTATCCCCCAATCCTATTGCACACTTGCATGATCACAAAGCCGGGGGGAAGTCACTGGGGAAGTCACAAATGCATGCTAGGGATTCGACCATTGCACCTACAGTTTCAGGGGGAGAGATCCTGGAGAGCCCGACTACCACAATACCTACTTCCACCATTCTTCTAAGTTCTGGTGGCGGTTCTACACCTACATATGAGGATCAGGAAGTAGGCCAGCAAACACTATGAGAGCTTATCCTTTACTTTTGCCATGTTGACGGAGAGACTTTCTGGCAGGCATGGGTGAGATTTCACGAGTTAGCATTGAGAGTGCCACAGCATGAGAGCAAGGCACATAGCCTCATTTGGTTACTCTCTAGAAAACTTCCAGAAACTCTGTAGAGATTCATGGTACAGCTGAATGAAGGAGAAGTTTACGATATGCCGCCTGAAGCAGATTGGAGATATTTGGAGGAAACCATTGTCGAATCTCTCGCGATGCCACCTACCAGCCATAAGGAGGTATTCTATCGTATCTTATTTTTGATTAGTCTGATTAATATGATTCCCCTCATGTAGGTACCATTCACGAGATACAACTTACTGAAGGCCACATCCCTCATTACCCCTACTTGCGTGAAACTGTGGAGAATGTTGTTGCTGTGTCCAATGCATCACCGAAGGCCTTTGCTACAGAAGGCACTACTATTCATGAGATACAACTCGTCATCCCCATATCTCAGTTTTCTCTTCCAATGATGAGATGGATGATGAGCTAGCCACACATCAATGGGTGGAAACGATCCTTCTGGGAAAGATTACTAATGAGCAGGGGGCATGCAAGGGCACACCCAATACTTCATTTTCAGATGAGCTTGAACAGTTCTTCCCTATTGATTGGTTTCCCACCTATGAGTTATAGAGTGCACTGAGGACGCTGTGGATCATACACTTATTAACGGGGAGGATGAGAGTGAGGCCATGGACACCATGCCTTATTTTAGCGAGTCTAACACATCCTTACCTCCACCACTACCTCAACAGGATTTCTCTATTCCACCAGAGGCAACGCATCCACTAGAGCTTACTGATCCCACTCAGGGAGATATTTTAGACTCAATTTTCGAATCCTATATTCAATGTCATAAATTTTTCGATTCAGTTATTATTGATATGATACACCCTCTGCAAGACACAGATTTACATTCAACAGAGGTGTGTTGGATCATATCCACACCTGAGGAGAATACTTATGGAGTGGACGAGGAGGTGCTAACGTTATCGCCAAGAGATATCATCTTATTCTCAAGGAGTTTTCATCACCCCATTCCACGCTTTCATTAGATTTCGATGATTCTCTTTGGGATACATTTATTTTAGGGAAAATAATTTTGTATCGGACTGATGCTCCCTATTTCCTGCAGGATGTAGGTGGTTATCCTCTAGAAATGCTAGGGGGAGCATTGCTGGAGTTCGATAGTGTTCGTGGCACTAGACGTTGGCGGAGCCATAGAAAGAGCAGATAGAGCAACTGTCTGCTCCAATCCACATCTTGGATCCACCATTTGAAACATGTGTACACTATCCAGTAGTGTAGAAATTTTTTCGTTTTTCTAGGGTTTTTAATAAAATCGATTCCTTTTTTTATAGTTTTTAGATCTCTTCTAGATTTTAGACCTTTTTATTTTTCCTTGAATAAACGACTCTCTCCTCGATTGGCGTGCCCCAACCCATATAAAACCCCCAAGGGTCTAAGACTTAAAATTTTATTGGGTTTTAAAATCCTAATCTTAAAATCTTGAGCTTAAGTTTTATGGATTTCTAAAACCCATTCTTTATAATTTGACCCTCAAACTTTGTTGGGTTTGGGTGCTGTAGGATGCACCACACGACCGCGTTACTCCACATGGTCGTGTGGAAGAAAAGAGACTAAGGAGCAGCCTGAGGGAGCAGGTAACAACTGTGTGGAGCTGTGAGCATAAGACCCACACGACTGTGTGGAGGAAGCCACAAGGTCTTTTGGAAGTTGGGGGTAGCCCTAATTCAAATGGCCAATTCGACATGGCCGTTTGGATCTAAGGAAATGGCCGTGTCATTTAGGCCAACATACTAGAATCCCAATAAAAATTTGAGTTCTAACATGGCCGTTTGATGTTTTTGGAACGGTCGTGTCGTTCACCCCTAAACGGCCATGCTGCTCGAGTATCAACCGAATTCCACATGGCCGTTTGGAAAAATAAACGGCTGTGTCATCCGCCTCGCCAAGCCACCAAAGTTTCACCTTCAAAAACAACATGTCCGTTCAACCGATCATGTCGTTGCCCTATTTAAGGCCGAACCCCCAAACAGTCGAGCCCCTGATCGTTTCTTTTTCTAAAACACTTTGACTTCTCTTATTTATCTCCACCAACACCTCGCCAGGGCTCTTCAACTTCTCAGCTCAACCCAACTCGTCTCCACATCCCTAGTCGACCGTTTCAAGGATTCGTTGGCACAAATCAAGTGCTAGGGCAAAGTTTGAAGAGAAATTGGCAGCTCGGGCTCAAATTCAACCAACTTTGCAGCTTGGTAAAGTTCATCTACTCAGTTTCCTTGGCATCACGATGAGGATCAACAAAATCTTTGGGTAAACTCATTCCCTCATGTAGGAGGATATATGCCAATGAGGCGATTTATTCTAAGTATACGTATTGTTCATACTGTAGTGCCCTGTGAAGCTACTGCACATGTACTAGAGGGGGGGTGAATAGTACTTTAAAATAATCAAGATAGTTATTCCTAATTATTGTGCAAGAAACAAACGACAATGCGGAATAAAACAACAATCGACAAGAATTAAACAAACGCAAACAAAGCATGTAACGGGTTCGGATCCACCCAAGTCTTCCTGACTTGTTCCCGGCAATATGAACTAGTCGGTCTAAGAAGACTTGCCAACCGACTAGTTTCACAACTAGTCGGTCGGTGAGTGTTCTTTGACCGATTAAGAGTCGAAATGGAATAACTGGAAACAAGTTGAACTAGTCGGTCTAAGAACAAGTGCTGACCGACTAGTTTCTCAACTAGTCGGTCGACAAACGTTCTTTGACCGACTAACTCGAAACAGTAGCCCAGGCTCAAAAATGGAAGTTCAACTAGTCGGTCTAAGAAGGATTCCTAACCGACTAGTTTCACAACTAGTCAGTCGGTGAACCTTCTTTGACCGACTAACTGTAAACAGTAACTGAGCTAGAAATTGAGAAGGCAAACTAGTCGGTCTAAGAAGCTTTACCAACCGACTAGATCACCATCTAGTCGGTTGGTTCTTCTTCTTGAACCAACTAACATGCACAAGAAGTCGCGAATCGAAGCGCGAAGCTTCGAAAAAGTTTGTGAGGACTTCTACTAAGATCCTATGTCTAAGAAAGGAGCGTTATGAAGATTAAAACGTAAGACCTACTCAAGGCTTAACATTCTACGGAATGAAGCTAAAAGACTATAAATAAAACTTGACGAACCGTCTTCGAAAGCTTCGATCCGAATCTTCATGACTTCTAAAATGGTCCATAAGCTTCAACGAAGCTTTAGGCATTCGATCATGCGTATTGAGAAGTCTTGAGACGTCGCTTTTGATGTTCATATAGATTTGGCGACGATCTCCATAACTGCACTCACAAAGTGTTAGTTCACGATATATTTATGTTTGCTCATCATCCAAAACCAAATTCGGGGAATCAATACTAAACATTCTCCCCCTTTTTGGTGATGACAAACCAACATAAATAATAAGCAATAATAATGATTCAATTGAAATTTACTTACTCCCCCTGCATTGATGACACGTTAGTTCCGTATTCAATAATATTCATACTCAAGGCTTAACGAGAGAAATATAAAATATGAATCCTATTATTGACATATTAGGATCTAATTTACTTACTCCCCCTGCATTGATGACACGTTAGTTCCGTATTCAATAATATTCATACTCAAGGCTTAACGAGGGAAATATAAAATATGAATCCTATTATTGACATATAGGATCTAAATCCATTTTTATATCTTCACTCCTCCTGAATCTAACACATCAAATTAGATTCATGGTAAATTCCTTTGAATTATTAATTAGCACATTGTCATTATTATATCTCTCCCCCTTTGGCATTAGCAAAAAGAGCAGGAGGAGATCAACGACAAAACCAATGGCTAAAAATAACGCATGGGAGTCGAAGAGTACGACCATGGTCCAAATGACACCAAAGTAAAACATCAAATTTAAAATACCGAATAAAAGCAAAACGTGCCAATGAGACCAAAGTCGAAAATCGAGATACGAAATCATCAATCCATAGGCGAACATCGAAAAACGAAATCACCAAGCCATAGGCGAAAATCGAAAAACGAAATCATCAAACCATAGGCGCAAATCGAAAAACGAAATCACCAAGCCATAGGCGAAAACCGAAAAACGAAATCAACAAAACTCAATTCAATTTCACGTATTGAGTTTTGGAACATACTCTCCAAAATCAACATCAGAGACAAAAATCCAATGAGAATACCAAATGTAGCATGCAAGAACATATGTCATATACTAATCTAGCACACTAGAATTGAAACAAAATGATACCAATCGTAATATAATCTACCAATGGATACCAATGTGAATCAAAAGTATGAATATACTTACAACATTAAGCTCCCCCTACTTTGGTGCATCTCTTAAGCACCATCAACTCCAATTGAATGAAAATCCTTGCAAATCACGGAGTTGGTAGGGTTGGTATCCCACGGTGGATTAAACCTAGAAAAAACGTAATATGGAGCTAAAATTTGATTTGATGCTCCTTCTCTTATCCTTGAGTACCTAAAGATAAAATATCATTCCATGGTACCAAAGGACATTGGGTCCTAAGAAATTAGACTTTTGGAAGCCAAGTCCAATTGGACTTAGACTTCCCCACATAATTATCACTATGCACAACGTTCATGAAATACGAATTCATATAAACTTGTTTTTCATTCATGTTTGTGTCCTTTGGGCTCCAAATAGTGTAGATTTTGGGAGCCCTCATCCTATTGGGAGCATGCATGCGTTGTTGATTTCTACGTGATGCATGTCGTGGATAAGCATAAGGAACATGATGCAAAGGTGCATGATGATAATTATTAATATGAAAATGAGGATGAGCATATGAATGTGGTGGAACACGTGCATGAGTGTGTCTCACAAGGTGTGCCGTCCTCGTGGGTGCGGAGCATAAAAATCATCATATGTGCTAATATGTGGAGTAGGATGTGTGTTCCTACGTGGCATGGTATACATGAAAGCATGACCCTTCTTTGGAGGTCCACCCAAAGTGGGTTTCTTTCCAAATGGGGGTGTGTTCCTAGCGGAAGCACCATTGGCAGAAGAACTACCCATGACGTGTTTACTTCCACTAGTAGAAGCATCGAACGTTGGCCTAACAAAGGTGCCGGACGATTTGGATGAATCTCCCATCTTATACCCCAAACCAATGTGATGATTGGCCGGAGGTAAGTCATTTAGGATATTATCCAAATGGCCCTTACCTTTATTGAATTCATGAATTCGGCCTAATGTGCACTCATGCTTCTCGGTGAGAGAATGCAAAGAAGCATCCAATGTGGGCACTTGTGATGTGAGTGCACAAACACGTGACTTGAGATTTTTATTCTCAATACTCAAAGTTGAGTTTTAAGACGTCAAATCCGCTATCACATGTTCATCCGAATCCTCGAGTTGAGATTTACAATATCATCAAGTTGAGATTTGAGATTTACAATCTCATTTCTCAAATCTTCAAAAACGGTGTCGTTGTTGACGATGATAGGTTTAGGCGAGGTTTTAAGACTATCTAACTCATTTTTAGTCTTAATAAATCTACTAGCCAATTTAGAAAACTTATACCAAAGTTGTTCGTTGGCTAATTTAAGTTCATCCATGGTTACCTCACCGCCTTCATCCTCGCTTTCATCGCTTTCATCGGAGGAAGTCTCTTGAACACGTTTCTCTTTTTCCATGAAGCACATGTGTACTTTCTCCACGCGTTCATCATCCGACTCTCCACTTGAGGAGTCCTCGGAGTCGGTGAAAGTCCCGACAAGTCCTTTCTTGTGCTTTCTCGACTTGTCGTGCTTGGATGCCTTCCACTTCCCTTTGTGTTTGTTTAGAAAACAATCCGGCTTGATATGTCCTGGCTTATTACATTTATAACACACGGGAGTAGAAACATTAGTGGAACCAAACTTAGATAAATTCTTAAACTTACCTTTTCGGAAGCACCGGTCGAACTTCTTTGCCAAATCGGCCAAAGTTTCCATGTCCAACTCATCTTCCGATTCTTCTTCCGATTCTTCATCATCGGTAGATGGAGCGGCCTTGTATGCAATCGCCTTTTTCATTGGCTTGTCTTGCTTCAAGTACAACTTCATCTTTTCCTTCATCCTTATCTTGCTTTCCTTGCGTACCTCATAAGAAATCAAGGTACCCATTTGTTGAACGACGGTATATTTACTCATATCGTTACCTTCCTCGATGGCGAAGGTACACTTTTCCCAACAAGAAGGAAGTCCATCGATGATCTTTGAGACTTTCTCCTTTTGGGTGTAGATCTTCCCAAGAGCTTCCAATTCGTTGGAAATATTCACGAAGCGAGAATAGTAGTCCTTCATAGTTTCACCCTGTTCCATGTGAAACAACTCAAATTCTTTGTTAGCGACAACGAGTTTAGAATATTTTACCGTACTCGTTCCTTCGTGCAAGATGAGGAGGGAGTTCCATATTTGATATGCACTCTTACATGTGCATATCTTATTTAAGTCCTCGGGCTCCAATGCGCATTGCAATGCGTTCATTGCCTTGGCATTGCTTACCTCCGCGGCGACCTCCGCGGGAGTCCATTTTGCGAAATCTTGTTCGGCGGGCTTGACATACTCCATCATCGTGGCTCTCCAAAGTGAAGCGCTCCGGAGGAAGGTTTCCATCCGGTATTTCCAGTACCCGTAGTTGGTACCGTTGAAGTGAGGAGGCCTGACTGAGGATAGCCCTTCCAAAACTGAAGAAGCTCCTTGACGATCCTTGAAGACGTTGTAGTCGTTGTTCGTCATTACTTTGAACTTGTAGCTTTAACCTTGGCTCTGATACCAATTGTAGTGCCCTGTGAAGCTACTGTACATGTACTAGAGGGGGGGGTGAATAGTACTTTAAAATAATCAAGATAGTTATTCCTAATTATTGTGCAAGAAACAAACGACAATGCGGAATAAAACAACAATCGACAAGAATTAAACAAACACAAACAAAGCATGTAACGGGTTCGGATCCACCCAAGTCTCCCCGACTTGTTCCCGGTGAACCTATGTCCCAACCACCCGGATCCCCTCCGGATACTTGAGTTAGAAATTCTAACTCAAGATTTCCACTAACCCACTTGCGGAAACCCCACAAGTGAAATCGACCTACAATCGATGTCCGTGAATCCCACAACCCGGGATCACGCAAACTCTCACAACCGAGAGTATACAACAATTCAATGAAATGAAATGAAATAAACACTTACCTACAAAATCCTATGCCTCGAGTAAATCTTACCAAATTAGGGCAATGATGGATTTTGAGGAGAGAATGTCACCAAACCGAATCTCCACCAATAAGATCAGCGATCGAAGGCTAGGATGGATGATGGTGACTTTGGATCAAGCTCTTGGCATGGAAGGCTCACAATGGAGAGAATCTCTCTTGAGGAAATGGCTCAAAGAGTTGAGGGAGAGATTCTTGTGAGGAAGAGAAAGCTTTAGAATGGAGTTGAATAGCTTCTCTTTGATTTCTCTAAATCTCTAAAATGGCAGCCTTGAAACTTAAGAAAGAGCCCCTCCAACTATATATAGGATAGAGGAGGGAGGGAGAGAAAAACGTTTCAATAAAGGCTCCAACGGCTCTATTCTGAACCAGACTAGTCGGTCAAAGAAGGATCACTGACTG
Source organism: Scilla litardierei (assembly GCA_030789695.1). Taxonomy (NCBI): domain Eukaryota; kingdom Viridiplantae; phylum Streptophyta; class Magnoliopsida; order Asparagales; family Asparagaceae; genus Scilla; species Scilla litardierei. The sequence continues at coordinate 42,878,769 of CM061133.1, forward strand.
ACTAGTTCATCAACTAGTCGGTCGGTGATTCAACGTAGACCAACTAACGGTTGAACAGCCAAAAGGTGAAGTTCCAGGCAATATGAACTAGTCGGTCTAAGAAGACTTGCCAACCGACTAGTTTCACAACTAGTCGGTCGGTGAGTGTTCTTTGACCGACTAAGAGTCGAAATGGAATAGCTGGAAACAAGTTGAACTAGTCGGTCTAAGAACAAGTGCTGACCGACTAGTTTCTCAACTAGTCGGTCGACAAACGTTCTTTGACCGACTAACTCGAAACAGTAGCTCAGGCTCAAAAATGGAAGTTCAACTAGTCGGTCCAAGAAGGATTCCTAACCGACTAGTTTCACAACTAGTCGGTCGGTGAACCTTCTTTGACCGACTAACTGTAAATAGTAACTGAGCTAGAAATTGAGAAGGCAAACTAGTCGGTCCAAGAAGCTTTGCCGACCGACTAGATCACCATCTAGTCGGTTGGTTCTTCTTCTTGAACCAACTAACATGCACAAGAAGTCGCGAATCGAAGCGCGAATCTTCGGGAAAGTTTGTGAGGACTTCTACTAAGATCCTATGTCTAAGATAGTAGCGTTATGAAGATTAAAACGTAAGACCTACTCAAGGCTTAACATTCTACGGAACGAAGCTAAAAGACTATAAATAAAACTTGACGAACCGTCTTCGAAAGCTTCGATCCGAATCTTCTTGACTTCTAAAATGGTCCATAAGCTTCAACGAAGCTTTAGGCATTCGATCATGCATATTGAGAAGTCTTGCGACGTCGCTTTTGATGTTCTTATAGATTTGGCGACGATCTCCATAACTGCGCTCACAAAGTGTTAGTTCACGATATATTTATGTTTGCTCATCATCCAAAACCAAATACGGGGAATCAATACTCAACACATACTGTATATGGTATCCATTATCCTAAGTATGAAATCGTTTGAATTAATATACTTAGATAATGTCCATAGACTTATAGTTAGGTCCTTATGTATCTAGATAAGATCTCGATTATGAGTAGTAAGCGACTGAATAGAAACGTAAGTCTTAAACGGTTCGTGGTCATAGATGTGTTGAGAACTGGATATCAACACATCAGATAGAACACTGTCTTTGTCTTACCTTAGGGTAATGATGATCTTATAGTTATTCGACTTAGGGAAGTCGGAGACGAGACACATGTGCTCATTGGAGAATGAGTTCACTGAACGACGAACTTAGAGTTATTAAATGGTTAAACTTTAACTAAACTGTCTATAATAACTCTAGGGTGATGATAGGTAAGCTGGTCCTTATGACCTGAAGTCATTCCTACGAACCTGTGAGTGAACCGTGTAGCTTAGACCTATGATCTAGCTTCGAGGCTAGGCCTGCTGAAAGATCTTAGGTTGAGTTGTACCCGAAGCTCTCGAGGCGAGTAGATGACTAAGATGGGATTCGTCACTTCCGTTAAAGGGAAGTTAGTGTCGCAAGTTCAGTACGATCTTTGTGTTAATCCTCGACCGGGGTACGTTGTAAGAAGTACAGAGTGAATACAACAAAGACCACCGTATACTGACAATGTTGTCTAATAGGGTTGACAGTAAACCATACCCTAGGCCAACAGGGACACAGTCTTGACGAAGGGACTATAGCTAATGGCATTCATCACTGACACAGCTAAAGTAAACCAAATGATGCTTTTGTCAATGGGTTGATCACGTTATGATGATTCTGAAATAGGGACGACATTTACTACTCGTGGTGACTGTCGTCTAGGGGTTCCGAGCCCCAACCTGTAGTAAGGTCAGGCTGTAGGGTCTCACACCGAGTAGCATTCGTGTCTTAGTAATATGAAGATTAATTCAGAGAAATTCATTAGATGAATTTGAATAGTTGATATTCACAAAAGCTAGTTGTTAAAATAAGTCGTAGAAGCAATAGGAACAATATTGCATTTGATGCAAACAAAGATTAAACGTGTCGTAAATTGGTTACAACAATATTTGTTGGAACAAATACATTGGAAAGGGTTACCTGGATGACGGGATCGTCTCGGTCTAAACACAGGTTCAAACGGAGTCCAAATCAGAGCTCAAACGAGCCCAGAAACGCGAAAATAGTCCAAGGCAAAGTGGGTTAGACCCACTGGGCTAACAAGCCCATCCGCAAAGGAAAACTGGCGCAGTCCGCTGGCTGCAGCAGGTGCACGCCCGCTGCAGTAGCGGGCGGGCGGCCCGCCCCCTCTTGCCTTGGGTGGGCGCGTCCGCTATGCCTAGCGGGTCCGCCCGTAACTTAAGTTGTTTTAGGGGTTTTTGAACCCCAAATGACGGCTACGAAGATTGATTTTTTGACCATCTTTGGGCAATTGTTTGAGGGGTCAAACGAAGTCAAAATTTGTCGCCGTTGGTTCCTACGCGTTCACCATTTGAAGCCCTTCGTATTGATAGCTTATTTGGTGTCTAAAGTTTAATGAGTGAAGAGAATTAATTCATTGAAGTTTTCTTTTATGAAAAGCTTACTAAACTTCAATTAAGCTAAAATAGCTTAATTGAATTCTCTTCAATTTAGCAATTGTCCCACATTGCTCACAATAAAAGGAGAAGTGCCGACTCCCTATATGAATAGGGGTGCACTCTCTTCGTTGAAAAATGCACCAAGTCCTCGATCGAGTAGCTCCGGATTTTTGAGCTAGCTCAATCTACGACTAAACTATTCTCTCTCTTCTTCCTATTCTCCAGAGTAGTCCTAGCAAGACTACGAAGGGGGTTTGGTTTGGATCCAGACGTCTAAGACGTGGGTCTATTCAAGTGAAACTTTCTACCGCGTGTGATCGGCTTGGAGGCGGGTGTCGGCTCGGGTAGATCGGTTCGAGGGTGCGAGGCGGCTCGGGTGGATCAGTCAAGGCGGTTCGGCTACGAGGAGCATCAGAAGACGGTGCGGTACATCTTGCCCCCCAGGGTCAAGATTCTGGGTATGTTGTTAAGCAATTTTAGTGTAGATTTAATTTTGTCGCTGTAGAATAGATCCCTCTTGGGGTGGTCAGATCCACCCCAAGTTGGCATAGATCGGGCTAGGTTCTGGCTCCCTCAGAGCCTAGCTAAATCATTTAGCTATCCTTATTTTTGTTTTTGATTTTCCGCTGCACTTTTATGCCCCTGTGGTCCGTCCGACTTAGGACGGACACAGATCCGAGCTTTGAGGGTCCGCTAAAACCCTACAGTGGCATCGGAGCCACGGTTATGTTATAGATCTATTTCTGCCTCGTTTTTTTATATCCTTCAATTGCTTATTTTAAACATACAGATAATTTTAACTTTATGTTAAAATAATGTTTTATGTTTTTAAATTGTTTTACAACATGAAATTTTTTTAGACGATTAAATTTAATGCGATAAATTTAAATAATTCTCTAATGTTTAAATGACTTTTAAAATTTTTTCTATGAGATATAATAATTTTTTCGAGCATTTAAATTTTTTAAAGTTTATGTAACTTTAACGATATATTTTATTTTGGAAATTTAATTCTCTTAAGTTACATAAAGGTTGGAAATTTTAAAAACTTTATTTAAAAGCTTTTAAAACAATTTCTAATGATTTTAAAAATGTTTTAAAATTGCTTTATTGAATATGTAAATTAAAGAAATATTTTTTTCATAAGATGAAATGATAAATTTGTTTCTTTTAAATTACATATAAGTTTCAAGATTAGTTATGCGATATTTTAAACTTAGAAATGATTGGTTAAAATTTTAAAGCTTAAGTTTTAAAATTATTTGATAATTTTATGAAACCTAGTTTTATGTGATAAAAATATTTTAAGCTTTAAATTTTAGATCTCTAAATTTAAATTTTAAATTTTAGATGAGCAAGTTGTTTGATTATGTCATAGATAATTTTAACTTGCAAGCTTTCTTTATATGTCACTTAATGAACCTTTAATTTATGCGGTTAAATTAGTTGGTTTAGGTTATTAATGGACATGTTGAATAATGTATTCATGAACCCTTTTGGTTAGCCATTAACGGATTAAAATTTTATAAGATGAAATTTTAATAACTAGTGACATGTTACGTTTTTATAAACAAAACAACATCGAAACCTAATACCAGATTAGGGTAGTCCCTTTTGATTGACAATCATTGTAATAAATCGTTTAAATGATGATTATCATAAAAAGACTATTTTTGAAATATGTTGTAATTGTTTTATTAAAATCCTAATTAGATTGGGGTAGCATAGTTGGACGTATGAACCTTATAGTTGATAAGGACTAAATAAAAATTGTTCAACCAATCCCAAAAATTTCGAATTTTAGGATCTACTAGTTGATATGGATTAACTAGTTTTAATTAAAAGCCATTTAGTTGTTGGACGAACATAGAATTGGTGAAAATCCTTCAATGGATCATGATGTCGGTCAATGTGCTTGGCTAAGTTTGCTGGACCACCCTAGCTAGTCTAGGGGCCGAGTGGTCCTGGCGTAGTCAATTCCCTGGCCGCGTCTGCTGGACCGCAAGGAGTCGAGTCATGACTTTGTGAGTCCTTCGACTATACCTAAGTCAAATACGATAATAATCTTATTCAAGATAAATCGTAGCCCTCCTTGTTTTAGGAGTTGGCAACTGTAAGACCCTTGTTACGGTTGTTGAGCTACACTCAAGCTGTGACATGGTAATCTTATAGAAACCGTTTTCTTGATAAACATCTTGACTTGACCCAAACCAACGTGTCATGCATACACCGAGCGCCGGCGTAAGTCTAACCAAGAATGTAGTCTAAGCCTGACCCAAACCGACGTGTCGTGCATACACCGAGCGGTAGGGCAAGTCAGGCTAGACACGAAAACAAGGGTCCGACTCATGATCACAAATGACTAGGGGTAAAATCGATAGGGAATCATATTTAATATGATTGACGACGAGTTCGTCTACCGACTGCAGAGTCGGACAACTTGTTGAGACACACTCAAGGTTGTCAGACTCAGGGTAGTCGGATCCCTCTCTCACAAATGGTATTTTATAATAAACTGTTTATTATTATGGCTTTAATAAATTTAGTGGGAGAATATAGTTTTATTAAAAACCATTAAAACTATCCAACGAACATATACTAACTAAAGTATCTACAAAATTGCAGAATAGATTTGGGTCTTAGATATATGGTAGAGAAGAACATACTCGATTGAACGAACTACAAAGACTGGCTTAGGAACATTAAGTTAGTCCTTTCTCTAGTCGGGATTGGATACGTACTGTTCGAGGACATTCCGGAGAAGCCGGATGACGATTCGACCTTCGAGGAAAAGGAAGCCTATAAGCTATACCAGAGGGATGCAGAGATGGCCAGGTGCCTTACTCTGGCTTTGATGAGTAACGAACTGCAGAGGAAGCATGAACGTATAGATGTTCAAAGTATGCTTCTGAATGCACAAGAGTTATACGGCAAGCGGTCTAGAGCTGCCAAGTTCGAAGCCACCAGCAACCTCTGGGGCACAAAGATGGAGGCAGGGCCCGTACAAGATCATGTCATCAAGATGATCAGGTACGTAGAAGCCGCTGCCTAGTTAGGTTTTGTCCTGGACAATGAGATGTCCGTGGACATTATCCTTAAGTCTTTAACCCCGGACTTTAAGCCTTTCATTACTGGTTTCATAATGAACAGTTTTGAAACGGATCTTTCTGGTCGCCTCAATATGCTTAGGCAGTTTGATGAGATTGAGAAGAAATCGACTGCATTAGTTGTTGGCTCAGCTTCTTCAGACCAGCCGAAAGGCAAGGGTAAGAAGAGGCAGGTCCCGTAACCTGCGAAGGCGAAGAAAGGGAAGAAAAAGACCAAAGGGGCCCCGTCAAAATCTGAGTGCTTCCATTGCCAAGATTGGCCATTAGAAGAGGAACTGCAAGATTTATATTGCAGAAAAGAAGAAGGGGCATACTGATGCCTCTACCTCAGGTACAACAAATTAAATTCAATGAAACATAATTATTTGCAATCACATAGTATGAGATACTAAAACATCTGTGTAATGTATACAGGTGGCTGAAATGAAGAGAAGATTGGAAGAAGTTCGATGGACGGTCAGCAATCTGAGCAATCGTTGCTGCTAGGGCCGTGCAAAGACTTCAAAGAGACATGATCGAGAAGGAGCTGATACTCAATTCTAGTTGAATAAAATGTATCATTCCTCCAAGAGAAAACAATGATTGAGTGTTCAACACTCAAAGTTTATTTGATAAACATATTACGGTTCATCTTTATGAATCAGTTGTTTTTGAATGAATGTCTCGAAAATTGTGTTTTTCTGTTGAAATTGAGATTTGATTGAGATTGGCTTAAATTTCTGTAAATGTGGCTTTCTGAGTTGGTTGCGAAAATTCTCGAATTATGATGCGAAGCTTCAGAAAATTTTGCTTTGAAGCTGACTTAATGTTATAGTCAATCGGTAGTTAAGTATAGGTTCCAGGAGCGTATAAATTGTGTGTGATCACAATTATACGCATATTAAGATTAATTCTTAATAAACTACATTTGGTCATTAAAGCGTTAATATTAAATGTGGTTAAGGGAAAAGTACAGTGTAGGACGTTTGATTGAGTAAGTCAATGTCAAGATTCCTTAAAGCGATCTTGATGTGACTCATTCGTTAAACCGAACCTGACACTAGTACATTCCATCTAAATCACTTATAAAAAGGTTATACTCTTCATATATATAAATCTAAATATGATTTAGATATAATATTGAAGTACTTAACCAGGTAATTCTTAAAGTCAGTGGGAGCCAGCTCGTATACTTAGTTCCGGTTTCTCGGACTAAGTAAAAAGGATTTCCAACTTATATGAATCATATATATAAAACATTGAATCAAAATCGTTTTGATTTAATCGTATATATAGAGACTTAGGGTGTCATGTATGTACTTGACATATTGACACAATAAAATTGGAATGAGCTGAGACTGACTTATAGAAATGTTAGACCATACATCTAGATTGTAAAAGCTAATTGTTAGCTATACAAAGAAAGGAAAATTGATACAAATCACTTTTCAAAGGATCAACCTTGTGTGATCAAGAGATGTATAAATAAATAATCCATTGAAATGCATTATATATACCCGTTAGTAAATCCACTCTTAGGTTTGACATATAAATGTCCAAGTGACTGATATGCTATAACGGTATGAGATTTCGAGATAAATAGCCTAAGTGCAAGTGGAAGATGTAGAAGGATATATGCCCATAAGGCGATTTATCCTAAGTATACATCTTGTTCATACTGTATATAGTATCCATTATCCTAAGTATGAAATCATTTGAATTAATATACTTAGATAATGTCCATAGACTTATAGTTAGGTCCTTACGTATCTAGATAAGATCTCGATTATGAGTAGTAAGCGACTGAATAGAAACGTAAGTCTTAAACGGTTCGTGGTCATAGATGTGTTGAGAACTGGATATCAACACATCGGATAGACCACTATGTCTTTGTCTTACCTTAGGGTAATGATGATCTCATAGTCATTCGACTTGGCGAAGTCGGAGACGAGACACAGGTGCTCATTGGAGAATGAGTTCACTGAACGACCAACTTAGAGTTATTAAATGGTTAAACTTTAACTAAACTGTCTATAATAACTCTAGGGTGATGATAGGTAAGCTGGTCCTTATAACCTGACGTCAATCCTACGAACCTGTGAGTGAACTGTGTAGCTTAGACCTATGATCTAGCTTCGAGGCTAGGCCTGCTGAAAGATCTTAGGTTGAGTTGTACCCGAAGCTCTCGAGGCGAGTAGATGACTAAGATGGGATTCGTCACATCCGTTAAAGGGAAGTTAGTGTCGCAGGTTCAGTACGATCTTTGTGTTAATCCTCGACCGGAGTACGTTGTAAGAAGTACAACGTGAATACAACAAAGACCACCGTATAATGACAATGTTGTCTAATAGGGTTGACAATAAACCATACCCTAGGCCAACAGGGACACAGTCTTGACGAAAGGACTATAGCTAACGGCATTCATCACTGACACAGCCAAAGAAAACCCAACGATGCTTTTGACAATGGGTCGATCACGTTATGATGATTCTGAAACAGGGACGACAGCTACTGCTCGTGGTGGCCGTCGTCTAGGGGTTCCGAGCCCCAACCTATAGTAAGGTCAGGTTGTAGGGTCTCACACCGAGTAGCATTCGTGTCTTAGTAATATGAAGATTAATTTAGAGAAATTCATTTGATGAAGTTGAATAGTTGATATTCACAAAGCTAGTTATGAAAATCTGTCGTAGAAGCTATATGAACAATGTTGCATTTGATGCAAACAAAGATTAAACGTGTCGTAAATTGGTTATGACAATATTTGTAGGAACAATTACATTAGAAAGGGTTACCTGAATGACGGGATCATCCCAGTCTAAACACAGGTTCAAACCGCATCCAAATCGGAGCTCAAACGAGCCCAGAAACGTGAAAACAGTCCAAGGCAAAGTGGGTTAGACCTACTGGGCTAACAAGCCCATCCGTAAAGGCAAAAAGGCTAAGCCCGTTGGCTACAGCAGGCGCAGCCCGCTGCCCTGCGGGCGGGCGGCCTGCCCCCCTCTTGCCTTGGGTGGGCGCGTCCGCTAAGCCTAGCGGGCGCGCTCGCAACTTTAGTTGTTTTAGGGTTTTTTGAAACCCCAAATAATGGCTATGAAGATTGATTTTTTGCCCATATTTGGGCAATTGTTTGAGGGGTCATACGAAGTCGAAATTCGTCGCCGTTGGTTCCTATGCGTTCACCATTTGAAGCCCTTCGTATTGATAGCTTGTTTGGTGTCTAAAGTTTAATGAGTGAAGAGAATTAATTCATTGAAGTGTGCTTTTATGAAAAAGCTTACTAAACTTCAATTAAGCTAAGTTAGCTTAATTGAATTCTCTTCAATTTAGCAATTGTCCCACATTGCTCACAACAAAAGGAGAAGTGCCGACTCCCTATATAAATAGGGGTGCACTCTCTTCGTTGAAAAATGCACCAAGTCCTCGATCGAGTAGCTCCGGATTTTTGAGCTAGCTCGATCTATGACTAAACTATTCTCTCTCTCTATCTCCTTCCTATTCTCCGGACTAATCCTAGCAAGACTACGAAGGGGGTTTGGATTCGGATCCTGACGTCTAAGACGCGGGTCTATTCAAGTGAAACTTTCTACCGCGTGTGATCGGCTTGGAGGCGGGTGTCGGCTCGGGCAGATCGCTTCGAGGGTGCAAGGCGGCTCGGGTGGATCGTGTCAAGGCGGTTCGGCTACAAGGAGCATCAGAAGACGGTGCGGTACATCTTGCCCTCCCCAGGGTCAAGATTTCGGGTATGTGGTTAAGTAATTTTAGTGTAGATTTAATTTTGTCGCATAGAATAGATCCCTCTTGGGGTGGTCAGATCCACCCCCAAATTGGCATAGATCGGGCTAGTTTCTGGCTCCCTCAGAGCCTAGCTAAATCGTTTAGCTAGCCTTAGTTTTGTTTTTGATTTTCCGCTGCGCTTTTATGCCCCTGTGGTCCGTCCGACTTTGGACGGACACAGATCCGAGCTCTGAGAGTCTGCCAAAACCCCTACACCTCCCTCTATATTTTCTAATCTTACTCTGATTTTCACTGCATACACTTAGGGTTCCTTGGTTGTGGTTGTCGATTCACACTGTGTGGTAGCCGTGCACCCCTCATCCACCTCCACTGCACACACCACCATACCCACGTTCCCTGAGGAGCCCATTGTCACACAAACCTTACTATTGGAGACGGCTCTAGACCTTCTGCTCCCCCCACTCCCCTCTACACTCATGCACATCTTGATATACTAGAGAGGATGGCTTGGGACTTCCAAACCTCCATGGATGACATGAGAGAGACATATGCCAACATCCTATCTTTGGTCTCTGACATCCACCGGGCTCATTACCCACCACACCACCTCATTGACCCTCGCCACCACCTGAGGATGTCTCTTCTCGTTCTCCTCCACCTTCCACTACCCTCACTGAGCCCACACCCTAGTACGATGCTAGCTTGGGGGAGACCACCACTCATCTTACCCAACATCTCTGCCATCACATATTCACTCATTATATTGCCTTGAGGACAATGCATACTTTCAGCTTGGGGGAGGAGTGTTTCATGCTACTCCTTTTTATTTTTATTTTTTCGTTTTCCACCTCCACCTTCATGTCTTTATCCATTGTTTATATCATTTTCCCTTACTTCCCTTTTTATTTTTCATTTTTCATGCATCATATCTTTTCTTTTTATATGCATTCAAAAAAAGAAAAGAAATATATATATGTGTACAAGTCATAACCCATGCCCGTAGGGCATGGTTAAGATATTCCCATGTCAAAAACTTAGCTCCCCGAAAATTTAGCTCATCCAATGGAATTTAGTTACTCCCAAAAATCTTAGTTCCTCGCAAAATTTAGTACCATCCAAATTTAGTTCCGCCCAAAAAATTTAGGGTTCTTCTTGCTAAATTTTAAGGGGGAACTAAATATACACAATTCAATGATGATATTCCCCCCTTAAAATCTTAGTTCACATTATTATTAACGAATAGCAATAACTAAAGCACAAAATTGTTATGTTGTTCAACCAAATAGTTTAGTTTTCCCAAAAGTTAAATCTCTCCAAATACTGTCACCCCAAAATTTTCAAAATTTTTAGTTCATCTCAAAATTTGGTTCCCCAAAAAAATTAGCCCCTCCAAAATTTAGTTCTATACAGATTTAGCTCCCCCCCTAAAATTTAAGGTTTTCCCATATAATTTTCCCAAATTCTCAATTCTACACATTGATTCCCCAAGATTTAATCACACCGGTATTTCTACCAACCCTTTTATCGTAGTCACAAAACCTCATTCAAAAACAGATCACCTTGTATAACAGATTAGATGTAGCTATTGAGTTTTCTTTCCAAATTAATAAGTATTTTCATCTAAATTGTGAGTCAAGTCTATGCATGTCTAATTTTCAGTTTATTTATTGGAGAGGCTAATCAATAGAAACACAAACTTTAAATATGGAAAGGGGGTTTTTGATATTTTTTACCGTTATTGAAAATTATAGTTTAATCCATTCTAATCATTGCTTGTGGTTGCATGTGTTCACTGACAATGCCATTTGGTTAACGCACGGTGAGTATTAAAGATGCTGCATAAACTGGCCTAATATATGCAAGACTTATTTCGTTGCGCAAAGCATGAAGAACAACTTCAAAGCATGGATGAAATAGTTCAAATTAATAAGCCACCCGAACATATTTAAATAGTTAAGAAAAATTCATTAGAACAAAACCTTATTACATAACAAAGATAGCATTTATGCATGAAGCAAACATATAACTAAAATATAATTAAAAACATGGTAACATGATAAGCAACTCGTGACAATTTAGTAGAGTTTAAGCAAATGTTTAGCATTCTCATAAACATTCACCATTCACCAGATTCCTCGAGCCTCCTAAACATTAATACATTCAAATTTATATAGGAGGAGGCCATAAAATTGCTAGATAGCTGAACCAACAGTTAACGAGATCGTGACAATACAAATAGAATCATACGAAAAAGGAAAATCAAAAAAATAGATACACACATAATTACATCAACAATCATCTTCATCACTTGGATGATCGAAGAAGTCTGTGCTGCATGTTTATTCAAATCTCGCTTTCAATCAGAGTACTGCAAAAATTGTTCTCAGTATATGAATGACTGTCATTTCCGACATTTCTAAGACTCATTGGTGCCTCATCAGCATTAAGCAGATAATTTTGCTCTTCATTAAACAATAATCTTGATCAGAACACCTGGAGACTCAAGCAGAACTTCAATCAAAGAAACGATTTACATTACACCTTGGAATTTCCTGAGCAAGGGAAAATAAACAGAAAAGATACAGTTATTCCATAAAATGCTTCATTTCACAAATACATATAGAATGACCGAAGCATTCAACATAAAACTACGCATTTAAACATAGTGTACTTCATGCGCACAATTGTACTTCATTTCATAAATACAAGTAGAACACAGTTACATAAAGATAATTGGAAAGTTATTTGGTGCCAACAGTTTTCTTGTCTTGATTCAAGATGAAGATAGCTTAATATCTCCTGAAAAAGTTCGGCAAACTACAAAGAGGCAATGTAGAGGGATAGAATACACAAAAAACCAAGTTTTGGTTACAAAATTGTATCAAAATGTTGTAATTTCCCCATGGTTCCTAAAAAGAAAAAAAAAGGATTTTATATCATTTTTTAAGTATTGAGAGTTTCATGGAGGGCTTGCAGGGTTTTAGTTCATATATACTCTATGTTGTTGATGGCAATGGTGAGTTGGACCACCATGCATTCACGAATCCCCGACAACTACATGCTAGACTATCTGATCTCTATGATCTCTGATCACACAACCATATTTAATGCATATTTGGTGAAGTGAGATGAAGGCTATATTTCCATGTATATCAGCTACACCTTCTATATATAGATAAACTATATATACATACATAGAAACATGAAAAATTCAATGAAAAATGAAAGATAAAGGATGCAACTCATGTACAATGCATGTTTCCATGTACAAAGTGCTGAGAACAAATAGCAATGATGAACATTTCTGCTAATAAGCTGGTGAGGGAGAAAAGAGGAAACTGACAGTTATAGAAGAATTGAACTTTGGCCGTCCCCATTTTTACTTTCAGTATAGCACAATAAATAGGACCATGTCCATCAAATTCAACTCCTCCCCCCTGACACTCATCACATTCTCACTGAGACGAAGTACAAACCCACATCAATAAAATTAATTTTTGAAGTCTCCTATTCTCAGTAATACTACTAATGAGCAACTTAGTTCATCCCTTTGAACCGAGTGGGTTTATCAAACATTTCATCCCAATTCAATTGGAATTTGGAGTGATTTCTTGGGATAATAAAACCCCACCAAACCTCCACTCCTCCTCTGTTTTCCCCAAACAGTCCCCAAGAACCAAGGAAGACAAAGAAGAAGAAGTTGGGTTCTTGAAGTTGGATTGGGGGTAGTTATTATTTCATTAAAATATCAAGTGGAGAATGCTTTTTGATATCTCATTTATTTTGGGTTTCTCTTTTCTCATTGATATCTCATTGACATTTTTCGATGGAAACAGTTGAAGCAATATGCTCCTAGTTTTTGTTGAAACCCGAACTTATTATCTAATCATACAGCAATTAAGACCGGCGAGGTATATTTGTACGAAACACTGTAGACATGTAAACACACTGCTAATATATTACATAATGTCTGTTACTAAATGTAACATTAATATTACATTATACACAGACACTTAAACTAACGTGCAGCTAGGTAATATTACATGATACTATGAAGAATCAATAAGAATAGTCAATATTGGTGCATATTTAAATAACATGTGAAATCCAAGAATTACACAACTTGTGGCTGAAGTAACAAAAACAAATTAGATTAACAAAAACAATATGCTACATTTGTGACTGAAGTAAATGATGGGAGACTTAAAATTTAAAGAGGGGTTGTTAAGGAGAGACTTGAAATTTAACCCAGGAAAACACCCAAAAGGTTATGATTATTTTTCCTAATTATGATTAATAACATTTGACAATGAATTATATTTGGTATGAGATAAATTATATCTTCTATCCGAATATCACATAATTAAGTTGTAAAAGAAACCGTTTTTCCTATTTCTCAATCGATCAACCAAATTTAGGTAAATTCAAACTCGACAACAACTCAATTAAGATGGAATCACCTTCATATGGAAACTGTGTTGCACCAAGGATCTTGACGATGATGTATCGCATGTTCTCTCCTGAGGGCGAAGCACTGAATACCGGAGAAAAACATAGAAACATATAAAGATAACATGAAGAATGAGGGAGTGCTCAAAGTCATATAACACTTGCTGGTAAAATAAGTTTTATAATCCATATAAAGTAATACTAAAATCAAACCGGACTTTTGCCGTTGAATAGTGGAAATTGAGGGTTGAGATAAAACTTGAATAAGCCACAACATTTAAACCCAAATAAGATACAGAATTAATACGAACAGAAGCAAGGAAAAAAGTAAAAACTAAATAACCATAGATGTGTGAAGTTGCTGTGAAGAAGAAGATTTGGGGTTTTTTTCTTAGTGTAACAACTCAAGAGTGCTCTTCTTCTCAGGTGTTTTGAATTATTTCCGTATGCAAAAGCTAGCATTATAGACACATGCTTACTTCAATCTTCCAAAACTTTTACTCAGCAACATCGACACAGTAAAATAGAGTGCATAGCATAAAATTGCAGAAACAGTTCTTTTGAGCATTTGCACAAACATTGGTGTGCAGAATCCAAACAAAAATTAAAAACATGATGAGAAATGTAAGTGCATGTGATATATGATACTTAGATCCTAATATTCATACTTCATCCAAAGATTTAGCAATTTAAGGTTAAAAAAGAGAACATGAGTGTCTTATTCTGCAATGTTGATCATGGATATTAGCATGAAGCAATGCTGCTTACCTGCTTGTCAGTCGACCTAATAGAATTTGGATGGTAAGTGTCGGACCCAGAATGTCGTATGGTAACCATTATGTCCATTCCATGACTACCAGCATAATGGAGTTCTGTTAGTCCTATAAACTGGAAGACTTGAAAACAATGTAGAGGAACGACTCAGAATGGGAAAAACATGCAAGAAAATACAGCTGTAACGGTCTGTTTTAGATTGTACGCTTTGTCGTGCACGTAGTCTTGTTCGTGCACATATTTATTTTAGACTTTGTCTATATCCGAACCTTATAGTGTGATATGCCGTTGTGACCCTCTCGAAGAGTATAAAATTGTGGATTTATTTTGGAACGTCATTTCACGGGTCGTTCTCCCACGATTTGATCTTATTTGATTAAACGTCGCGATTTTCACTTTTGTCGTGAGGCCTTTTTATTTTTAATTTCGTTTCTCGATGTTGAAATTGTGATCCGTCTTCTTAGTTGCATTTCTCTCCTCCGTGCGGTCACCCCAGTATTTATCTTACGATTTTTGGGCTTCGTTTACTTTTTGGACAAACCTATTACATTTTTAGCCCTAAGTTTCGTTGTATTATCTCCCTAATAATTGATTAATAATATTACATCAGAATATTTTGACATAGTCTATTTTTAACCCCACTTAGCCCCACACACCCACGTAGGAGAGAGAGAGAGAGGGGTGAGATTTGGGTTTAATAGTTTTTTATAACAATTTTTCAATTCAAAAAAAACCCTATACTCTAAACTAATACCCTAACACATGTTTCTCAGCCCCTAACCTATTTAATAGCCCTAGGACTATTATATTTTTCACAGTAAGCAAGAAACCACGCCGCCCCTTCTTTTTATTCACAAAACCCTAACCCCGCCGGCCTTCTTCTTCGTTTCTCAGCCCTAGCCCACCGCCGGCGGCCCCCTCTCCCTTCCCCCGATCTTCCTCCCTCCCCTGCACGTCGTAGCCTCATCGGAGACCGCCAGAATAAGCCTCGCAGCGCCGGACTCACGCAGCAGCAGCAGCTTGCAGCGGCGGTCGCCACCGCCGCCGCCAGCCCCCTGTCATCGTGGGTCACCCCATCTGACCCCCAGCACTGCCGTGGGCCCTCCCCCTGGCCGCCTTGCTCTGAAACAGCGAGGGTGCTCACTGTTTTGTGTTTTTGCGACGTATCGACACGTCGTATCGCCTCTTCTCCGTCCCCTCTCGCTGTTGTGATCTTCTGACAGTCCTCTACCACTCCTAGGGGTGTTTTCCAATGTCACGATCATCCCCTATGACGCTCAACGTCGTAGACTTAGTGTACGTCGACCCGTTCGTCTCGGTTCGTTGTTACGGCTTCCCGGGAGCCGTAAAAACGTCTACCGATATCTTGCTCGCTGATTGGAATCTTGCTTGCTGATCTGGTCGCTGTCCAAGGATTGGCGATCATAGGAATCTATTTTGGAATCTGGAATTAGGAGCACGTTCTATTATTTCAACCCCTGGAATCGCTACCCGACGCCAGTGTAGCTCTCGCGTCGTGTAAGAGTAACTTTCTGAACACTTAGGACCCCCAACCCATGCATGCTAATCAAGATAAAAATCGGTAATTTAATTGTCTGATAAATCACTAATGAAGATAATTTAATTTGGGACTGCAGGTTGGTGATCCGAGCACATAGGTAGACTGGACTGATTGGACGGTATTTGCAGAACGGGTGATTGCAGGCAAGTGAAACTTGCCAATTTGTGCTTTAGGCCATGTCTTAGGCCGTTTCCCCGTTTTTAGCGTAAAAGAGACTAGGCGACGAAATGATACTCGCCTAGACGTAATTTTGAGATCTAGCTTGACAACGAAGCTAGATCTGTCACCATGCCATGTCATTCATGCATTTTTGCCTGTCACGTTTAATTTCCATATCTGTACACTTTTTACTTTTGCTCTGCCATGCATGTCACGTTTAAATTCCTTATCTGTACGCACATTAATTGTACCCTTGCCATGCCATGCATCTTATTGTCATCCATGCTTGAATGTTACATTCGTAGCACACGCTACTTGTACTTGCTTATTGAGGCTAGGCACCTGCGTTGCAAGCATAACCCTATGCCAAATACACTTCCTGGCTCGTGATCCAAAAGCGGGCTACATGTGTTGGTCAAAATCCAATGCCCGATACACGTGGAGGGGTAGGGATAAGCGATCACTTGAGCTTAGGAGTTGGCCCATACAGCCACTCCAGCCAAAAGGCGCAATCTCTGTGCACGACATGTTTACTTGACTTGTAAAATCCATGTGAATGTTTACTAGATTTTCTATCTTGCCATGTCATACTTGTTGCACGTACTACTTGTTGCATTCATATCTTAAACTGTCATGTCATCGCATACTTTTAGAACTGCTAGGTTGTTTCCTTCTTTTAGTTTCCTTGCACAAGTCTCTTGTAGACTTGCTGACATGCGCCCTCGTGTCTTTTGGGTGTTGCATGTTAGTTGCTGAGCTAGAGTCCGTTGCTGAGGACGAGGTGTTTGCTGACTTTGAGCCTGGGTCCACCGTTGACGTGGAGTACGAGGACACCGATGACCAGTCATAGAGGCGTAGTTCTGTGTTGCTTCTGATTAGTTCTTGTTAGGTTGTCGGTGCGTGGCACCCTTCTTTCTGTACGTTGATTATTTCTGTTGGCCATGCTTGGGCCTTTTAAACTCTTCTTTTAGCCTGGTGGCTTTTCTGTGATGTAGCAATTTATTGGGGACATTCTGAGATTGAAATAATTTTATTTGTCTCTTTTCTTTATTATTATTTTTGTTCTTCTTCACATTTGCAAGGACCTATACTTGGTTATTCCAGACGCTTTACAGACTGGAGCCTCACAGCTCCAAGTCTGAGCGGACTTCTCATGCCTCGCCTCCATTTTAGGGAAGCGGGTCGTGACAGGTTTTGTTGGTGGCCCGTGCAGGTCCTCTTGCAAATACGTATCGGAACAATGGTAATAATTATAGAATATCCATAAAATAAATTAAAACATCCAAGTCATCAGCTTTGAGTCTAATTTAATTCGTTTTCTATGTCATTAGATGGCTGGAAGACGACAGACCTGAGCTGGTGGTGGGCCCGACCGTGTTGCGGTGCCGGATAGAGAGCCCACCAATGCTGAAGTCATGAGGATCATGCATCCGATGATGCAGGTGTTGGAAGCGCAACGATCTAGGCTCTTGGTTTGATGATGACAAACGTGTCGTTATATCTAACGTGTGTGCTTAGTGTGTTTCAGGCTTGGCGAAACAATATACTTTCACTATTTGGCGGAATTGCTATTCGTATAGCATATTGGGAGAAAGAGCGCGTGTGCACAAAGAAGTTGGACTTGGTCAAGATGAGAAGATGAGGAGAGAGAAATTCAAATCAAGTTGAGATTAGAACAAATCAATTAAGAATATTTACTTCTAGCAATCTCCTATTCAATTCCCAATTTGATCAAATCATATCTCTTATTTGTGGCGCAAAGCGATAGAACCAAATCTCTAACTCCTAGTCAAAATACGATTCCCCTCAACCGCATTCCCCTGGCATCTCCTTATAAAACCCTTGAATGCCGCAACGTTTCTTTTTGCCTCTCCATGTAAAAACCTAGCAGCCGAAAGTTTGTTTATTATTTTGTGATAGCCGAAAGAGCTCTCCTTTAGATTCACGTGGGCACAAATTATTTTATTTTGGCATACAACATTTTTCAAAGTGTTTTCACGTGGGCACAAATTCTTAAGGCCACAACTTTGTTTTGGAACAATTTTTTTTGTGCAAGAGCTGTTGATCACCTCCTTTTTATTGCAATCACAAAGACGCCGGCCACATTCTATTTTGTCTGCCGTTCGATTTTTTTTTGCAGGCACTTGTTGAAGGATTAGTTGAAGAAAAAGGGGCAAGGTGCTGGATATTAATTGGAGATTAATTAGTGGCTGAAATTTCCTCTGCATCCTTGTTTTATACGGTTCAAGATGTCTGTGACATTGAAGTAAGAAGAGGTGCGGCTGTTAGCTATTGGGGGAGAGATCCAATCATTTGATTGATCGCAAGCAAGTGTAAAGAAGCACAGGCACCAAAGAGTTCAAGATTGCTAGCAACTGCATTTTTTTGGGCCCCCATGTGCTCAGCCGCAATTCTTGACCAAGCAAATTAGATGGCAGCACATGCACTTGTCGCATGAACTAGGGAGAAGGGCAAGCAAAGGTTAGTTTGTTTCTAATTCAGAGATTAATATTTTTTGATTGTGCAGGCACACAACGAAGTCTAAACATCGAGCCGCACTTAATCTCTGGGATCTCCAAGAGCCGAAACATAGAGAGTCTGGCATCAATTTTTTTAAGAAGCCAATCCCCTATGGGCCGTGCGCAACAAATGAAAAGGGGCCGAAGCTTTTGTTCTTGTTTCTGAGAATCTCCAATCACAAGAGCCCATCTTCAGCAATTTGAAGAAGAAAAAGAAACAAGCACTTGCTGCAACTTTTTTGGGCAGGCCGTTAATTTTTTGTTTACAGTTTTCTGAGAGCACTTCTCCTTTCATATATAAAAGTTAATGCACAGTCTTTTATTATTATGTGCAGGGTAAAGCAAAGTTAGGGGGATTGAAATATAAAGGCACTTGCTGCAATCTTGGTGTGTCATCCAAGTGCCGCAACATCAGAGTCTTGGAGCATCACATCCGTGCCGCAATATCAGAAAAGAGTGCCAAGGCCGCAAGTCATCCAAAGGAGTTGAGACTTGCCGACTACATCATTGTCAGACGTGATCTGACGCCGTGCTAAATGACAGAGACGACACACCATTACTGAGCATTTCTAAAACCCTATTTATTTATCTTTGAATTGGTGTAGCGATCTCTGTAGGGGAAACTTTACCATCTTTGGGGATTATTTTGGGACTTGTCTAGTTGGGACTAGACAAGTGGGACCCAGCTAGTTTGGGACTAGCTGGTAGAAAGCTTTACTAGGATTGATAGTGAGAGGAAACACTGTGTGTGGGGTACTGAGAGCCTGGCGAGTGTAGAGACGCAGAGGGTGCTCTGAGCGTGCTCTAACTTGTGGTTTTGTACATATTGCGCTATTCAATACTAGTTCTGCTTTGGGGGCTGGAGTAGGTCGTTGGGACGACCGAACCAGGGTATATCTATGCGTACTCTGTGATTGTCTATCTTTACTCTGGTTGTTGCTGCTTTAACTGCGTGTGATTTCTCGTGGGTTGCACGAGGATTTTTTTATTAGCCTATTCACCCCCCCTCTAGGCTAGGATCCAGATCCAACAAGTGGTATCAGAGCCATTTTAGTAGATCTAGCCTAGTTTGACCATGGACCACATTGATAGTGCTTTTGCTGAGGGTCAGTCTATTTCCCGACCACCTAGATTTAATGGAGTAGACTATGCTTATTGGAAAAATCGTATGAGAATCTACTTGATTTCTATTGATTATAAAGCTTGGCAAATTGTTGAAAAAGGCTATAAATCACCTGTTATTAAAATTGAAAATTCTGAAATGCCTAAACCTGATGATAAGTGGGATGATAGTGATTGGAAGCTTTATTCTCTTAATGCTAAAGCTATGAATGCTCTTATTTGTGCATTAGATAAATCTGAGTTCAATCGTATCTCACATTGTTTAACTGCGCAGGAAATATGGCATACTTTGGAGGTGACGCATGAGGGAACGTCACATGTGAAGGAATCTAGACTTGCACTTCTGAGCACGGAATACGAGGGATTTCGCATGCTACCATCAGAGACGATATCAGAAATGTTTGCGAGGTTCACCAACATTGTCTACAAGTCTAGTTCGCTCGGTAAGCCATATTCTAGCCTTGAGCAGGTGAGGAAGATATTAAGAGCTCTGCCAAGCTCTTTCAGGCCTAAAGTCACTGCCATCCAAGAAGCGAAAGATCTGTCACAGATGAGGGTGGAGGACTTAATAGGTAATTTAATGTCCCACGAGCTTGAACTGCAAAATATTAATGAAATGGAGAAACCTGAGGAAAAATAAAAAGCTACCAAGCCACTTGCTCTGAAAGCTGACGAAAGTGAAGATGATGATGATGCCATAGCGCTAATGGTCAGAAATTTCAGAAAGTTTGTCCAGACCAAGCAAGGAAGAGCAGAAATGGCACCCAGGTTTAATCGCTCTAACTTTTTTCAGTCTTCTAAGAAAAATTATGATCAGAATACTACTAATAGAATGACTTGTTTTAAATGCAAGAAAAGAGGACATCGAATGAGGGATTGCCCACATGAGACAGCTCAGGTAGCTAAAGAAAAGGGAAAATCCAAGGTGCTTACTTGGGACATGGATAGCGAAGCTGAGAGCAAGGAGGAGGAACACGAAGCCCATTCATGCATGGCATTGATGGAAATACACAATGAGGTAACTTCTGGTAGTAAAACTGAACTCCTTACTCTTTGTAAAGAAATGCAAGATAAAATAGTAGAGCTTGAATCCACTATAGATGATTATCAAAATGAGACTTTGAAATGCAACAATTTGAATATGAAATGTCTAAAGAGATTGAAAAACTCAAAATTGATATTGTTGCACGTGACTCTACTATTGATATTCTGAAAAAGGAAAAATCCAGTTTTAATGATGAAGCACCTTGTCTCTCTTGCCCTTCCTTGATGAATAATATTAGCATGCTTAAACTAGATTTGATTAAGCTCGAAACTGAAAAAGACTATGTTATTAGAGAGCTTAATGATAAATTCTGCATGTTGGATAATGATTTTAAAAGAAAAATTATTGAATTTGAAAAGAAGGAAGAGGAAAACAAGAGAGCTTTTATAAGTAAATGCACATTGCTTGTGGAAGAAAATAGATTGTTAAAATCCAAAGTCTCTAATCTTGAATTATCCATTAAGAAATTCTCTATGGGAAAACAATCGTTGGATACTATTTTAGAGAATCAATTATATGGCAATAATAGAAGAGGACTTGGTTTTGGTCTGAAAAACGTTGAAAAGCAAAAATTCAAGAAATTCCACAATGCACCGTCTATTGCGAAGAACTTATATGCAAAGTGCTTTACTTGTGATAGTGTAGGCCATACTTCATACTATTGTAAATTTAGGAACACTAAAATCAAGTTTAAACAAGTGTGGGTTCCTAAAACAATATTGGCTAACACTAGTGGACCTTGTTGGATTCCAAGGTTACACTTAACACCTTTCATGTAGGTGTGATGGTGTTTTGGCGAGGAGCGTTAAATTCAATGTTTCATTCTTTTAGCTCCTTCGTCAAATAGCGACGAGAAGGTATAATTTCTATCCCTCTTTGCATTGCATTGCATACCTTCATAGATTTTTTGTGTGCTTGATTTATTTTGGTTTGTGTGCTTGCATGGATGATTTTTAATGTTTTTTTATTTCTGGAAAAAAAATTGAAAAAACAAAAAAAAACAAAAAAAATGTGCTTATTGAATCCTCTTATGAATCTCTTGAGTGATATTGTATGAATGATCAATTCTATCCCTTGTAGAAGTCAATTCATTATCGTTGTAGCTACATGAACATGATGTTATTCTTTTTAGTAGCCATGACATGTCTCATAAGTTTCAAACTTGACTTCTACACCTACATTTGCACTTTCACGATATTTGACTTTTTAGTGCTTTTGGAGATTCTTTTGAAGAATAATGGAAAGTGAATGTAGGAATGATTAATTTCTGAAATTTCTAAGGGATATGATGTGTTTAGCCATGAATTAAAATTGAGCACAAAAGAATGAAAAAAAAAATTGCTTCGTATGGAAAATGGATACACTTCATGGCTAATACACAACCCACGAGTATCCAACTTGTGCTAAATGGGTAATCATTAGCGTTGGTGTATATAACTCGTCAAGCAATGCCACCCCACATTTAAAAGTCCTTTTAGGCCATGTTTTGGGATTCTGTAACTTGAACTCATCTTTGATGAGGTGGGAAAAATCAATCATAGTGATTTTCATGAAAAGTGGAAAATGTGGATTGATTTGGTTGAATATTTGAAATTGAATCTCCTCTTGTACTTTATTGTCTATATCATTTCACTTACACAAAGGTGGAAAAGTCTTGGTATGAAATTCTATGAACTTGACTTGTCTATTATTTGGAATACTCATGCAAATTGCACGCTACATCTAATAATGATTTATTTTTGCATGGAATATTTTTGTGACTTCATTAATCCACTTTTGGTGATTACAAAGGGGGAGAAAGAAAAGAAAGATTTGTCAGTATTATTTGTTGAAGGGGGAGCTTGAGAGAAGGGGGAGCATGCTTTTATATTTCCTAATTGTTGTGCATGCTTTGTAATGTTTGAATGAATGTTGAAGGGGGAGCTTGAGAGAAGGGGGAGCATGCTTTTATATTTCCTAATTGTTGTGCATGCTTTGTAATGTTTGAATGACTCATCCATACACCATATTGCATTACACCCTTCAACACACTACACACACCCATACCTATTGCTCAAATCTTTTATGGGTTTGTCATCACCAAAAGGGGGAGATTGTTGGAAGCGCAACGATCTAGGCTCTTGGTTTGATGATGACAAACGTGTCGTTATATCTAACGTGTGTGCTTAGTGTGTTTCAGGCTTGGCGAAACAATATACTTTCACTATTTGGCAGAATTGCTATTCGTATAGCATATTGGGAGAAAGAGAGTGTGTGCACAAAGAAGTTGGACTTGGTTAAGATGAGAAGATGAGGAGAGAGCAATTCAAATCAAGTTGAGATTAGAACAAATCAATTAAGAATATTTACTTCTAGCAATCTCCTATTCAATTCCCAATTTGATCAAATCATATCTCTTATTTGTGGCGCAAAGCGATAGAACCAAATCTCTAACGCCTAGTCAAAATACGATTCCCCTCAACCGCATTCCCCTGGCATCTCCTTATAAAACCCTTGAATGCCGCAACGTTTCTTTTTGCCTCTCCATGTAAAAACCTAGCAGCCGAAAGTTTGTTTATAATTTTGTGTTAGCCGAAAGAGTTCTCCTTTAGATTCACGTGGGTACAAATTATTTTCTTTTGGCATACAACATTTTTCAAAGTGTTTTCACGTGGGCACAAATTCTTGAGGCCACAACTTTGTTTTGGAACAATTTTTTTGTGTGCAAGAGCTGTTGATCACCTCCTTTTTATTGCAATCACAAAGACGCCGACCACATTCTATTTTGTCTGCCGTTCGATTTTTTTTGCAGGCACTTGTTGAAGGATTAGTTGAAGAAAAAGGGGCAAGGTGCTGGATATTAATTGGAGATTAATTAGTGGCTGAAATTTCCTCTGCATCCTTGTTTTATACGGCTCAAGATGTCTGTGACATTGAAGTAAGAAGAGGTGCGGCTGTTAGCTATTGGGGGAGAGATCCAATCATTTGATTGATCGCAAGCAAGTACAAAGAAGCCCAGGCACCAAAGGTTTCAAGATTGCTAGCAACCGCATTTTTTTGGGCCCCCATGTGCTCAGCCGCAATTCTTGACCAACCAAATTAGATGGCAGCACATGCACTTGTCGCATGAACTAGGGAGAAGCGCAAGCAAAGGTTAGTTTGTTTCTAATTCAGAGATTAATATTTTTTGATTGTGCAGGCACACAACGAAGTCTAAACATCGAGCCGAACTTAATCTCTGGGATCTCCAAGAGTCGAAACATAGAGAGTCTGGCATCAATTTTTTTAAGAAGCCAATCCCCTAAGGGCCGTGCACAACAAATGAAAAGGGGTCGAATCTTTTGTTCTTGTTTCTGAGAATCTCCAATCACAAGAGCCCATCTTCAGCAATTTGAAGAAGAAAAAGAAACACGCACTTGCTGCAACTTTTTTGGGCAGGCCAATAATTTTTTGTTTACAGTTTTTTGAGAGCACTTCTCCTTTCATATATAAAAGTTAATGCACAGTATTTTATTATTATGTGCAGGGTAAAGCAAAGTTAGGGGGATTGAAATATAAAGGCACTTGATGCAATCTTGGTGTGTCATCCAAGTGCCGCAACATCAGAGTTTTGGAGCATCACATCCGTGCCGCAATATCAGAAAAGAGTGCCAAGGCCGCAAGTCATCCAAAGGAGTTGAGACTTGCTGACTACATCATTGTCAGACGTGATCTGACACCGTGCTAAATGATAGATTCGACACACCATTACTGAGCATTTCTAAAATCCTATTTATTTATCTTTGAATTGGTGTAGCGATCTCTGTAGGGGAAACTTTACCATCTTTGGGGATTAATTTGGGACTTGTCTAGTTGGGACTAGACAAGTGGGACCCAGCTAGTTTGGGACTAGCTGGTAGAAAGCTTTACTAGGATTGATAGTGAGAGGAAACACTGTGTGTGGGGTACTGAGAGCCTGGCGAGTGTAGAGACGTAGAGGGTGCTCTGAGCGTGCTCTAACTTGTGGTTTTGTACCTATTGCGCTATTCAATACTAGTTCTGCTTTGGGGGCTGGAGTAGGTCGTTGGGACGACCGAACCAGGGTATATCTGTGCGTACTCTGTGATTGTCTATCTTTACTCTGGTTGTTGCTGCTTTAACTGCGTGTGATTTCTCGTGGGTTGCACGAGAATTTTTTTATTAGCCTATTCACCCCCCCTCTAGGCTAGGATCCAGATCCAACAGCAGATGCAGCAGGGCATGCTCCAGAATGCCCCTCCCTTCGAGCCAGGAGAGAAGCAGTTTCGGGAGCTGGGCCCGACTTATTTTGATGGATCTGAAGGACCGTTGGCTGCAGAGGAGTGGATCCGAAATACGGAGGATAATCTGAGGATGTCGAAGAACAACCCGGCTGGATGGGTTGATTTGGTGAAGAAGCAGCTCAAGGATAATGCCCACAGCTGGTGGGATGCAGAGGAGGAGCTATTGGTGAGACCTATTCCTTGGGCTACTTTCAAGGCTAGATTCGATGAGGAGTATTTCCCGAAGGCTGCCAGGAGGGAGGTGATGCAGCGATTCATTGATCTGAAGCAATGGAATCTTTCGATGGATCAGTATCATCAGGATTTCACCAGGATGAGTCGCTTCGTGCCGAAGATGATGCAGGATGCCGAGGAGAGAGCTCAGAGGTTTCTGTAGGGTCTTTCCTTAGATTTGCAGAGCCTGATGTCTTCGTCAGATTTGGAGTCTTATCAGAAGTTACTGGTAGCTGCTAGGAGGCAGGAGCTGATTGCGAGCCAGAAGAGAGGACAGACTTCTGGAGCTGGGAAGAGACCTATGGAGCAGGTCAGAGCAGTGGTTAGGCCTGGGTTCAAGCTTAACTAATCGGTGCAGTTCAAGAGGCCAGGTGGGCCTACTCTAAAGACTTGCCATTTCTGCGGCAAGACTGGGCATGTTAAGGAGCAGTGTAGGAAGATATTGGAACAGTGCCTAGTTTATGGTGATCCTGCTCATGTCATGAAGGATTGCCCGAAGTTTAGACAGCCATGGAAAGGACCGGTTGCAGCTCAGCCATTGCAGCAGAGAGCACCTGTACCTGCTGGACGTGGAGCGCCTCTCATTCCACAGAAACAGGCGTTTCAGCAGGCTTTGCAACCGAGGAGGCAGGCATTCCTGATGACTGCAGTTGAGGCTGAGACTGAGGATGAGGTTATTGCAGGTAACCGTCAGCCTAGGATGTTTTCTTTCTTAGCTAGTCTTGTTTGTTCGAATATGTTTGGCTGCTTGAATATGATATGTTTGCTAGAATAGGATTTGATTGTTATATTGTTTGATAGGTGTGATTTTGGTTTGCACATTTCCTGCACGAGTCCTCTTTGACTCTGGTGCATCGATGTGCATTATATCCCAGAGCTTCGTGGAGAAGCATTCATTGTCGACTTCCCCTCTTCCCAAGAGTTGGGATATCGTTACAGGGAATGGCCTGATCTTAGTGCATCATGGTTGCAATTCTTGTCCCTTGGTGGTCTGTGGACATGATCTTTACGCTGACTTTATTATCCATGACATCATCAACAATGATGCCGTCCTTGGGATGGACTGGCTTGGGAGTTTCTACGCCACGATCGATTACCGGTAGAAGAAGGTGGTGTTCGAGATCCCAGGACATCTGGTGTTTGAGTTCAGCCGAGGCAGCAGTTCGCTTGGTCCAGTCAAGTTTCGGTACAAGTCGGTGGAGATCGTTGCCATGCAGATGGAGCAAAGTAGACCAGCTGTGGTGCGAGAATTCGACGACGTCTTCCCCGAGGAGATGTCTGGGCTGCCGCCCGATCGAGCTCTTGAGTTTTCGATCGATCTTATTTCGGGAGCGCAGCCCATTTCGAAGGTGCCGTATCGTATGGCTCCAGCTGAGTTGAAGGAATTGCGTAGGCAGCTGGATGAGCCTTTATAGAAGGGTTACATTAATCCCAGTGTGTCTCCGTGGGGAGCACCAGTGTTGCTGGTGAAGAAGAAGGATGGTTTGCATCGCATGTGCGTGGACTACATGGAGCTGAATGCCATCACCGTCAAGAATTGATATCCATGACGTCCCCCGCGCTTTGCGCGTCAGATGTGTGCAATGTATAATTGGGGGCGTAAGATTTAAATATTTGTAACCGCAAGCGCACGGTGTTGTAGTGTGGCTTGGGGGTCGAACTCAGGGAGGTGTGGTTGTGCTTGTGTCAAGAAGGACCAAATTCACCCCATGGGCGAGCTATCCCGAATCGGTTGATGGGTTGTCACGAAAAATAGAATGCGAGGGATAAACAATATAAAGGGAAAACCTGGGATTTCGGTTTCCACCCTATCGTGCGATTCTCGCCGATACGGCCTACGGGTAGGATAGCGATCGGAATTAGGGTCTAATGGTGAGACGTTGCCTCTAAGAGTGATACCAGCGTCCCATGGGCCCGATATTCCGGTCGGTGCCCAGGATGATACGCCGGACTTTTCGGGTTCGGTCAGTGGGCATTCCCATGTCTATTAACACTGACCGACTCCGGGAGCACTAAGCTCGCAACGATAACTCCCAACGTCTCATCCTGCGGCTCCCGCGCGCTAGGATTCGACGTCTACGCTAAGTGCGTGAGCTATGGCTAGGGAGTCAACCGCCAAGTTTATTCCACCGTGACCCAACGGTCAAAGGCGGTCTTTTTCCCGCCGATGACAATAAAACACCCCGCGTAACCGTTAGATTCCTAATCCCTATCGATTTCCTAGTCCTATGGACGCATCGGGAAGAACCCACGAAGGGGTTTCCACCAAAATTCCAGATTAGGGAACTACTCACACATATTTACTAAAAAGCGATCTAAATAGAAATCGACCGTTAGAAACATGATCAGGCGATTGAAAAGCAGTAAGAGCAATGCTAATAAACACTATATTAAAGTTTAACAAAGATCGGAAAAATTACTAATATCTGAAAAATTACAGCCGTCAAGAGAGAGAAAAAACAGCAAAAAATAACCACTCCCGTTTCTGGAAAACCTAGGTATACTATATATAGAATACGATATCACCCGATCGGTTGAAAAGTCAACCGACCGGGTGACCTGCTTCGTTTCTTCGGCAGTTCAGCACGGGACTTCACCCGGTCACGTGGCACGGTCGGTTGAGGGTTGAGGCTGATCGGTTGGATCATCGTGCCGTCAGGTGAACCGGTCGGTTGAGCTGTCCGTGTCTCGGCTTCGAAGAATCGACTACAGGTGAACCGATCGGGTGAAGGTCACCCGATCGGTTGGCATTCAGCATCAAAAATCCAGGGAGTTGGGGCTTTTGAACCGGCCTCTGAACCGACCGGGTGACTTCTTGACCTCTCCAGCTTGTGTCCGGGTGGTGCACGCGTGCATCACCCGATCGGTTGGAAGTGACCAACCGGTCGGGTGAGGGGCTGAAAGATGCTATCTTCGTCGTTTGACCCCCTGGATCACGCGTGACTCCTCCCGTTGCTCCGGGGACTCATGATATCATCGTTATATGTCCCCTACGTCGGTAAACTCCTGCAAAATACAAAAAACACGGAAAGTGAAAGAAAACAAGAAAACACAAGAAAACGAATACAAGACGGCGGAAAACAACGGAAAAACACAAAAGAAAACGTGCGTGAATATATGAAATATAAACGCACGTCAAAATCCCCCAAGCTGAACCCTTCCTCGTCCTCGAGGAAGACGAGTGAGAGTAGGAGCTCGGAGGGAGAAAATAGAGACGAAGAGAGGAAAGGAGAAAACAGAAAATCCTAAATCGCCCGTCAGAGCCAGCAAAATCAAAAACACACACCAAGCTAACAAACGCCAAATCACACCACTAAACCGAGGAATACGAGTCCAGACAAGTGCCGTGGGCCCACGCCGTGAAGCGCGAGTGAGTGTGGTCGTGTGCTAGCAATCCGTGTCACTATCTACATTGTGCAATAAGCTCCATATACACAAATCCAAGAAATGACCCAAATATCGATTCGATTTAGAAATAGCGGTGAATATATGGCTCAAGCATGCAAGAGAATAGTATGAGAATAGAAATGCATCATGCGTCATGGACTCCACAGCTAGGGGCTCGGACATCACCACACTATCACCTAGATAATAGCTAGAATTCCCTATTCCAAGTGTTTTCGAAAGCGATGGGGGTTGAGATGATGTGGAGTAGAACACTCGGTGCAAATTCTCGCCTTCCCTTTATTCTCGGTAAGTAGGAAAATATTCACACTCATATATTTTTTTTGGTTTTGGATAAATGTATTTTTTGGCTTTTTTGCTATACAATTTTCTCTTTTCTTTTCTTTTTGGGTTTTTGGCTATACACATGTGTACTCTCCCAAGTGGGAGAACGGTACACGACGAGGGGATTTGCACCAAGTAAAATAAAAAAGAAGTCGGATTCTAGACACTTGGGCAATGTAGATATTTCACTAATCAGAGCGTAGGCTAAATGGGTTATCCTAGTCCTAACTGTGGAATCCCGACACATGCGAAATGAAGCATACGATATATATATTCATGCATACAGAAGCATATAGGAGAAGCAAGTATCGCATATTCAAATCGAAACATGATAATCTGGGGGTCATACCTGGACATGTATATAAAATAAAATCACAAAGTAGAAGCACACCAAACAGCTAGGCACGACACACGACTCAAAAAATAGCTAAGTGGACCCACGATGCATGAAATGCAAGAGGACTCGGCTTCCTAGGGTTAGTGAATGTGATTATCGATGCTATGCTAGGTGTGTGTGATTTTGTGGCAATTCATCACAGGGTTCATCTCTACGAGGAGGAGATGAAAAAGAAGAAAAGAAAAATAATAACACGAAGAAAAAGACTCAAAAACGAAAAAGAAAGACTCAAATAACGTACAAAGTGCGACTCCCCCAAGCTGAAGTTTGCATTGCCCTCAATGCAATAAAAGTGAATACAGGAGGGCAAAGAAAATGGGGGGGGGGAATACGCACCGACACAAAAAAAAGACACGAAAGACAAGAAAATCACACAAACGAAACTGAAAACAAGAATAAAAATAAAAATCACACCACACGACATAAAAATAGAAAATAAAATAAAATAAAAAGGATAAAATCACACTACACAGCAAGTAAACAAACACACAAAGAAAAACGACACACGACATCACACATAGAAAAATTTGACTTTCCCCCAAGCTAGACATGATAATGCTATCAATAAGATGTGATCGTGAAAATGCAGAGATATGCAAGGGGGGTCAATCGGAGTCGCTTTCGGTAGAATGGTAAGGAGATGGTGAGGAGGGTGGTGAATAATGGTAGAAGGAATCCTCCGAGGACGAAGGGGAGGGTGTGCAAATAGGAGAAGGAGGAGCAATAGGCAGGACTACCGGAGGATCGGGATATATCGGTGGGTCGTGGTGAATGATGGTGGGACGAGGTGGACCGACACACGGGTGCCAATCGGGGGGATCTGTGGGTGGGAAGTGAACGAGTGAAGCATACCAAGGATCTGGGTAGAACTCCCAGGGTAGGTGAGTAAGTCGTAAGGGGAAATGCTCCGAGGATGAGGGTGGCAGGATGGCAAAAGGAGTGTAGGCAGGACTATAGAGGTAGGCTGCACGATCCTCCCCAAAAGGAGTAAGCATACCGATAGAGATCAAGTAGTCGCGATCGATACGGCTATGTCCCAGGACAATAGGGAGGTCAGGCGGCATCCTCAAGACACAACTGACAATAAGAGTGACCATCCCCCCACAGCAGATAGAGCCGGAAGCCGCGTGGCTAACGGATAGGATCTCGTGGATGATCCAATGAGCGGTGTTTAAGGGTAAAGGGATATTGCCATGAATCCGGTCATGGGACATGGCGTAGAGAAAGAGCAACTCATTCCTAGACACCGTGGATACATCTACGCGAGCAAAAATGGTGTTGGCAAGGAAGCAATGGGCGAAACGGTAGCAAGGGTGTATGATGTAGGAGGCGAGGGCTACCGTTGGAAAGGTGGTATATCGGGTGAATCTTTGCCAAGCGCCATCGGCCTGAAAGAGAGAAAAGATGTCAGATCGATCAAGAGTTGAGCATTCAACATGGCGATCGGGGTGAGGAAAATATAGAATGTCATTAAGCGTGTCGAAGCTCATGAAAAAATCACAATTGAAGGCTCGGAAGGTGAAACCATGATCGGATACTTCAAGAGAACTGAGGAACTCAAGTGTGAGATTCCTGTGTGTATTGGAGTGGGTTCGCAGAAGATAATCGCAACCTATGAAGCGAAAAAGTGCACAGACGCCCCTAAATAGTCCAAGAGATTGTAGGGTGGGGAAGTCTGCGAAAAGAGTAGGTCACATTGGGCGATGAAGGAGGGCTTGCAAGCGATCGGATTGCTCTTCAGACGAAGGGTTTATGCAGAGGAAAGATGGGGAAAAGGGACCGTAAAGGGGATGTCTGCGTGACGACGAGGATATTTCCTTACCCTTCCCAGACATGGTGACGGTGAGGGGAAAGATGATGGAGCGGGATATGGTGTCTATGAAGATGAAGAAGCAGATAAAGTGTGCAAACACAAATTCAAGACATTACATAAAATCAAATAAATGTGAAGAGTGGAAAGAGGTTACCCATCGACGTTGTAAGATCAAGCACCCGAAAGACCCCACGCAATATAAGGAAGCAATTTGGGAAGCCGCCGCTCGTTGATCCGACAAGAATCGAAATTTTCGAAAATTTGGGGGTTAGGGTTAGTGTTTGGATGTTTGATGAGAGAATGTTGTTGATGTCGAGGTGGCGAGGGTGGGGGAGTATGGGAATAAGTGGGGATGAAGATCTAGGGTAGTGGGGTGGATGGAGGAGGTCGATTCGGTAGTTGGAGGGAGAAAGATCGCGCGAATCGAAGTTTGGGGGCCGGGTGGCAGAAATCGTGCGACATGGATATTTATAAGGGCGAAAATGAACCGATCGGGTGAGGATTCACCCGATCGGGTGGATAAGTATCGAAAATCTTCCGTCGGCCAACAACTACAGGTGAACCGATCGGGTGAGTTTTCACCCGATCGGTTGACCGCTTCTCAATTCTTCGCGCGAGTCTGTAACTCTTAACCCGGTCGATCACCCGACAGCGGATTCACTCAACCGATCGGTTGGTATAACCCCTAAATTTCCCGAGAGTTCTACACAGATCACACGGTCAGTCAACCGGTCTCACATGCCTTCACCCGATCGGTTCGTCGAGTGACTGATATGGCCAGCAGCTGATACATCCCAACCGACCGGGTGAGTTATCAACCGATCGGTTGGGGCCTTGTTTTCTGCAAAAGTCCATAAATGGCCTATGTCCCTCAACGGAAGTTCTTGCGGCTGGATTTATTTATTAAAATAGATAAAATAAAGTTAAAAATAGTCCTAAAAATTGGAAAGAAAGGTTTAGAGTATGGGTTGCCTCCCATGAAGCGCTTTTGTTTAACGTCGTTAGCTCGACGCCTCATACGGTGATCAATTAGGATCTGGAGGGTTTGAAGAAGAGTTGTCGGTCGTTGAGAGTCTGACCGGAGAGAATGCTGGTTCTCCTACCGCATAGTGTTTAAGGCATTGTTCGTTGACTTTGAATGGCTCATCTCTTCCCATTATCTCGATATCCCCATGCAGGAAGACCTTGGTGACGCAGAAAGGTCCTGACCACCTTGACTTGAGCTTTCCAGGAAAGAGTTTCAGCTTTGAGTTGAACAGGAGAACTAAGTCTCCTTCCTTGAATTCCCTCTTCAGGATGCGCTTATCGTGCCACCGCTTCAGCTTCTCTATGTAGATCCGGGCATTTTCATAAGCATTGAGCCGGATCTCGTCGAGCTCGTTAAGTTGTAACTGCTAATGCCCTCCAACCTCCTTGGCGTCGAAGTTTAAGTTCTTGATTGCCCAAAATGCCTTATGTTCCAATTCCACGGGCAGATGGCATGCCTTTCCGTAGACAAGCCGGTAGGGGGTTGTGCCGATCGGAGTTTTAAATGCCGTCATGTAAGCCCAAAGCACGTCAGGAAGTTTGGATGACCAATCCTTCCTAGAGTTGGCCACCGTCTTCTCTAGTATGCTCTTGATTTCCCGGTTAGAAATTTCCGCCTGGCCGCTAGTCTGCGGGTGGTAGGCACGCCCCACCTGGTGTTGTACCCTGTACTTTTCAAGAGAGCCTCGAATTTCTTCTCTATAAAGTGGCTCCCTCCGTCACTGATCAGGACTCGAGGTACACCGAACCGTGGGAAGATGTTGTTTTTAAAGAACTTGGCGACCACTCTGGAATCATTGGTTGGACTGGCTATCTCTTCAACCCACTTCGATACGTAGTCTACGGCTACCAAGATATACTGGTTCCCAGAAGAGGAAGGGAACGGTCCCATGAAGTCCACTCCCCACACATCGAAGATCTCTACCTCTAGGATGTAGTGCTGAGGCATCTCGTTCCGCTTGGAGATATTCCCTGTCCTTTGACATTTGTCGCAGGCTTGGACATAAGCATGGGTGTCTTTGAAGAGGGTCGGCCAGTAGAATATGCTTTGGAGAATTTTCGCAGTCGTCTTATAGGTGCTCGCATGCCCTCCACTTTGCTGATCATGGCAATGAGATATTATGGAGGTCGCCTCAGTCTCAGGAATGCACCTTCGTATCACCCCATCGTTGCAGGTCTTGTACAAATGGGGGTCATCCCAATAAAATTTTCGGACCTCATAGAAGAATTTCTTCTTCTGCTGATAGCTCACGTTGTGGGGGACGGTGGCACAAGTCAGATAGTTTGCGATGTCGGCGTACCAAGGGGTCCAGGCAGAAGAGACGGAGAAGAGGTGCTCATCAGGGAGTGAATCATCAACCAGAGTAGCATTCAAATCGAGGGCAGGCATTCTGGACAGGTGATCGGCAACGACATTCTCCGCCCCCTTCTTATCTTTGATTTCCAGGTCGAATTCCTGGAGGAGGAGAATCCATCTAATGAGCCGCTGCTTGGCCTCTTTCTTGCTCAATAGGTATTTGAGAGCCGCGTGATCAATGTGCACGATCACCTTCGCCCCAATGAGATATTACTGGAACTTGTCCATTGCGTAGATGACCGCTAGCAATTCCTTTTCCGTGGTTGTGTAATTTCTTTGGGCAACGTCAAGGGTCTTGCTCGTATAATATATCACATGCAGATTTTTATCCTTCCTCTGCCCCAAGACGGCTCCAACGACGTAATCACTAGCGTCGCACATTAGTTCGAAGGGTAGATTCCAGTCTGGCGGCTGAATTACGGGCGCGGAAATCAAGGCTTGCTTAAGAAGGCGGAAGGCTTCCATGCATTCCTCGTTGAAGATGAAAGGTGCATCCTTCACGAGGAGTTGGGTCAGCGGTCTGGAAATCTTTGAGAAGTCTTTTATGAAGCGGCGGTAAAATCCCGCATGCCCTAAAAAACCATGGACTCCT
Source organism: Scilla litardierei (assembly GCA_030789695.1). Taxonomy (NCBI): domain Eukaryota; kingdom Viridiplantae; phylum Streptophyta; class Magnoliopsida; order Asparagales; family Asparagaceae; genus Scilla; species Scilla litardierei. The sequence continues at coordinate 42,913,124 of CM061133.1, forward strand.
CAAAGATTGAGTGGTGTAGGAAGCTTTTCAATCACCTCAACTTTTGCCTTATCAACCTCAATCCCCCTCGAAGAAATGACATGTCCCAGCACAACCCCTTCTTGGACCATGAAATGGCATTTCTCCCAGTTCAGGACTAGACCCTTGTCTTGACACCTCTCCAGGACTTTAGTTAGATTGCTGAGGCATGAGTCGAACTCAGTTCCATAGACGGAAAAATCGTCCATGAAGACCTCCATGATGTCCTGGGAGTAATCGGAGAAGATAGCGGACATCAGTCTTTGGAACGTAGCTGGGGCGTTGCATAGCCCAAACGGCATCCTCCTGTATGCATATGTCCCAAATGGGCATGTGAAAGTAGTCTTCTCCTGGTCATCGCTATGGATAGGGATTTGAAGGAATCCGGAGTAGCCATCCATGAAACAGAAGTAGTTGTGCTTCGCCAGCCTCTCGAGCATCTGATCATTGAATGGGAGAGGGTAGTGATCTTTCCTCGTGGCCTTGTTCAGCTTCCTATATTCAATGCACATCCGGTACCCTGTGACGGTCCTAGTAGGTATGAGCTCGTTTTTCTCGTTGCGAACCACCGTCATTCCTCCTTTCTTGGGTACGACATGCACCGGGCTAACCCAGGGACTGTCGGAGATTGGGTATATGATACCTGCATGTAGAAGCCTAACAATCTCCTTTTTGACCACTTCCATCATTATAGGGTTGAGTCTCCGCTGTGGCTCAATTGAGGAGGCCTGCTCATCCTCAAGCAGTATTCTATGGGAGCAGAGGCCCAAGCTAACTCCTTGCAAGTCTTCGATTGCATACCCAAAAACACCCTTAAACCGTTTCAAAACACCAAGAAGTTTGGTCATCTGGTCCTCAGGCAGCGAGGAGTTCACTATGACTGGTAGGGTCGAGTCCTTTCCCAAATATTCATACTTTAGTCCCGGGGGCAACTCTTTCATCTCAACTTCATGAGGTCCCGATGCATATTTCTCAAGCTGAGCATCCTCTAGCGAAAGGACTTCTTCGTGGGTCTCTTGAAAGCTAGCATCCGGACTTTCACTCTCAGTCGTGATTTCACAGGGCAAAGCCTCGCAATGCAATGAGTGGCCAATGGAGATTGCCTCTGGGTCTTTCTCGAGCTCGAAATAATCATCTGGGAAGAAGGCTTCGACGTGGAAACAGGTTTCGATGATCGATGGCTCCCCACCACTGCCTCTGGCATCCTCATCTTCCCAGGGTCTGGGGGCTCCATAGAAGTTTGGAAGGGATGGGTTGATTCCTGTTCAAAGTGCTCGACAAGCTCTGTCCTGTAGTTCTCCTGACAAAACTCCTCATAGGTGAACAATTCTCCCCCACTGAACTCGGAACTAGGTAGGTCGATACACGCCACTTCATCATGTGAGAGGGGAGTTGTCGTCCCAGGATGCAGCTGCACATCATGATACCTTCTCTGATTTTCCACAGCAGCGGACAGAAAGGTTAGAATACTCGAGGCATTTAAGGATCCTGTCAAACTTTGTGCCAAAGAGCAGATGTGGTGCGAATGATCCCAGATATCTCCCGAAACTGCACACGACATCTTCGTCGTGGAGCAGACAACCTATAAGAGAGGAGAAAAAATGATCTGCGCAGATAGCAAACACGTCAAAATCATCGGTTGCATGAACGGGGAGGGGCGACGAGTACCGATGGCAGCATGACGACTCGGTTTATCAATTCTATACAACTAATATTTACAATATGTACAAGTGAAATCAAAAAGTGTAGAATGTGAAAGTTATCGCGAGATAGGGATGTGAGCTAGACTCAAGAGTTCATGAAATCCTAAAATAACAAGCACGTTGCCTCCCCGTCAACGGCGCCATAAAGCTTGACGTCCCCCGCGCTTTGCACGTCAGATGTGTGAAATGTATAATTGGGGGCGTGAGATTTAAATATTTGTAACCGCAAGCGCACGGTGTTGTAGTGTGGCTTGGGGGTCGAACCCAGGGAGGCATGGTTGTGCTTGTGTCAAGTAGGATCGGATTCACCCTATGGACGAGCTAACCCGAATCAGATGATGGGTTGTCACGAAAAATAGAATGCGAGAGATAAACAATATAAAGGGAAAACCCAGGGTTTCGGTTTCCACTCTATCATGCGATTCTCACCGATACGGCCTACGGGTAGGATAGCAATCGGAATTGTGGTCTAATGGTGAGACGTTGCCTCTAAGAGTGATACCAGCGTCCCATGGGCCCGATATTCCGGTCGGTGCCCAGGATGATACGCCGGACTTCCCGGGTTCGGTCAGTGGGCATTCCCATGTCCATTAACACTGATCGACTCTGGGAGCACTAAGCTCGCAACGATAACTCCCAACGTCTCATCCTGCCGCTCCCGCGCGCTAGGATTTGACGTCTACGCTAAGGGCGTGAGCTATGGCTAGGGATTCAACTGCCAAGTTTATTCCCCCTTGGCCCAACGGTCAAAGGCGATCTTTTTCCCGCCGATGACAATAAAACACCCCGCGTAACCATTAGATTCCTAATCCCTATCGATTTTCTAGTCCTGTGGACGCATCAGGAAGAACCCACGAAGGGGTTTCCACCAAAATCCCAGATTTGGGAACTACTCACACATATTTACTAAAAAGCGATCTAAATAGAAATCGACCGTTAGAAACATGAACAGGCGATTGAAAAGTAGTAAGAGCAATGCTAATAACACTATATTAAAGTTTAACAAAGATCGGGAAACTTACAAATATCTGAAAAATTACTGCCGTCAAGAGAGAGAAAAAACAGCAAAAAATAACAACTCTCGTTTCTGGAAAACCTAGGGGTCCTATATATAGAGTACGATATCACCCGATCGGTTGAAAAGTCAACCGATCGGGTGACCTGCTTTGTTTCTTCGGCAGTTCAGCACGGGGTTTCACCCGGTCACGTGGCACGGTCGGTTGAAGGTTGAGGCTTATCGGTTGGATCATCATGCCGTCGAGTGAACCGGTCGGTTGAGCTGTCCGTGTCTCGGCTTCGGAGAATCGGCTACAGGTGAACCGATCGGGTGAAGGTCACCCGATCGGTTGGCATTCAGCATCAAAAATCCAGAGAGTTGGGGCGTTTGAACCGGCCTCTGAACCGACCGAGTGACTTCTTGACCGCTCCAGCTTGTGTCCGGGTGGTGCACGCGTGCATCACCCGATCGGTTGGAAGTGGCCAACCGGTCGGGTGAGGGGTTGAAAGATGCTATCGTCGTCGTTTGACCCCCTGGATCACGCGTGACTCCTCCTGCTGCTCCGGGGACTCATGATATCATCGTTATATGTCTCCTATGCCGGTAAACCCTGCAAAATACAAAAAACACGGAAAAGTGAAAGAAAACAAGAAAACACAAGAAAACAAATACAAGACGGCGGAAAACAACGGAAAACACAAAAGAAAACGTGCGTGAATATATGAAATATAAACGCACGTCAATCCATTGCCTCGTATAGATGACATCTTTGATCAGCTTGGAGGATCGAGAGTGTTCTCTAAGTTGGACCTGAGGAGTGGCTATCACCAGCTGAAGGTGAGGAAGGAAGATATCCAGAAGACACGTTCAGGACGAAGTATGGTCACTACGAGTTCGTGGTTATGCCTTTCGGTGTAACCAATGCGCCCGCAGTTTTTATGAACTTGATGAATCTGATATTCTACGACTTTCTAGATAAGTTTGTCGTTATCTTTACTGACGACATCTTAATCTATTCAAAGTCGGAGGAAGAGCATGCATCGCACTTGAGGACCGTATTGGAAATTTTGAGGAAGCATCGTTTGTATGCTAAGTATTCCAAGTGCGAGTTCTGGCTTGATAGGGTTGCTTTTCTTGGGCACGTGGTGTCGGGAGATGTAATATCGGTGGATCCTGAGAAGATTAAGGCTATCAGAGAGTGGCCTGTTCCGCAGTCAGCGTCTGTGATCCGGAGTTTCCTTGGGCTTGCCGGTTATTATCAGCGTTTCATTAAGGACTTTTATCGGATTGCTGAGCCGATGACCAGACTGACGAGGAAGGATGTATCTTTCGTCTGGTCCGATGATTGTGAGAGGGCCTTTTCTATTCTAAAGGAGAGGTTGACGACTGCCCCTGATCTTACTGTGCCCGATCGGAGTGGAGGATTTGAGATATTTTGCGATGCTTCTGGCAAAGGTGTCGGTTGTGTTTTGCATCAGCATGGGCATGTGGTTGCGTATACTTCTCATCTGCTTAAGGCTCATGAGAAGAATTACCCGACGCACGGTTTAGAGTTGGCTGCAGTCGTTTTTGTGCTCAAGATTTGGAGGCACTTCTTGCTGAGTGAGAAGGTGAAGATCTTCACTGATCACAAAAACTTGAAGTATATCTTTACGCAGAAGGAGCTCACCATGCGACATCGTCGATGGTTGGAGCTCATGGCAGACTATGAGATCGACTTGCAGTATCACTCTGGCAAGGTGAATGTGGTTCCAGATGCGCTGAGCAGACTTCCAGCGGTGATGATGTTGACTTCGCAGTGGAGGTTGCAACAGGATTTTTGCGAGTCTGGTATTGAGATCGTACTTCATGGAGAGGCTTCTTCGTTGATGCGTATGCAGATACAGTCGACGATTGTGGATCGGATCAAGGCAGGTCAGGCCGGAGATCCGAAGCTGGTGATGATTCGGGAGCAGGTAGAAGCCGGTCTGCGGATTGACTTCTTGATTCATGGAGATAGTTCGTTGAGATTTGGAGCCAGGTTGTGTGTGCTAGCTGGAGACATTAGAGAGGAGTTATTGGTTGAGGCACACAATTCGCCGTATTCTGTGCATCCTGGTGGTACCAAGATGTACAAGGATCTTCGTCTGAACTATTGGTGGCATGGTATGAAGAGGAGTGTGGCACGAGTGTCGCCAAGTGTTTGGTATGCCAACAGGTAAAGGCGGAGCATCAGCGAACGGCAGGGTTGCTACAACCGCTACCGATTTCGTGACTGGACTACCTCAGAGTCCGAAGCAGAATGATGTGATTTGGGTGATCGTAGACTGATTGACCAAATCTGCACACTTTATTCCCTTCTGAGTAGGACAGTCCACTGAGACGCTAGCGAGGAGATACATGGAGGTAAATTCTTTTACTCTCCGTTTTTATTTCCTTTCTCTAGTTTAGATAGTGATGTAACGTGAATCGTGTAGGAGATCGTGCGACTTCACAAAGTCCCCGTGAGTATCGTGTCAGACAGAGACACGAGATTCCCATCTCAGTTTTGGCAGAGTATGCAGAAGAGCTTGGGTGTGAATCTGAGTTTCAGTACCGCGTACCACCCACAGACGGATGGCCAGTCCGAGAGGACGATTCAGATTTTGGAGGACATGTTGAGAGCGTGCATGTTGGACTTTAAGGGATTTTGGGAGGATCATCTCCATCATGTGGAGTTTGCCTACAATAACAGCTACCAGGCGAGTACTGGCATGGCGCCATTCACCGCGCTATACGGGAAGAAATGTCGATCGACACTGAGCTGGGATGCCATTGGAGGCCGGGAGCTGTTAGGACCAGAGATGATCGTGGAGGCTGTGGATGTTGTGAGGAACATCCGGGAGAATCTGAGGATCGTGCAGGACCGTTTCAAGCATTGGGCTGATGCTAAACGGAGGCCTTTGGAGTTTCAGCCTGGAGACCACGTCTTTCTGAAGATTTCTCCGAACCGTAGAGTTATCCGATTTGGAAAGAGAGGTAAGCTGAGTCCGAGGTTCATTGGGCCGTTGACGTCCTGGAGAGAGTTGGAGCAGTGGCTTATCGCTTGGCGTTGCCGCCGTCACTGGAGGGTGTTCACGACGTATTTCACGTATCTCAGTTACGTCGATACGTCAGTGTTCTGTCTCATGCTGTGGATTTCTCGGAGATCACGGTGCGTCCGGATCTGTCTTATGATCAGCAGCCAGTTGAGATTCTGGATCGATGGCAGAAGCAGCTGAGGAATAAGACCGTTGACTTGGTTAGAGTGAAGTGGCGTCATGGTTCCCCTGGGGAGTCCACCTGGGAGCATGAGGATGATATGAGAGAGCATTTTCCGCACTAGTTTCCGAGCAGTAATTGATGTTGATTCCGAGGACAGAATCATTCATAAGGTGGGGATGATGTAACGGTCTGTTTTCGATTGTACGCTTTGTCGTGCACGTAGTCTTGTTCGTGCACGTATTTATTTTAGACTTTGTCTGTATCCTAACCCTTTAGTGTGATATGCTGTTGTGACCCTCTCAAAGAGTATTAAATTGTGGATTTATTTTGGAACCTCATTTCACGGGTCGTTCTCCCACGATTTGATCTTATTTGATGAGACGTCGCGATTTTCACTTTTGTCGTGAGGACTTTTTATTTTTAATTTCGTATCTCGACGTCAAAATTGTGACCCGTCTTCTTAGTTGCGTTTCTCTCCTTCGTGCGGTCACTCCAGAATTTATCTTACGATTTTTGGGCTTCGTTTGATCTACTTGCACTTTTTGGCCCAACCTATTACATTTTTAGCCCTAAGTTTCATTGTATTATCTCCCTAATAATTGATTAATAATATTACATCAGAATATTTTGGCTTAGTCTATTTTTAACCCCACTTAGCCCCACATACCCACACAGGAGAGAGAGGGGGGTGAGATTTGGGTTTAATAGTTTTTTATAACAATTTTTCAATTCAAAAAAAACCCTATACTCTAAACTAATACCCTAACCCACATTTCTCAGCCCCTAACCTATTTAATAGCCCAAGGACTATTATATTTTTCACAACAAGCAAGAAACTAGGCCGCCCCTTCTTTTTATTCACGAAACCCTAACCCCACCGACCTTCTTCTTCGTTTCTCAGCCCTAGCTCACCGCCGGCGGCCCCCTCTCCCTTCCCCTGACCTTCCTCCCTCCCCTGCATGCCGCAGCCTCACCGGAGACCGCCGGAATAAGCCTCGCAGCGCCGGAATCACGCAGCAGCAGCAGCAACAGCTTGCAGTTGACGACGTCGCTGTTGCCGCCGCCGCCGCCGCCCCCTGTCATCGTGGGTCACCCCCTCTGACCCCCTGCGCCGCTGTGGGCCCTCCCCCAGGCCGCCTTGCTCTGAAACAGTGAGGGTGCTCACTGTTTTGTGTTTTTGCGATGTATCGACACGTCGTATCGCCTCTTTGTCGTCTCCTCTCGTTGTTGGGATCTTCAGACAGTCCTCTACCACTCCTAGGGGTGTTTTCCGATGTCGCGATCATCCCCTACGACGCTCAACATCGTAGACTTCGTGTACGTCGACCCGTTCGTCTCGGTTCGTTGTTACGACTTCCCGGGAGCCGTAAAAACGTCTACCGATATCTTGCTCGCTGATTGGAATCTTGCTCGCTGATCTGGTGGCTATCCGAGGATTGGCAATCATAGGAATCTATTTTGGAATCTGGAATTAGGAGCACGTTCTATTATTTCAACCCTTGGCATCGCAACCCGACGCCAGTGTAGCTCTCGCGTCGTGTAAGGGTAACTTTCTGAACACTTAGGACCCCCAACCCATGCATGCTAATCAAGATAAAATTCGGTAATTTAATTGTCTGATAAATCACTAATGAAGAAATTTAATTTGGGACTGTAGGCTGGTGATCCGAGCACATTGGTAGACCGGACTGATTGGACGGTATTTGTAGAACGGTTGATTGTAGGCAAGTGAAACTTGCCAATTTGTGCTTTAGGCCATGTCTTAGGCCGTTTTCCCCGTTTTTAGCGTAAAAGAGACTAGGCGACAAAATGATACTCGCCTAGACGCAATTTTGAGATCTAGCGTGACAACGAAGCTAGATCTGTCACCCTGCCATGTCATTCATGCATTTTTGCCTATCACGTTTAATTTCCATATCTGTACGCTTTTTTACTTTTGCTCTGCCATGCCTGTCACGTTTAAATTCCTTATCTGTACGCACATTAATTGTACCCTTGCCATGCCATGCATCTTATTGTCATCCATGCTAGAATGTTGCATTCGTTGCACACACTATTTGTACTTTCTTATTGAGGCTAGGCACACTACTACAAAAAGGACCTTTAATAGCACACCTTTAATAGCGCTTGCCAATTATAAGCGCTGTTAATTAGAGGCACATATAATAGACAGCGCTTCTTTTTGCAAGCGCTGTTAAAGGTCGGAGAATAGACAGCGCTTCTTTCTGCAAGCGCTGTTAAAGGTCCGACAATAGACAGCGCTTCTTTCTGCAAGCGCTATGTATTAGAGACACAGATAATACACAGCGCTTGTAGAAAGAAGCGCTGTTAAATGTCAGACAATAGACATCGATTCTTTCTACAAGCGTTGTTAAAGGTCCTAATAGACAGCGCTTCTTTAGAACAAGCGCTGTTAAAGGTCCCAATAGACAGCGCTTGCATAATACAAGCGCTGTTAAAGGCCACCCTTTAACAGCGCTTGCATAAACAAGCGCTGTTAAAGGCCACCCTTTAACAGCGCTTGCACAAACAAGCGCTGTTAAAGGCCCCCCCTTTAACAGCGCTTGTTTGTGAAAGCGCTGTTAAAGGGTGGCCTTTAACAGCGCTTGTATTAAACAAGCGCTATTAAAGATATTCACGGTTTCGCAATATCCCTCCGAAGCCCGACTCATGTAATCGCGCAAGTAAATTCACGCAATATCTTTTTCGTCCCCCCCTTTAATTCACAGACTTTATTCTCCCCTCTCAAAATATCTCTCTCGCTCTCCTCCTTCACCCTCCGCCTCTTCGGCTTCTCCCCCGCAGCCACCGGAGGCCCCGCGGCATCATCAACTGTGGCAACCGCATCGGCCACGTCGGCCCCGGCCTCTATCTTCGACACCGACGACTGGGATCTCCGGCTAAACGCCATGTGATAATCGCTCCGCCCCTCACGTGGCGGGGAACCATGGGCTTCCCCATCTCTGCCCTCGCCCCCACCTTTACCAAGGACGCAACCCATTGTATCCCACCTCAGATCAGGTCGTCGAAGCCCTCGCCTCCATCGACAACCGAATCCTAGATTCCGTCGAACCCTTGATTCCTAAATCGGCCGCCGAAGCTGCCGCCTCCACGAATCTGACTCGTGGGGTTTGCTTGCTTTCGGAAAAGGGATTTTGAGCTCTGCGAAACATCACGTAATGATCTACAATGGAAATTGGTTCTTCTCACACCTACTCTTTTTCCACCAGAGGGCACGAATGATCTTTGACCCTGCAGGTAATTAATATTGCTCACTTTTTTTAGTATTTTGTTTCTGTCATAACTCATAAAGCTCAGGTTTTTTATGAGAAAAAAGGAGTGCTAGAAGGCATACCCAAAATTTAGGTTTTAATGGGTTATGCCTATTTGATCGATCCTTCAATCCCTTTTTTCGATTGATGTAGGTTGTGATGCTATTGCAATTGTGTTGAAGCCTGGGTGGTTGGATTGCTCAAGAGCTTCTGCACTTGTCAAAGTTTAATTGTTCACAATGATTTATGCCTACTTGATCTTCAGTATTATTCAATTTATATGATTAAGCTATATGAATTTGATGCAGCAAAATCTATTACCTTGTAATGACTCAAACTATTTTTTCTTTCTTCTTGAAATAATTTTTAGCCTATGCAATTTCATTTTACTAATGGTTACCTATCCTTCAATTGATATTTACTTATTTACTAGCTTTGTTCATATGACCTGCATGTGAAACGCATAACACTTTGTTCATATGCCCTGCATATCGAACTGGAAGCCGATCCAGAAAGATATCAGAGGACTGGGTTTGCTTATCTGGTAAGAGTGGACATATGTTGCATTTTTCTTATTTATATATCTATAGTGTACATTTTGTTTCTTTTTCATCTTTCCATTTAATGTCTTCTATTTGTAATTTTGGATTGGTGTGGATGCACATTGTTCTTCACTTAGGGTCTGAGCTTAGACATGTCTGTTGCAGAGCTGAGACAGCGGCACCTGGCCGCCACCAAGACTGTGAAATATCTAAGGGAGCAGCTGAAGCAAAGGAGGCAGCTTCTGCTTGGTACTGATTGTGAGTGAATTCTTTGCTTCTTTTAGAATTTGTTTCTTTGGAATTTTTTTCCTTGAGATATGCTAATTTGATGCGGAATTGCAGTAGCTACTTCCTTGAGATATGCTAGTATGAAATGTTATTTTTCTTCCAGCATCTCTGGGAACTTTGGGTTCAAACCTTGTTCTCATGGTGACTTCCTTGGGGCAATTCTTGGTACATGGATTGTAAGAGAGAAGATTGGAGACATATTATTACAGGTTTTTATCTGTTAGCTTCTATAGGACATGAAATTTGTCACCGTCACATTTCATATGTTTTCTTAGTGTTATCATCTTGATAATCCTAATTTCTTGTTAAGTCTCCAGGGAGAAAAAGGGGCGCAGGTCCTAGTTGTTCCAGAACTTGTTGAATTCCTCACAGCAACATTGGATAAGGTAGGGAACCCTTTATGATGTAAATGTTGCCATCTTTCTTATGCTTTCGGAGAGCTTTAAACTGGTTAATATAGCTAGTGCAATTTGTTGTAGATTGAGAATAGCTATTTTAATAACCGAAGAGATCACTATATTTGTGTTGATGTGAGGAATCTTCTGGCTGGAAATTGATAACAGATCCCTATATTTGTGTTGATGACACATGGTGGAATTGGTCTGTTAATTATATTTAAGTGATCATATATTTACTGAAAAGCATGAAACCTTGTTTTATCTTGTTTTCCTAATGAAATGCATGATTATATTGTGTAAGCACCATTAATAAATTTACCCTTGTTTATCCCCGCGCGTCCCTATCCCCACCCCAACACACACAATCCTTTTTTCTGCTGATAGAAAATGACCGTCTAACATTATAAAGAAGATTTATATTCATCGCATCAACTGGCTCAACATTTTATCTTCTAATCTACATTCATTTATAATAGCAATCTCTGATTTTAGTCGGTGAATCTTTGAACTGCGCTGTCGATGGGAGAAATCTGTAACGAATTTTATAGATGTTAGGTGAGATTGGGGCCTATTGAATTTGATGTCTTGGAAACTTTATTTGTTTGTTGTAGAAAGCAATGTATATAGGTTTCTTAGAGTCGTAATCATTACTCGTTGAAGGTTAGATTTTTTATGTAAATCTACAAGATCATATGTTAGCTACAAGCAGGTAGCTAGCTTGCCACTATTCTTGGACTGTTACGTAAGCCTTTTCACTTTAATAACGTATGTCTAACAAATACATTTGGGCATGCACATGAAAGTAGCCAAGTATAAATTATCAATCATTTAGTTCATTTTTTGGGTGTTGCAGATTGTGCTGCTGATCTATTTTCCTGATGATGTGTGCAAAATTTTAAGTGCGTTGCTGCCTGCAGTAACTCTTATGGATTTCTGTTTACCTCAATTCTTGTTTTGCAGTACATCAAGCTACCCTACCAGCTCCGGTACTGAGTGGAGGCGGATCCATCCTTCGGGGAATTGGTTCCACCTTCACTAAAGGTATTCAACGTGCAAATTGAACATGCTAAATGTTGTTTTCTCTTACATTTTATATGGATCCATGGGAGGCATATTTTTAATTTCTGTTTTCCTAGGGATGGCTATTGGCGCGGCAATTTCTGTTGCTCATAGGGCTGTGGACGCAGTTATGGGACCTCGAACCATCCGGTTTGAAAATGTATGTTCACAGGCCCCTGAAGTTCTACAGCCCCAATGGACAACACTGCTGGTGGTGTGGATGCATGCAACATTCACTCTAAAGCATTCCAGGATGTAAGCAAGCCTTTCCTTTTGGTTATTTTATTTTATCCTGATACGAATCTGAATTATTGTGTTTCTGCTTTTGGCAAACACATTCTGAGCAACTCAGGTCCGAATGTGTAGGCAGGTCCCTACTAGTTCAGAGCCTTGAGTCCATTGTCCGGGGTGTATTATACTTAACGTTCACGGAGGCAATATGCATCATTTTACTATTAAAAGACATCACTTACGGGGATGAAATAATTTGTTAATTTTTTCAATCGATTTGTGGTAGGATATGAACACAATGCCATTTTTCAACTTCTCTTGATATCATGTCGGTTGCCACTATGCAAAGCTTAAGCTGGCAACTGATAGGCTGACAATCGCAGTATCACTTGGCATCCAACTTAAAATTCTGCTGGCTAATTGGATTTCTTTCAGTTCTTATTTTGTCAGTTTGAGAGGGTTGGAATGAGGAAGGGGGAGGGAGGGGATGAGAAAAATGGGTTGTGCGCACGTAAACCTGAGATTAGTGTGTAATAATTTTGTTATAGTTTATTATTGATGAGCTATTTGTGATTTAACATGCATATTAAAGTTTCATGTTTTTATTTATTTGAAGTTGTAATAAATTCGAATTCTCAGTCCGACGGCTCCTCCATTACTTATCGCATGATCCTGTAAGGCTGAAAGGAAGGCTAAAAGGTTTAGTCATGCTCTTCAAAAATTATTTGCTTTGATGTTGCACTATTGTAGCAATCAATTTCACCATCACTTAGGGATAGAAATGAAGCATAGATATATTTGTAGATGTCTTTATCCAAGGATACGAAAACAAATGTTATTGTTCCTTTTGTGGTTTTTGTTTAAGACACAATAAAAATCTTAACACGTTCCAAAACCAATCAACAGAAATGTAAATAAATTTCTTTGCCAGATACTGCTGTCTGTTTTCAATAATACTTGGACCTAATTGTAGGTTGTCCCATGTTGATTTACACAGCCCAACATACATTCCAAACCCCAAAAAGAGGGAGCAGAAACTGAACAATTTTGGAGTCTACTAGGAGGGAAATGTGAATATCCCAGTCAGAAGATTGGGAGAGAACCAAAGAATGATCCTCACCTATTCTCTTGTACCTACACGAAAGGTAAAATATCTATGAAGCACATGATTGCCTCTATTTAAACTATTTTCTTCCTATTTGATATATAATGATTAATATATCTGATGTGTGTTGAATCAGATAAATTTGTGCTCCTTATACATGGGGGTCCTCCAGGCAATCTAAAGGTGCGTAGTGGGATAGCTTTGATACTTTTATGTAACAAAAAATGTGTTCTCGTCATTTGCATCAAACAATGGCTAATAAATGTCTATGTCTTGTCAATGCAGGTGACAAAGATATTCAACTTCTCCACAGATGATCTTATGACGGATGATGTATTCATTCTGGACTGTCATTCAGAGATCTTTGTTTGGGTTGGGCAACTTGTCGATTCAAAGTGCAAAATGCAAGCTTTAAACATTGGAGAGGTATTACATTGTGTTTCCTTAGAAGAACCTATTGCTCATCCTTCATATTTCGAGAGAGTTGGCTATTCCTCCCCCACCCCCACCTCACTGCACCCCACCCTCACTCTTCTCTTTCTGAAAGCACTTCATTTTATTCTAATTGTCGATGTTTTTTCTGTGTCGTGCCAGAAATTCCTGGAACATGATTTTCTCATGGAAAATCTATCTCGAGGTACTCCTATTTTTGTTGTTTCCAAAGGAAATGAACCAACCTGCTATGGTATTTGACAGGAGTATAGTTTCATAATAGAATTGACATTGGTTTTTGACAGGAGTAGTGATACTTGGATCACCAGTTAACAGATCGAGGGTGATGTGGCTCGATTTGAGCTAGAGGATTAATAAGGTGTTAGGGATTTGTGCCCTTTAATTTTTAATTTTTTTCAGCCAATTAGAGCTCGGGGTCTGCCGATCACAAGTCCGAAATTCATTACCTTGATCATGGTCGCCAAATATGTTGTCATCGGAATTCTGTTTTTCTCTGTTAGAATGGGGTTGTTGTTGTTTGGCTGATTTTTGTTGTAGGGGGGTAGGTTTAGAGACCAGATTGAGAATTAATGGGCTTTGATCTGAGTAGCTGGGTTTATCCCGTTAAAGCTGTTTCTTTTTTCTATACTTCAAACAGCACCACTAACTGGATTTATATGGAACACCCTGCATTGGCAGGTTGGGCCGATTAAAAATGCAGCTTAGGACCAACCAATTGCATAAAACATGAGTATACTTAATTACATGTCATAGGACACTTTCACTTAAGCAGGCATCTATGGGAGCACTAGGGCTGTCACTTACTATACTAAATTAAAAACATCAAATGATAAACATGTCATGGAAGGTAAAATATAGAGTGATCTGCAATTTAATAAACTAGTTACTACACTAAGGAAGAGATTGATATCAATATCAATTTTCACAGTTTACAATGAGACTCACTGTACTGTCGAGGAGAGGATCCCTGTTCAGTTATATATGCGGCATTGTTTAGCCACTGATTCATTGCATTTGTGTGGGTATCTGCTATTCCTTTATAGCCAGCAGAAGGAGACCTCCATTGGGGGGGTGGGGGTGGGGAGCACGCACTCACACATAAAAATATAAGCAATGTGGTTTTTGTGCATGTGCGCATGGGCACACACGTGTGTGGCTAAACATCTATCCTTTCTGTTATGCCGTTTTCTCTTCCGTTTAATCACTTTGTTTTTTCAATGTTGGAAATTCATTCATGCATCCAGACTAGATATCTATTTGTATGTGTGTTTGTTTTATAAACTAGAAGTTTGGGTTGTGCAGGTTACAAGAAGTGTAGATACAGAGTTTGGCCAGCTAAGCTCCCAAGAACAGAAGACTGTTGATGCTATTGTAAAAGCTAGGTAACTTCAATCAGAAGACATGATTACATTTTCCATCTTACTTACTAGGCTATGGAGGAATGAAATAATGATTTGGTGAATTTTTCGATTGGGAAAATTCGTAACTCCATAAATGGTAGAAAAATAGTGTTTCTCATTTGTTTGAAAGCTTTAATATGTTATCACTAGTGCTTCATATTTGAACGAATCTAAAGTTACAAGTTTATCGATTAATGTTTTAGTTTTCTGTTTGCAGCGAATTTCCTTTGTCTATTATTTTAGTTGGAGTCGGAGATGGTCCTTGGGACATGATGCAGGAATTTGATGACAACATTCCTGCAAGAGCCTTTGACAATTTCCAGGTGGGAGTTGTGTTTTTTAATAAAGTATTTATTTATTAATTAATTTTAATACTATCCTATCTCCTGATCTGGCAATCCTTTTGTTTTCTAGTTTGTAAATTTCACACAGATCATGTCCAAGAATGTGCCCCAGGCCAGAAAGGAAACGGAGTTTGCTCTTGCAGCATTAATGGAGATACCTTCTCAATACAAAGAAACTGTAGAGCTTGGGCTCCTAGGGTATGTAGAAGCTTTTAATCATGTTATCCTTAATTTCTTGCTGTTAGGTCATAGCATCCAGTGGTAACCGTCCTATTTTGGTTGAAACAGTCACAGAACTGGAAAATCTCCGGAGAGAGTTCCCCTCCCTCCGCCAATTGGAAGTTATGGTGCCCCTTCTACGGGTTCAAAATCTTTTGGCTTGGCCAGTTACCCTCATCAGAGTGCGTCATTGTATCCTGAATATAATAAACCGCCACCAAGTACAGCTCCTGTTGCCAGTCCTTCATGGGATGATCAGGTATGGGTTCCAAAGATATTGCTTCCATCTTGTGAGTAAATGGCATTGCATCATGTTGTGATGGTTAGGTAGATGGACTAGGTTTTAGTCTGCATGTTATACGACACCGTCAAACTTGTCCATATGATGGTATCATGTATCTTGTTTCAACATCGTCCTGACACGTTACTTCTTTCATAGTCCTGACAGGTTACTTTCTTTCTAAGGATTTTAGAGAGATCCTTTGCAAGTGAATAACCTGTTATGAATTCTATAGTGGGAAGGGTATTGCTTATTTGGTTGATAAGGAGGACTTACTTCAGGAATATGAAAAAATGGCGAAGGAGAAGAGGGAGGAGAAGCTACAGCAAAAGGAAGGGGAGCTGTAATGAAGTTCATTGACAAACTCGATCATATCCAAAAGTTTGAGATTCTGAAGGCATTGCTCATATGAGGGATGAGCTACATTCGTTTTTAGTATGTCTTCTTCCAATCAGAATTTCAAGATTTGTTTTCAATTTCTTTTTAATTATTATTTGATTTTTTAGGGGATCATCTTCCTTTACCTCTATGATCTGCTTAAAATGCTACCAAAAATAATACAATGAATAAATTCTGCTCATTTATATTTGGTCATTTATAAATTCTGCTCATTTATGAATTTCTGCCTAATAAAGGCTTGGACGCCTTTATATTTGGTAGTGGTTTCATTTATACATACTACAAGTGCTCTATGGATATCAAGGCATCGATGCTTTTTACTATAAGTTACATTCATCTCTGCCTGTGTCACTATATGTATACTTCATATCATTTTCATATTCAGATAAGCGCGCTATGCTGGACTGGAACAAAAGAGCACAGATCATTGCAGGAATTGTGAGGGGTATTCTGTACCTTCACGAGGACTCAAGCCTTGGAGTCATTCACCGGGACCTTAAAGCAAGTAATGTGCTATTGGACAATGAGATGAATCCAAAGATTTCAGATTTTGGCATGAAAAAGATTTTTGTAGCAGATGAAATGGCACCAATGAAGCCAATGATGATATTACTAACACAATTCTGGGAACATTTGAGGACTACTGGAGTCATGCCCTGATATCTGATGTTGCGTATGCCGTTATTCACTCAAGGAGGCATGCCATGAGAGCCTGATGGAGGACGTCGACGCCAGTAATGTTCTAGAAAGGATTCATATTGCACAGCTCTATGTCGGTTTCATGGATGTTCCTTTAGCTCTACCTCTATGTTCGGTTGAAAACAAATGCATTAGTGAGTTGTTTCAGAATCAGTAGTTGCAATTTGTCGGGAAATGTATTGTTCAAAGAGTGATTTAATGGATAATGACTGATAAGTTTTATATGCGATAATGTTTCTTATTTGTATTACTGATCATCTTCCAATATCAATGCACATTGTCTAATTTATGTGATTGTTGAATAAAAGCAATTTAATTTGATTGTTTCTTGTAATGATTGTTTCTTGTAATTTAATATTATTGGTGGTTTATTTAAGCATTTTAAACATTAAATGAATCTATTTAAATATAAAACGTAGGGAGAAACAATAAAATGAATTGAAACAAGCGCTGTCTATCTGGGACCTTTAACAGCGCTTGTTTAGTACAAGCGCTGTCTATGTTGGATCTTTCACAGCGCTTCTTTAGTACAAGCACTGTTAAAGGCCACCCTTTAACAGCGCTTGCACAAACAAGCGCTGTTAAAGGCCACCCTTTAACAGCGCTTGCAAAACCAAGCGCTGTTAAAGGCCACCCTTTAACAGCGCTTGCACAAGCAAGCGCTGTTAAAGGCCCACCTTTAACAGCGCTTGCACAAACAAGCGCTGTTAAAGGCCCCCATTTAACAGCGCTTGTAAAGCGCTATTAAAACCAGCCCCCCTTTAGCAGCGGTGAGATAGACAGCGCTTGTAAAGCGCTATTAAAGACCTTATTTAAGCGCTGTTAAAGGTCCATTTTGTAGTAGTGGCACCTGCGTTGCAGGCATAACCTTATACCAAATACACTTCTTGGCTCGTGATCCAGAAGAGGGTTACATGTGTTGGTCAAAAGCCAATGCCCGATACACGTGGAGGGGTAGGGATAAGCGATCACTTGAGCTTAGGAGTTGGCCCGTACAGCCACTCCAGCCAAAAGGCATAATCTCTGTGCACGACGTGTTTACTTGACTTGTAAAATCCATGTGAATTTTTACTAGCTTTGCTACCTTGCCATGTCATACTTGTTGCACATACTACTTGTTGCATTCATATCTTAAACTGTCATGTCATCACATACTTTTAGAACTGCTAGGTTGTTTCCTTCTTTTAGTTTCCTTGCACAAGTCTCTTGTAGACTTGCTGACATGCACCCTCGTCTCTTTTGGGTGTCGCATGTTAGTTGCTGAGCCAGAGTCCGTTGCTGAGGATGAGGTGTTTGCTGACTTTGAGCCTGGGTCCACCGTTGACGTGGAGTACGAGGACACCGGTGACCAGTCATAGAGGTGTAGTTCAGTGTTGCTTCTGATTAGTTCTTGTTAGGTTGTCGGTGCGTGGCACCCTTCTTTCTGTATATTGATTATTTCTGTTGGCCATGCTTGGGTCTTTTAGACTCTTCTTTTAGCCTGGTGGCTTTTCTGTGATGTTGGAATTTATTGTGGACATTCTGAGATTGAAATAATTTTATCTGTCTCTTTTCTTTATTATTATTTTTGTTCTGCTTCGCATTTGCAAGGACCTATACTTGGTTATTCCAGATGCTTTACAGACTGGAGCCTCACAGCTCCAAGTCTGAGCAGACTTCTCATGCCTCGCCTTCATTTTACGGAAGCGGGTCGTGACAACAGCTCCAATAAAAGCCACATATAGCATGCAACAATCCCAATATGGATTCAGCACCTGAGCACGAGATCTTCCACTAATAATAGTTGTTGGAACAACATGCTAATGTACTCTTAAAAAGCAGTAAATGATAATGTATACCATGCAAATTTGAGAAATTTCAAGTTCTTCTGAGTGAAGACCATGTAGATAGAAAAAGTCTGTATAAATATTAAATTGCTAAAGACTTTTGATGTTCAAATCAAAAAACATCAAAAATATCCTAGAACATAAACTAATTACACAAAAATATCCTACGATTCAACAAATTCAGGTTCTGTTTTTTTACACCTGAAAAAATTTGGGCTAATGAGAACAAATTAGCATTTTCCAATACAAATTGATACATTCCGGGTTACCAATACAAATTGATACATATTGGATGTCAACCCTCTCGCTTGGATGTACAAATTAATGAAAAATGAATGAGTTCTACAATATCCATTTGTATTATTGACATACTTTGGTGACATATACTGTTGATATACAAAATATATGAGAACGTGGAGATACTTGAACCATCATGTTGTTAAATAATTTGACAATTTAACAGGTTTAACAATTTAATAATATGTATGCCATCATGTTGAACTTGAAAATATATAACATTCATGTTTAACAATTTAACAGGTTCAAGGTCTCATTTGATAGTTTGTAAGACATTCAGGTTTAACAATATCAGTTCTACAATTAGTTAACAGAACTCATTCATACTGTTGACATACTATGTTGACATTCAGGTTTAACAATTTGATAGTTTCATTCACAGGATACTTTTGTTTAACAATAGAAATTGACATACATGTTGAATATTGGACTCCCCGGATTTGGTTTTGATGATGAGCAAACATAAATAAACCATGAACTAACAATTTGTGAGCGTAGTATTGGAGATCGTCGCCAAATTCACGAGAACAATTAAAGCGACATCTCAACACTTCCCAAAGCTCGTATTCATGCCTAAAGCTTCGTTGAAGCTCTTGCGCTGTTTTGGAAGTAATGAAGATTTAATCGAAGCTCTCGAAGACCGTTCTTTAAGGTTTATTTATAGTCTTTTAAGCTTCGATCAATAGAATGTTAAGCCTTGAGTATATCTTATGATTCTAACTTCATAACGCTCATATCGTAGCTCTAAGATCTTAGTACAAGTTCATTCTAACTTCCTCGAAGCGTCGCGCTTCGATTCAGACTTGTATGTGCATGTTAGTTGGTACAAGAAGAAGTACTGACCGACTAGATGGTGATCTAGTCGGTCAGCAACTCTTCTTGGACCGACTAGTTTGATTCCTTAATTTCTTGGACTTTACTGTTTACAGTTAGTCGGTCTACGTTGACTCACCGACCGACTAGTTTGTGAACTAGTCGGTCAGTGATGCTTCTTTGACCGACTAGTTGTGACTTCATGTTCATACTAAATTTCTCCTAAGCTACTGTTTATCGTTAGTCGGTCTAAGAACGTTTGGTGACCGACTAGTTGACAATCTAGTCGGTCAACTTTTGTTCTTGGACCGACTAAGTCAATTTGTATTCAGACTATTTCACTTTGCCTCTTAGTCGGTCTACGTTCACTGACTGACCGACTAGTTGTGAAACTAGTCGGTCAGAAAGTCTTCTTGGACCGACTAGATTTCTAGGTCTGAAATTCTATCTCTTCTCAGTTCCTCACTTAGTCGGTCCATGTTGATTGACTGACCGACTAGTTGATGAACTAGTCGGTCAGTGGTTGTTCTTTGACCGACTAGTTTTCTCAGATTTCTATCCGTTGGAAATTGACCTAACTGTTGTTTTTATGGGACCCTATAAATACGAACCTAGGTCATTTCTATCTAGGTGAGAGCTGCCATTAAGAGATTCATTGAGATCAAAAGAGATAGCCATTCTCACTCTTTTCCAAAGCTCTCTTCCTCACAAGAAACCCATTCTCTCACCATTCTAGATCTAGAATCCATCTTGAGAGAAGCTTGTTCTTGGTGAGCCCTTCAAGCCCTAGCTTGAATCAAGTCTCCAAATCTCTCCTAGGCACCTATTGCTAGTCATTTCCTTGGTGCTAGGTCTTGGTGACTTCATCTTCCTCAAATCCTTCATTTCACCTATTGGGTAAGAAAAACTCAAGGTATAGGATTTTGTGGTAAGATTGTTTATTTCATATAAACTCTTTTATATTGCTTATTGGTTCTCTCGGTTGTGAGAGAAGGTTGTGATCCCGGGTTGTGGGATTCACTATTGCCATTGCATGTATGATTTGATCTTGTGAAGGTTTTTCACAAGATATTCATAGTGGAAATCTTGGGTTAGGGTTTCTAACCTAAGTATCCGGAGGGGATCCGGGTGGTTGGGACGTAGGATCACCGGAAACAAGTCGGGGAGACTTGGGTGGATCCGAACCCATTAACATCATTTGTTTGCATTGTTAATTTTGTTGTTGTCATTCAATTTAAGCTTCCGCAAATTGATTTGGTAGTTGTTTGCACTATAATTTGGAATTATACTCCTTGTTATTTTTAAAGTACTATTCACCCCCTTCTAGTACTTGTGCAGTAGCTTGTAGGGCATTACATTTGGTATCAAAGCCAGATACTTAGCTATGTCTGCCAATGACAACAAGACCGTGCGTCCACCTTCCAACTATGACACCTTCAGGAACCGAGAAGGAGCATCTTCGGTGATGGAAGGACATTCCTCCACGAGGCCTCCATTCTTCAATGGTACCAACTACGGGTACTGGAAATGCCGGATGGAAACCTTCCTCCGGAGTGCATCTTTATGGAGGACTACAATGAAGGAATACATCGAGCCCGAAGAAGAAGACTTTGAGAAATGGACTACCGCGGAGGTCGTCGCGGAGGTAAGCAATGCCAAGGCAATGAACGCCTTGCAATGCGCATTGGAGCCCGAGGACTTCAATAAGATATGCACATGTAAGAGTGCATATCAAATTTGGAACTCTCTCCTCATTCTTCATGAAGGGACGAGTAGGGTAAGAGACTCTAAACTCGTAGTCGTAAACAAAGATTACGAAATGTTTCATATGCTATAGGGCGAGAAGATGAAGGAATATTACGCTCGCTTCGTTGACATAATAAACGAGTTAGAGGCCCTCGGCAAGTCATACACTCAAAAGGAGAAGTGCTCAAAGCTTATCGAAGGACTTCCTTCTTCTTGGGAGAAACGTACCTTCGCCATCGAGGAAGGTAATGACATGAATAAGTATACCGTAGTTCAACTAATGGGTACTTTGATGTCATACGAGGTACGCAAAGATAGCAAGGTGAAGTTACAAGAAAAGATGAAGTCCTATTTGAAGCAAGACGTGCCTAAGAAAAAGGCGATTGCATTCAAGGCGGCTTCATCCACCTCTACCGATGATGAGGACTCGGAAGAAGAAATGGACATGGAATCCGTAGCACTCATGGCAAAGAAGTTCAATCGCTTCTTCCGAAAGGGTAACTTCAAACAAAAATCTAAGTTTACTTCTACTAACGCCTCTCCACCTTTGTGCTTTAAATGCAATAAGCCAGGACACATCAAAGCGGATTGTCCTCAAAACAAGCAAAAGGAGAAGTGGAAGGCGCCGAAGTTCGACAAGTCGAAGTAGTACAAAAAGGGGTACAAAAAGGGACTTGTCGGAACAACATTCACCGACTCCGAGGATTCCTCAAGCGGAGAGTCGGACGATGAGAAAGTGGAGCAAGCGCACATGTGCTTCATGGCAAGAGAGGAGCATGATCAAGGATCTTCCTCCTCCGATGATAGCGACGACGAAGGCGATGAGGTAACTATGGATGATCTTAGGGATGCTAACTCTCATTTATGGTCTAAATACACTAAGTTAGTAAATAGATATACTAAAGTAAAAGATGACCTAGCTAGCATTCAAACCTCGCCTAAGACTATCATCACCAACAACGACACCGTTGTTGAAGAGTTAAGAAATGAGATTGTTAATCTCAAATCTAAACTTGAACATGTTAGCATTGATGATCCGGAAGAACATAGGATAGCGGATTTAACTTCTCAAAACTTGACTTTGAGTATTGAGAACGAGAATCTTAAATCTCGTGTTTATATGCTCACATCTCAAGTATCCACATTAGATACTTCTATGCGTTCTCTCAAAGAGAAATATGAGAACACATTAGGCCGAATCAATAGATTCAATAAGGGTAAGGACCATTTGGATAAAATCCTAAGTGACTTACTTCCGGCCAATCACCACATTGGTTTGGGGTATACGATGGGATGTCCATCCAAAGCGGCCACTACTTTTGTTAGGCCAACTTCCAGTGACTCTACGAGTGGTAGCAAACACTCTATTGGTAGTTCATCTACCAATGGTGCTTCCACCTCGTCCACACCCTCTTTTGGAAAGAAACCCACTTTGGGTGGACCTCCAAAGAAGGGGCATGCTTATATGTACACCAATACCATGCCACGTAGGAACACACGTCCTACTCCACCATCTCACACATATGATGATTTTTATGCAACACATTCTCGGGCACGTGCACACCATGTGAGACACCCTCACGCACGTGTTCCCACACATGCATATGTTCACACACCTCATCATATGAATAATTCTCGTCGTGCACCATTCCATCATGTTCCTTATGCCTATCCACAACATGCATCACGTAGAAATCAACGTCGCATGCATGCACCCAATAGGATGATGGCTCCCAAAATTTTCACTATTTGGAGCCCAAAGGACACAAGCATGGATGAAAAACAAGTGTATATGAATGCTTATTTTTCGGATGTTGTGCATAGTAGAAATTATGTGGGGAAGTCTAAGTCCAATTGGACTTGGCTTCCAAAGGTCTAACCCTTGAGGACCCAATGACCTTGGGTACCATGATATGAATGTTTCTATCTTTAGGTACTCAAGGAAAAGAAAAAGAAAAGGAGCAACAAATTTAAATTTAGCTCCAAAGGGAATTGGATACTCGATAGCGGGTGTTCAAAACACATGACGGGTGACGCTCAATTGCTCTCCGGAGTGGTTCCCATTGCAAATGGAAATCGCGTCGTATTTGGAGGCAATGAGAGCGGAACAATCGTCGGTGTTGGTAAAGTGGGTAACCCTTCTAAACCCTTAATTAGTGATGTTTATCTAGTTGATGGTTTAAATCATAATCTTATTTCAATAAGTCAACTTTGTGACAAAGGTTACAAAGTTAGCCAACACAGGATTGTGTCATATTTCAAATGATAATTATAAATTATTATTTTCCGGCACACGCCATAAAGATATTTATATTTTGGATCTTCCTAAGTCATATGAACAATGTCTCGTTGCCAACACAGGTGAACAACACTTATGGCATCGATGCTTTGGACATGTGAACTTTGAAACACTTTATAAGCTTTCGAAATTAAATTCCATTAAAGATTTTCTGAAACTCTTTTTTGAAAAGAAAAGTTTTTGTGATTCTTGTCAACGTGGCAAGCTTCCTAAATCTTCATTTAAACCTAAGAAAAGCATTTCTACGAAACGGCCACTAGAGCTACTTCATCTAGATTTATTTGGGCCAACTAGAGTTGCTTCCTTAGGAAATGCAAGATATGGACTAGTCATCGTTGATGATTATTCAAGATTTACATGGGTATTTTTCTTATGTAATAAAAATGAAGCTTTTGACAACTTCACAATATTTGTGAAGAAAGTACAAAATCTCATCGGAACCACCATTGTCACTATTCGTAGTGATCATGGGGGTGAATTTGAGAATGAGTCTTTCTCAAATTTTTGTGATGATCTTGGAATTACTCACACGTTTTCTTTCCCTCGCGCACCTCCTCAAAATGGTGTTGTTGAGAGGAAGAATAGAATGCTTGTGGAGTTTGCTCGCACTATGCTCGAAGATAGTCAACGTGGTTATCAATTTTGGGCGGAAGCGGTACACACCGCTTGCTATGTGTTTAATAGAATACTTTTGAGGCCCGTCACCAAACAAACTTGCTATGAATTGTTGTTTGGTAGATTGCCTCAAGTTAAACATTTTCGTGTTTTCGGCGCAAAATGTTTTATTAAAAACACATATGATAATTTGGACAAGTTTGATCCGAGATCGGATGAGGGGATATTTGTTGGGTATTCCTCACGTAGCAAAGCCTACCGGATATACAACAAAAGATCCTCTACGATCGAGGAATCACTTCATGTCTCTTTTAATGAGAATTTTACTACTTTTAGAATTTCAAATGATAATGATTCTATGGATGTTTTATGTGATTCGTTTGAAAATTCTAAGTCTATCGATTCAATTGATTCTATTGAGACTAACCCGACTAATGAAGTTGTTGAGAATGTGCCTAGTGATCAAGGTATTCCCAAGCGGCTTCATACCGTCCGTGACCATCCCCATGAGCAAGTCATTGGCAATATTCATGATAGTGTCAAGACGAGATCGCAAGTCCACCACTTCGCCAATAGTGCCTTTGTCTCATCAATAGAGCCAAAGAATATAGTTGAAGCGTGCGAAGATAGTGCTTGGATCCTTGCCATGGAGGAGGAACTCATTCAATTCGAGAGGAATGAGGTATGGGAGCTTGTTCCTTTGCCATCGAAGAACCACACCGTCATAGGGACAAAGTGGATCTTCAAGAACAAATCCGACGAAAATCAAGTCGTCGTCCGGAACAAGGCTCGGTTAGTTGCTCAAGGCTATCGCCAAGAGGAAGGTATCGATTTCGAAGAATCATTCGCTCCGGTAGCTAGATTAGAATCAATTAGACTTTTATTGTCTTATGCATGCCATAAAAATTTTAAGTTATTTCAAATGGATGTTAAAAGTGCATTTTTAAACGGAGATGTTGTTGAGGAAGTTTACGTTTCTCAACCTCCGGGCTTCATAAATGAAAAATTTCCAAATCATGTTTTTAAACTAAAGAAAGCTCTTTATGGTTTGAGACAAGCTCCTCAAGCTTGGTATGATCGCCTAAAGAATTTTCTTTTGGATTTGAATTTTAAAATGGGCGAAGCCGATTCTACACTTTTTGTTAAGCATGCGAATAATGATATTTTATTAGTTCAAATTTATGTTGATGATATCATTTTCGGTGCTACTAACTTCACTCTTTGCGAAGAGTTTTCTAATGTTATGAAGGAACAATTTGAGATGAGCCACATGGGCGAACTCAAATATTTCTTAGGTCTCCAAATTCGCCAAATGAACGATGCAATCTTCATCCACCAAACGAAGTACACGGTGGAGTTGCTAAAGCGATTTGGAATGGAAAGTGCTTCCGGGAAACAGACTCCAATGAGCACGACTACGCATCTTGACAAGGATACGGGTGGTAAGGATGTAGACATTCGTATATATCGAGGTATGATAGGTAGTTTACTCTATCTTACCGCAAGTAGGCCCGATATTATGTTTGCCGTATGCATATGTGCTCGTTATCAGTCTCAACCTAAGGAATCTCACTTAGTAGCGGTAAAACGTATTTTCTGTTATCTAAGTTATACACTTGATCTTGGATTACTTTATCCAAAATCTAGCACATATGAGTTAGTCTCATATAGTGATGCCGATTATGCGAGATGCAAATCCGACAGGAAAAGTACTAGTGGCACTTGCCATTTTCTAGGAAATTCTCTTGTCTCTTGGTTTTCCAAGAAGCAAAATTTCGTATCACTCTCAACCACCGAGGCGGAATATATTACCGCAGGTGCCGCTTGTGCCCAGGTTCTTTGGATGAGACACACTTTGAAGGATTTTGGTATTCACTGTGATACTAGCCCTATCATGGTGGATAACCAAAGTGCTATCTGTCTTTCAAAGAATCCGGTGCACCATTCCCGATCAAAACACATAGATGTCCGACACCACTTTTTAGATGATCATATTGCTAAAAAGGACATCATTTTAGTGTACGTTGAAACCCAAAAGCAAATCGCCGATATTTTCACGAAACCCCTAAAGGAGGACTCCTTTGTGCGGTTGCGTCGAGAATTGGGGATTATGGGTGAATCCGAGATATAGGATTCATGTTTCATTCAATTGTCTTGCATGATATTCGATTTCGCGATATTTTGTTCATGCTAGATTTATTGAATTTTTGGGATTTTATGTTATATGTTTGAATTTGTGCTCGAATTCGTATTTGAATGTCGTATTTAAGATTTCGACGTTTTATGGGGTAATTTAGATGACTAATGAGAGTGTTAAGATGTTTCATCCAAGTGGTTTGTGAAGAGAAATCAATTATCAATATTTGGACTCTTCTAGTCGGTTTCAGTTCATTAGTCAACCGACTAGATGCTCATCTAGTCGGTCAGCTAGTGAACTCAGACCGACTAGTTCAAGCTTTCTTCCATCTCTTATCATTTTCTTTCTTTAGTCGGTCACAATACATTTACCGACCGACTAGAATGAAAACTAGTCGGTCAGTGAGTATACTGCGACCGACTAATTCTAGCCCTAAGAATTCCCTGTTTCCCTCTGTTTCGACTTAGTCGGTTCAAGCTCATTGACCGACCGACTAGATCGTAATCTAGTCGGTCAGTACTTGAACTGTGACCGACTAAGTGTGTTAGGGCATTTGTGTCTTTTCGCTTCCAGACAGACTTAACTCCATCTTCATTCGACTAAAACATGTTTTAGTCGGTATTCCTCTCAGCTCAAGCCCGCAAAAACCCAATCCCCCCTCGAGCCCCTTCAACTTCCGTCGATCTCCGGCCTGTTTCCCGTCCATCCGCCGCCGTCGATCGCTCCCCTAGGTAGCTTCCTCCTCCTCCTTGGTCGATTTCCTATTCTAGGGTTGATCTAGCTCAATTTCTCTCCTAGTTGATCTAGGGTTTTGAATTTTTTTTTCTTTCGAAGTGTGTTAGGGTTTGTTGATTGAGCTTCTAGGGTTTGATCTCTAGGGTTTGTGTAGCTCGTAGCTTCATTTGATTGTACTCGTTGTGCCGATATCATGGCACGAACGAGGATCCCGATTTCATCTTCCGGGGCATCCCCTATGACCGTAGGGGGTGCTACCGCTTCGACCCCTCCCAAACGTAGGGCCAAGACCACTCGACCCCCCTCTTCGTCTTCAACTCCGTTGAAGAGGAAGAGGACGTCCAAGCCTAAACCTGCCGGCCAATCGTCCAAGCCAAAGCCTAAGCCTAAAAAGTCCTGTGCCACCACTCCTCCCGGTGAGCGTTCCGGTAGTGATTCCGAGGATAACACCGATGAGGAATACACTCCTGAACATCCCGAGAAAGCTCCTACTCCTCCTCCGAAGACCCGTAAGGCTAAGGGTAAAGCTCCTATGCCAGTCGGCGGTGTAGACATATCATTGTGCCACGCTGACCCTCAGTGTCTCGCAGCGTACAACCGTATAGAGCACTGCCCACTGTTGTTAGAGCATTACGTTCAGTTTTCTGATTTTCTCGGCCTTGCTGATCTTCTCTCCTATAGTGGCTTATTGGATTATCTTCGATATGACCCCAAGGCGAACCCCAGACCATATCCTCGCCTGGTCAAATTATTCTATGCCAATCGTGTCCGAGGCCAGTACGATGCGAGTCACTCCATCGAGACTACTGTCTTGGGAACTTCTATAGTTCTCACGGCAGAAATCTTGGGGGAGATACTTGGTTGTTCATCGTCCGGTCTCCTTCCTTATGACATTTCCGTCGATGATATCGATTCCTTGGATCAGTCCGTTCTTTCTGACATCTTCCATGTGATCCCTCCTGCCTTTATTGGAGTTCCTTCGAAGTCGTTCAAGCCAAATGCATGGGTATTGAATCTTATTCTGAAGTCGTGCTTGCTTCCCAAGTACGGCTCATCTTCACTTCCTTCCCAGCCATTTTTGAAGCTGATTTACGCTCTTTTCTTGGGTTGCGAGATTAATTGGGCTCGCGTTATACTCGATAAGATGGACTCTTTCGAGTGTATACGCAAGACCAATAAATCTGCGCATATCCCTTACCCGTGTCTGTTGACCCTGGTTTTCCGTCATTTCCGAGTTCCTCTCCCTCCTGACGATGAGCGTCCTTTGGGTCCTCCTCTGAACGCGACGGCCGTTAAGAAATCTCTAGCGGCGCTTCGTCACGTGCAGAGGTCGACCGCATCTGCTTCCCAGGCTACTCCCTCAGCTGCTGCTGCCCCCACTCCTCTTGCTACAGTAGATGATGTCGTACGCCTTCTTCGTCGGCACGAGTCGCGTTTGGCTCGTACCGAGGAGGTCGTCTGCCGTATGGCTCAGATGATGGGGATTGATATTCCTCCTTCAGTTTCTGAGGCCGAGGAGATGGACGATGAGGAGATTGATGAGCTTGTCACTTCCTTGGCTCGTGGCGATGAGGCCACGGCTGCTGCTGCTGCTGCTACCACTTTTGCTCCAGGAGTTGGCACCACTTCCGGTGCTCCAGAGACTTCTGCTTCAGTAGTTCAGACTTCTGAGCCTTCTGCTGATCCTGTTGCCGAGCCTGTTGATACTCCTGCTGAGACCCCTACTGTTGAGCCAGTTGTTTCCACACCTACCCCGACGATCCCGTTTGTTGAGACGCCTCTACTCCCTGCAGAGCCTGAGTCCACTCCGTCGACTGGACCCACGGAGACTGCAGATCCAGCCACTTCCTCGTGATCGTCTGTTCCGAGGACTCTCCACTACTCTTTGGATGATATACCTTATTGAGAGTATTTTGGGTTAGGATGGAGTTTGAGGGTTGTTTTGATGTATTTTTGAGTTTTCTGGATGTCGGTGTTGGATATTTTGATGTACTTTGGATGATGTTGATGTTGGTGTTATATTTTGATGTGGATGATGATGTTGTAGTTTTTGATGTTTATATAGATGACGTGTCATACTTGGTATGATGTACTTCTTGTATTCGATATCTTTTTGGATATACTCATGATGTTTCTATCTATATATACATCGATGTTCATGTTGTGATATTTACTTCGTCGTGCACATTAATTCTCATTCAATGTCCATGCTATGTAAAATCGTCGCTCGACGATAGAAAACCTTGGTTAAATAGATTGAAATTCTATAATTGTATAGAATTGTTTTCCATGCATAAATTTAACCAAGAATATTGAATATTGAAGAGTATGTTTCTTTATTCAAGAAATGAACAATTATTTGGTATTTTTGATGATTTTGATTATCGCTTTTTGATAATGGACAATTTGGCACACCTTGATTTGATTTCATCATTTTTCCCTTGGTGTCAATTAGGTCCATCCTCATTGTCTACGACTCCCGATGTTGGATTTTCCATTTCCTACTTGTTGTCGTTGTATGCCCCCCATTTTTGGGATAATGCCAAAGGGGGAGAGATAATGATAATAAATAGGGCAAATGAAAATTTAACTCAATTTCCAAGAATCTAATTTGATATGTTAGATTCAGGGGGACTTAAGATATATATAAGGATTTTCAAAATCCGAAATTTCACAAATCGATTCTCTTTATAAATATTACTCGTCGGATTGATGCAATTCATATATATTCATTTTGGAATTAACGTGTCATCAATGCAGGGGGAGTAAGTATTTTACATTTGAATCATTATTTTTGATTATTATTTATGTTGGTTTGTCATCACCAAAAAGGGGGAGAATGTTGAATATTGGACTCCCCGGATTTGGTTTTGATGATGAGCAAACATAAATAATCCATGAACTAACAATTTGTGAGCGCAGTATTGGAGATCGTCGCCAAATTCACGAGAACAATTAAAGCGACATCTCAACACTTCCCAAAGCTCGTATTCATGCCTAAAGCTTCGTTGAAGCTCTTGCGCCGTTTTGGAAGTAATGAAGATTTAATCGAAGCTCTCGAAGACCGTTCTTTAAGGTTTATTTATAGTCTTTTAAGCTTCGATCAATAGAATGTTAAGCCTTGAGTATATCTTACGATTCTAACTTCATAACGCTCATATCGTAGCTCTAGGATCTTAGTACAAGTTCATTCTAACTTCCTCAAAGCGTCGCGCTTCGATTCGGACTTGTATGTGCATGTTAGTTGGTACAAGAAGAAGTACTGACCGACTAGATGGTGATCTAGTCGGTCAGCAACTCTTCTTGGACCGACTAGTTTGATTCCTTAATTTCTTGGACTTTACTGTTTACAGTTAGTCGGTCTACGTTGACTCACCGACCGACTAGTTTGTGAACTAGTCAGTCAGTGATGCTTCTTTGACCGACTAGTTGTGACTTCATGTTCATACTAAATTTCTCCTAAGCTACTGTTTATCGTTAGTCGGTCTAAGAACGTTTGGTGACCGACTAGTTGACAATCTAGTCGGTCAACTTTTGTTCTTGGACCGACTAAGTCAATTTGTATTCAGACTATTTCACTTTGCCTCTTAGTCGGTCTACGTTCACTGACTGACCGACTAGTTGTGAAACTAGTCGGTCAGAAAGTCTTCTTGGACCGACTAGATTTCTAGGTCTGAAATTCTATCTCTTCTCAGTTCCTCACTTAGTCGGTCCATGTTGATTGACTGACCGACTAGTTGATGAACTAGTCGGTCAGTGGTTGTTCTTTGACCGACTAGTTTTCTCAGATTTCTATCCGTTGGAAATTGACCTAACTTGTTTTTATGGGACCCTATAAATACGAACCTAGGTCATTTCTATCTAGGTGAGAGCTGCCATTAAGAGATTCATTGAGATCAAAAGAGATAGCCATTCTCACTCTTTTCCAAAGCTCTCTTCCTCACAAGAAACCCATTCTCTCACTATTCTAGATCTAGAATCCATCTTGAGAGAAGCTTGTTCTTGGTGAGCCCTTCAAGCCCTAGCTTGAATCAAGTCTCCAAATCTCTCCTAGGCACTTATTGCTAGTCATTTCCTTGGTGCTAGGTCTTGGTGACTTCATCTTCCTCAAATCCTTCATTTCACCTATTGGGTAAGAAAAACTCAAGGTATAGGATTTTGTGGTAAGATTGTTTATTTCATATAAACTCTTTTATATTGCTTATTGGTTCTCTCGGTTGTGAGAGAAGGTTGTGATCCCGGGTTGTGGGATTCACTATTGCCATTGCATGTATGATTTGATCTTGTGAAGGTTTTTCACAAGATATTCATAGTGGAAATCTTGGGTTAGGGTTTCTAACCTAAGTATCCGGAGGGGATCCGGGTGGTTGGGACGTAGGATCACCGGGAACAAGTCGGGGAGACTTGGGTGGATCCGAACCCATTAACATCATTTGTTTGCATTGTTAATTTTGTTGTTGTCATTCAATTTAAGCTTCCGCAAATTGATTTGGTAGTTGTTTGCACTATAATTTGGAATTATACTCCTTGTTATTTTTAAAGTACTATTCACCCCCACTCTAGTACTTGTGCAGTAGCTTGTAGGGCATTACAATACATATTGTAGAACTCATTCATTCACTATTAAAATGTATGAAAACTCA
The DNA here is from genome assembly GCA_030789695.1 of Scilla litardierei. Classification (NCBI taxonomy): domain Eukaryota; kingdom Viridiplantae; phylum Streptophyta; class Magnoliopsida; order Asparagales; family Asparagaceae; genus Scilla; species Scilla litardierei. The sequence continues at coordinate 42,944,864 of CM061133.1, forward strand.
TTCATAGAGCTACAAAATGGTTGAGGGTTGCAGTGAACCTCGTAAACCCTGATTTTGTAATTTTTGCTTAAATGTATGATTAATTTGGGTTAGTTACATTCTTGAATTAGTGCCTTTAAAGCCTATGCTATTATAATGGACATTGCCACTTTTGTAGTTGTGTGTACATGCTAAATATTTCCTAACTTAGAGGCACATTATTTCTTTAACTACTTTTAAAGAAATTAATAGGTTAAGATTATCATGACCTTTAAAATCTAAACCAATTTTTTCTATTGGGTTAAAAAATAATATGCATGTTTACCTTTGGATTTCTTATACAAAATTTGATGCATATCACATGAGGATAAGAATTTTACGTCTTAAAACAATTCAATGCTTTTTCACTACTATATCAAGCTCATAATAGAACTTGATAAAGAAACTCGTTAACCTTAATTTACCGGAAGCTTCAGTAAATTGAGATTCATCGTAAGATTGTATCCGTCCTTCGGAGAATCAAGAAAATGCTGCAGCGATCCATAGACTGACTTCCGTCTATAGGGACCCAATCGGACGTCTGGCGATAACACAGTTTCTGGCAGAGGAATGGGCAGTGAAATCAACAGTAGCATCACTTCCGGCTTTTTCATAGAGAACCAAAAAATAGTAAAATTTAATAAATTCTTACCCTTAAGCAAGTTTGTAGTCAGATATGATTTATAGTTAATCTCTAGTGTTCTAGTTTGCACTCTAATATCTTGCATAGTAGAGTTGTTGGAGTTTATCAAATAAAATCTCTAGCGTTGCAATAAATCTCCATTTTGACCTGTAAATCTGCATCCGAACACTGGAAATCTCCATTAGTCTTCATTAGTTTTTGTTGGATCCTGTGGATGGCAAACTACACTAGAAGGTGGGTTGAATAGTGTTGTATATAGATAAAAAAATTTCTTTCTTAACCAATCAACACAAAACAAAACCTTCTAATGTTGCCTAAGAAACCAAGTAGAGTGATCTACGCTTGGTTCTTAATCAACTCAATAAATCTTCAAATCAGATCAGAGATGAAAGTCTTCTGGTAGTCGACTCCCTATGACTCCCAGAGGGAAATTAAGCACAGCTCAGATAGTTAAACACTTAATGAAGATATATGAAATTTGCACAGAAGTATAAATACAAAACTGATCTTTATCAATATATTATAGAGGCGTTACAAGAGTACTAAACAAAGATTAATTGCAAGTTAAATAAGAAATACTCGCAAAGATAAACAATCACAGATAAGCAAACGTAGACACAAGGATTTTTGTCCTGGTTTCCTACAACTTGGGTACGTCCAGTCCCTGACCAATCCGGTACGAGATTTTCACTATCTGCCTTGGCAAATACATGCACCTAACTTCACTTGATAGAATTTCCAACAACCTAGTCTTGACCAGGATTTCCAACTACAACACTTAGACTTGTCTAGGGTTTCCAACAACAACACCCTTACACCAAAGGGTAATCACAAAATAAAATCGATATCCAATTCACCACAATAGATTGATGGAGATTGGATTTACAGCCAAATTCTATAGCCAATTAGTAATAGACAATTACGTGTAGTGGCTTGATAGAATAAGATTCTAGATCACACAAAGATACGAATAAAGTCTTTGTGATCTAGATCAAAATGTTTTTCAAAAATACTTTAAATAAAAATTCGAGAATAATAGTAAGGATTTGAAAAACCGATAGCCAAATAAAATTATGATCTTAAAAAAATAACAATTGAAAATTGCATGATCAAGAGTAAAACAGATTTGGCTAAGAGAGAATGAGAGCTAAGAATTTTGAGAGCGTTTTGCACAAAAGATTTTGAATTCAATAGTTGTTGTGATTTCTCAATGAAAATGATCCTCTATTTATAGGAGAAATCTGAGAATTCAAATTTCAAATTCTTTTGACTTTTGTCCCGAAAATCATGGGAAAAAAATCAATCAAAGATATTTCAAAAATCAAGTCAAAACGTCTAACTTCGACAGCTGGTAGTCGACTACCTAGGAGTGGTAGTCGACTCCCAGTGTGTTTCAGGAGAAGTTGATTCTCAGCTGGTAGTCGACTCCCTACCTTTGGTAGTCAACTCCCAGAGGAGTTTTTTTTGAACCACAGCTAGTCAATTAAGTAGTTAACTCCAGGGTGTAGTGGAGTTTCACTACGGAAATATAAAACGACTAGAAAAACTCTCAATATCCTTTTGAAAATGATTTAGAAGATATTTAAAATGTTTTTGAAATCATTTATATGTGTGTGATTGTCTATACGATTGGCTTTAACATTACCTTAAGAAAGACACAACACACTCACTATAGACTAGGACAAGTCTTCGAAATCTTGATCAACTGATGGAGTAGATGTGAGCTTTCACTCGAGCTTCTTGTTCCATTTGAGCTTTGAGCTTCATCATTGATCTTAGCAAAGTTCGTCCTTATCTTTGAGCGTAGATTGCGCTTCTTTAAGTATGCATAAATCTTTTCATCTGTCGCACAACCAGCACACTTAATCGTAGTGTAGTTAGTACACTAAGCTTCATTTGGTGTGCTCATCATCAAAATCACTTAGGGGTGGAATTCAATTTCCATCACTCTCCCCCTTTTGATGATGACACCCAAATGAAAAATGAAGTAAGCTGAAATATGAAAATACACTTACTCCCCCTGCTTTGATGCGGTTCTCCCCATGCATCGAAGACATTAGCAAAACAATACATTCATATATTCATTTTTGCATTTCATATTTTCTCCCCTTGTCATCAACAAAAAATTAATGACAAAGTATAATAACATATGAATCATAACATGATTTTTGAAGGCGAATTCAATTACTATTCCTGCAATAGAAATGTTAGCATAAGATCAACCAATATTTTGCATAATAGATAAGTTCTTAGGAATAAAGAGGTAGCAAGCATCACACGACAATAGAGTTGTTACAGACCATAAGTTTAAAATCATTGTTTTAAGAACCATCGTTTGAAAGCCATTGTTTTGAAAAACTCAAGGATGATCGTCATTCTTCTTCAATTCCTTGATCTCATCAAGGATCATGACAAGCGTCTCCTCCGTCATTTTGTTGCTTTTGACGACGAATTCTTTGAGGTCGTCCACCTTTTTGTTGAGGTCATCGAAGCCTTTCTCTTGTGATATCTTTAACTTCCCAATTTTCTTCAAAAGCATCTCTTGAAGTTCAATGATGTATGCCAGTGGCTCTTCTTCTTCTTCCTCGCTTCCTTTTTGTTCTTCTCCTTCTTCTTCCTCATCAGAATCTGATACAACAATTTTCTTACCTCTCCTAGAGGATGACTATCCTCCTTCAGCAGCAAGTTTCTTTTTGGGAATGTTCTCATCAAGGTCATGATGTAGGTTCATTCTTTCAAGAGCATGGACATCAAATATGCGTGCCTGTTCCAGAATTGTGGTTTCATTGTCCAAAGGCACATTATAGCTAATAAACAAGATACTGAGATAGTGTCCATGTGCTAGAGTGGATGAGGGTCTGTCTGAAGAAGCTAAAGCAAGAATGGAGTCCATGATGACTTTGGCCCAATTGACGCGGATGTTCCCTAACATAGCATATATACACTTGGCCTGCTTCTCAGACACTATAGAGTGATTGCCAGATTTTTGGGTAATATTGTAAGATAGTATATTTGCAAGAATTCTACCCGGATAGCGAAGATCGCTACAAGGGAGTTTAGTTTGGAAATACTTTCCCGGTAAATACATTCTCTCCAAGATATTACTATCAGTCATCTCTATCTTATCAAGTAACATGCCAGTGTATGGATGCCTAGGGCTTCTCCAAGGGATTTGACTGTTATGACAAGTTTTGTGTCAAGTACTTTGGTGACAAATCGGCTTTTGGTAAGATCGTAATCCATATTGGCATAAAATAGGTGCACAAGTCTGGGATAGCAGAGATAAGTGTTTTCAGACGAGAATAGGTTAGCCAAGTTCTGAAATTCTAGAGTGCTATCAATGCCATAGTTAACTACATCATCAAGTTTGACAAATCTCTTATGAAGAATATGTTTCTTAGAGATTTTGACAAAATGTTCATAGGTGGTACTCCTAAACAGATAGGGCAAGATTGTTTCTTTCTCAGATATAGATTCAGTTGAAACTTTCCTCTTCTTAGGAAGTATTCCCTTGAGAGGCATCTAGATAGAGTAAAAAACAAGAGTTTACAATACAAGGTATGCAAGGAATACATGAAGTAAAGATGATGAGAAAATTTTTACCTTGAGTAAGCTTGAGAAAGAGATGAAATCAAGAATTGAGAGGGCTCTAAATAACCCAAGCACCAAGAGAAATTTTCAAGAGAAGAGGGGAATGGGGTAGTCGGCTACCCTTAGGGTTTACTCTTGGGGGTTTTTAACAAGAGGGTGAAAGATGGTGAAGAATGAGGGCCAATGGATCAAGAAATGAATGGTTGGGATAGAGTTTAGCTTATTGGGTATAAGTTGCCTTTAGGATATGAACCCATTAACTCAATAGAACACAATAAGAGTTAGAAAAAAACCAAACCCAGAATTCCGCACACACGCTGGTAGTCAACTCCATAATGTAGGTAGTCGACTCCCTACTGGGTTGAGTCGTTTTCTCATCCCGAGGGGTTTTGATCCAAGACTGAGTTCGTTTTCTGAATAAGCGATGTTTAAAAAATATAACGCAAACATTCATAATCATATATAGAGATAAAAAAATATTAACTCATTTAAACAAATTTAAGCATATATATATTGCGAAAAAAATGATTAAGTTGCAAAAGAAAGCTTTTGATGCTGATCCAGCTATCAAGCATTGGATCTTGTTTTCTTCTCTTCGTTTCCTTAGAGTACCTGAAAAATAAACGTTTATGGTACTCTTTGGCTTTTGAGTCCGGAGGGTTAGTCTTTTGGAAGCCAAACCCAGTGTGGTTTAGTTCCTTCATAAAAAGTATATTTATAGTTTTTGCTTAAGTGAACTTGTTGAACAAAATTTGTAGCGTACCTTTTCTTTTGTTGATCGGACAAGTTCTTCGGCATCCAGATGCTCAAATTTTTTTTGTTAGAATGATGCATCCTAGTATGCTTAACCCGTTTCTTGGTATGTTGTGAATCATAACCGAGTCCGGTTTTGCTAGATGCGGCGTTTTGGTTATTTATTAAACTATCTAGCTTCCCTTTTCCTTTGTTGAAATTCTCAATAATTTTCATCGTAGCGTCGTATTTATCTTTGACAAATACGAGAAGATTATTCAGATTCTCAACTTTTTCATTTACTGATAAAATATCTTTTTGCAAAGAATCATTCTTTTCTTTAAGGAGACTATTTTCCTTAATGACTTCTTCCTTTTCTTTAGCATCCTTTTTAATGTTTCTAATTTTTCTTCTATGTTCTTTTATGAGCTTCTCCTGCATTTTGCATAGCTACTTATATGCTCCCCTATAGTCCATGTCTTCATCATCGCTTGATGATGAATCATTATCACTAAATGAATCATGATGCGGACTTACCTTAGAGGATGTAGAAGCCATGAAGCACATGTGTGCTGTTTCTCTTCTTTCATCTATATCTTCTACTGAGGATTCATCGGACGAGGAATAGTCGCTCTGGTCGAAAGCTACGTAAGCTTCCTTTTTTGGTCGTCGGAATTTGTTTCTTCCATTGTTTCTCTTCTTATTATTGTCTCTGCTCTTTCCACGATCTCTGGAATCACGATTGTTTCTTTCCAATGGACAGTCTCTTTTGACATGCCCTGGTTTATTGCAACCAAAACAAATAATACCGTTAGTAGGTCTAAAAGAGAGTTTACCATACTTACTTGTGATGAACTCTTTGAAGTTCTTTGAGATGAAGGCAATATGGTCTTCTTTGTCCGTGTAGTCGGAATCTTCTTCTTGTGCTTTAAACGCAATATTCTTCTTTGGTTTTTCTTCGATCTTCTTATCTTCTTCAAGTTCAATCTCATATTCCATGAGATTTTCCATCAGTTCTTCGATGGTAAGGTCCTTTACGTTATGTGCTTCTCGAATGGTCGTTGTCTTTCCCTTCCACTCGAGTCGGAGGGATCTTAGTATCTTCATTACCTGCTCATATTCGGAAAGTTTCTTTCCTAATCCTAAAGAGTATGCCATATTTGGCGTGCTGTCTCGCATTGGGAGACTCGATTGAACTCATTTCTTGTTACGACACAAAATAGTGCATTCATTGCCGTTGCATTAAGATTTGCTCTCTTCTTGTCGTCGGCTGACCACTTCCCAAATTCAATGTCGGTAGGTGAGATGTACGGGACTTTTGTAACGGTCCATGCTTCAATATCTAATGACTCCAGGTGAGTCTTCTTCGGATCTTTCAGCTAGCGTAGTTAGTTTTGTTGAACAGTGGTGGTCGCATGGTATTCAGTCCTTCAGAATGGAAAGATGTTGACGCCATCACTTTGACCTTGGTCTGATACCAAGTGTTGGATCCTGTGGATGGCAAACAATACTAGAAGAAGGGTTGAATAGTGTTGTATAAAGATAAAACTTTTTCGTTCTTAACCAATCAACATAAAATAAAACCTTCTAATGTTGCCTAAGAAACCAAGTAGAGTGATCTACGCTTGGTTCTTAATCAACACAATAAATCTTCAAATCAAATCAGAGATGAAAGTCTTCTGGTAGTCGACTCCCTATGAATAGTAGTCGACTCCCAGAGGGAAATTAAGCACAGCTCAGATAGTTAAACACTTAATGAAGATATATGAAATTTGCACAGAAGTATAAATACAAAACTGATCTTTATCAATATATTATAGAGGAGTTACAAGAATACTAAACACCGATTAATTGCAAGTTAAGTAAGAAATACTCGCAAAGATAAACAATCACAGATAAGCAAATGCAGACATAAGGATTTTTATCCTGGTTCCCCACAACTTGGATACGTCCAGTCCCCGATCAATCCGGTAGGAGATTTCCACTATCTACCTTGGCAAATACAAGCACCTAGCTTCACTTTTTAGGATTTCCAACAACCTAGTCTTGACCAGGATTTCCAACTACAACACCTAGAATTGTCTAGGGTTTCCAACAACAACACCCTTACACCAAAGGGTAATCACAAAATAAAATCGATATCCAATTCACCATAATAGATTGATGGAGATTGGATTTACACCCAAATTCTATAGCCAAATAGTAATAGACAATTACGTGTAGTGGCTTGATAGAATAAGATTCTAGATCACACAAAGATACGAATAAAGTCTTTGTGATCTAGATCAAAATGTTTTTCAAAAATCCTTTAAATAAAAATTCGAGAATAATAATAAGGATTTGAAAAACCGATAGCCAAATAAAATTATGATCTTCAAAAAATAATAACAAAAGAAAATTGCAAGATCAAGAGTAAAACAGATTTGGCTAAGAGAGAATGAGAGCTGAGAATTTTGAGAGCGTTTTGCACAAGAGATTTTGAATTCAATAGTTGTTGTGGTTTCTCAATGAAAATGGTCCTCTATTTATAGGATAAATATGAGAATTCAAATTTCAAATTCTTTTCACTTTTGTCCCGAAAATCATGGGGAAAAAATCAATCAAAGATATTTCAAAAATCAAGTCAAAACGTCAAACTTCGACAGCTGGTAGTCGACTCCCTAGGAGTGGTAGTCGACTCACAGTGTGTTTTAGGAGAAGTTGATTCTCAGCTGGTAGTCGACTCCCTACCTTTGGTAGTCGACTCCCAAAGGAGTTTCTTCTGACCCACAGCTAGTCAATTAAGTAGTTAACTCCAAGGTGTAGTGTAGTTTCACTACGAAAATATAAAACGACTAGAAAAAACTCTCCATATCCTTTTGAAAATGATTTAAAAGATATTTAAAATGTTTTTGAAATCATTTGTGTATGTGTGATTGTCTATACGATTGGCTTTAACATTACCCTAATAAAGACACAACACACTCACTATAGACTAGGACACGTCTTCGGAAGCTTGATCAACTGATGGAGTGGATGTGAGCTTTCACTTGAGCTTCTTGTTCCATTTGAGCTTTGAGCTTCATCATTGATTTTAGCAACGTTCGTCCTTGTCTTTGAGCGTAGATAGCGCTTCTTTGAGTATGCATAAAGCTTTTCATCTGTCGCACAACCTACACACTTAATCGTAGTGTAGTTAGTACACTAAGCTTCATTTGGTGTGCTCATCATCAAAATCACTTGGGGGTGGAATTCAATTTCCATTAGTTTTTTCATACAGAATGTGGGCATCACTCAATTTCCGTTTGTGACTTTTGTTTTTGCCTAAAGTGTGGACTGGAATGAGTCCTCTTGTAATTCAACTTCTAAGACCAACCCTCCAAAATTTTTCCTTAGAACAAAACTGAAATGCTGCAGAATTAAACTTCCCAAGATTTCACCATTCAATTCTTATCCTTGGGCAAAAAGTCTGGAATAGTAACTCCTCCCCATACCAATTCCTTGGTAGATTCCTTCAGGAAGAAAATGCGTTGGTCATGTACACCATACGGACTTAGCTGGATAACTTGTCCTAAAGCTTCATGTGATACCCAAGAACTCCAGCCATCTTGGTCAAGGGTATCCTGAATTGATTTTTCCAGTTGCATGTGATACACTGCAACACCCATTCTTGTTTTGATTTTTCTAGTACAATCAACCTTCTTAATTGCTTCAATGAGCAAGCCCAATTCTGTCATATTCTTCTTAATATTGGAGACAAAACCACCCACGGGCAGACTCAAACTCCCAAGCTCCATCAGGACCAAAACCCTCAACTCCATGGAGTCTTCTCTTGGATTCTAAATATTTTCCCATCAAAGAATTCTGACAATACAGTGGACTTGGGCAGAGATAATATAAAGAATGAAAACTTCTTGACAAAACCCTTGTGAAATGAAATGAATTCTTGTGTTTGGAATTCATTCCTCCAGAACCCATGAATACAATCATCTCCTGATCCATCCCCGCTCCTGGGTCAAGGTACATAATTTTTTTGAATCTGCCCTTACGACCCATCGTTCTTATCACCCCATAAAAATTACATCACTCACAAAGCACTAACCAATCAGCAATAAAATTTTCAGAGCATAACTCGAGGAATGACAGAGAGTTAGGAAACCCAATTGGTAATTTTTGAAGACAAAACTGGGGGAAGGATATAAAAAGATGATATTTTTACCCGATACAATGATGAACTTAGAATCAAAGAAGAGGAATATGCCTCCATGTACCTGGAAATTAGTGAGAAGCAGTACACAAACACATCATTTATTTAATTGAAGCAGAACAATATATAGAAGAAGTGATGGCAACAGCTAGAAGCAAGAGACGATGCATTTACCTGCCCATCATTATGAGGGTGGCCTGGGGATTGGTCCCCGGGGAGACGGTCAGGGTGGAGCCATCGATGACCCTCAGTTTGTCGATGCCCGTAACCCTGTACTTGTGATCCACCACCTTCCCGATGACACACCCGACGTGGTAGTGCCAGATGGTCAACACCGTTCACCTGCAGTGCTCCGCACCGATGAACCGAAACCCCCTCCTCCAGCGGCCAAACAATGAACTCCTCGTGGGCGTCTTGAACTGCTCCATCGACCTTACCTCTGGCACCTCCGTGATCCTGCGCAGACCAGACATGCACCGGTCGAGGTCCTGCTTGGTGGAGAAGTAGTTGAAGTGGACACAAGGGGTTGCACGGACGTCAAGGCTAGCGAGGCAGAGGGAGCCCACTGAGTATGGCTGGCACTCTCCTCCATCATCTCATTGCTAGCGCCAGCACTCTCACCCGCGTCAGAATCAACCTCCCCAACATTAGAACTCCCAGGGATATTTTACCCCCCAAAAATGATTCCAAGTTCTCATTTGTTTTTCAATTATTTTTTTCAAGAGAGAGAGATGATTTCAATGATTTGTTTTTCAAAATTTCAAAATTCTACCTCACCCCCCCTAAAATTCAAACATTCCCTCAAAACTTTCCCCCCAAATTGCAAAATTCCAACTCAAACCCTTATCCAAGTTCTCTTATCCAAAAACCCATGATAACATCCCTCATTTGTATACCCCAAATACAATTCAAACCATTATCCAATTTCTCTTATCCAATATCTCTTATCCAAAAACCCATGATAACATCCCTCAAATGTAATATATATAGATATATAGATATGAGAATAATGGCTATCATACGCCATATGAGATAGGCTCTCATACGCCCTCTCACATAAAGCAACCAAGTGTGTGTGTGTGTGTGTGTGTGTCTCTCTCTCTCTCTCTCTCTCTCTCTCTCTCTCTCTCTCTCTCTCTCTCCCCCCCCCCTCCCTCCCTCTCTCTCTCTCTTACCCAATTTCTCTTGTCCAATATCTCTTATCTAATATCTCTTGATAACATCCTTCTTTTATAATATAGATATCTCTTATCCAAGTTCTCTTGTCCAATATATCTTATCCAATTTCTCTTGATAACATCCCTCTTTTATAATATAGATTATATATATATATATATATCTATTCTATAAAACACAGCCTTTTTTGAATTTTGTCCCAATCATAAGTCCAGTCATAATTTTGTTTGTCCCAGTCACCAAGAACGGCCAGGATTCACTCTGGGGAAGGGTCAGGATGAAGCCACGTATGCGATTGGGACCCACAGCCACACGTTCTCATGTTCTTACGTTGGGGAGTATAAATAATTTGAACCGGAGGTAATTGAGGGGGTCACTTTCTCACGTTGGGAGTGAGAACCGCACACAGATCGGAAAAATGGGGGGGAAACCCAAAATTTTGGGGGGAAATCTCTGCCTCACAGCCTTCATCTTCACCCTCATCAGCAAGAAGAAGTCGGGTTTAGGGATGCACTCAGTGAGGAGGCGGTAGATCATGGAGAGTTTTTGGGATGCGCTCGACGTCGAAGGGAACGATGCACTCGACGTTGAAAGTTGAAATTTTTATGAAAAATTGTTTCTTTTTCGTATTCATCTTCACCCTCATCAGCCAGAAGAAGTCAGGTTTGGGGATGCGCTCAGTGAGGAGGCGGTAGATCATGGAGAGTTTTAGGGATGCGCTCGATGTTGGAGGGAACGATAGATGTTGTTGAGAGCTGACGAGGAAACTGGTAAGTTTTTTCACATCGTTTCCCTGAATGTTGAAATTTTTATGAAAACTTGTTTATTTTTCATAAATTCAGAGCTGGTATCAAAATTTTAGCACATCGTTTCCCTGAACGTTGAAATTTTTATGAAAAATTGTTTATTTTTCATAAATTCAGAGATGGTATCAAAATTTTAGCAATTCTATGTGATGTGCAAATTTCATTTTGTTTTTCATAACGAAACGTGATCAAATTTCAATTTTTAAGTGGGCCATATGGAAATTATTAACTTATAAATTGAATTTGTTAATGGGTCTCTGAGAAGTTTCCCCTTTTGTAACAATCTAATTTTGGTTCGTACAAGACATTCCAATTTTTGGTTAGTAGGTTAGTAGTGATAATATTTCGTTCGTCATTTTTTCTACAGATGATGAACTGGTGAAAAAGAATGATATTGCCACATTGCTTATCATATGTGAAGTGGGCCATATGATAGATTGATTGCCAGAGCATATGTGAAGTAATTAGGGTTACACCTTAAAGAAAAGAAGTACATGAAGGTTATATCCCGTTGCCAAAAGATTTTGAAGGATTTCTGGAATGGATCAAGCTTAAGCTTAATCTCAGACTTTGGAGAGTTTCTACTGTGGGGAGGAGGTTCTGAAACAATAACACAATGTCAACTCTTTGGTACGGTCTATTATATCTGCTTGATTGGTATAATTTTTTGTTAAGATGGATGAATTTAGCCTTGGTACACGAGTGCACAGGAGATGTTTGCTTACATTCCTCAAAGACCATTTCAAAGCCTCAAATATTCTTCACTGGAAATTTCCATAGGGTTGGATTCCTATGGGGATGGAATACAAAATTTAATTTTTGGTTTTTTTTGTTTTGCTTTAAACATGCTTGATCACTATGTTCCGATGTATGATCCTGTGAGCAAATTCTATTTTGTTATGTTATTTTTATCTGGAGGACGGAATACCAATGAAACATGCTAAAAGTGATACAATGCAGAATATGAGCTTCAACATACACATGCCAATCTCCAATGTCCCTTTGAAATCAATATTGTTCTGTTGCAAGCCCATCCTTCACCTAGCAACCTGAAAAAAAGCCGATGCCTATCCATATAGAAAGACCTAAACAGAAATTCAAAAAATTTTAATGTATGAATGAAAATAAGAAATGAGAAGCAAATGAAACTTGACGAAGGCCCATCCTGCATCAGTTTTAATATAACATGTTGCTATGTAGAAGAAATATTAAAAGTTTATTTTAAAAAAGGATATACTTCAGTAGTGAACCCCAACACTTGGAGCAACACAACGGGCATAATTGGGTCTTGAAACTATAGATAACTTCCACAACTTCATAAAATGGATGAATGATCAAATGCCTTCTCAAGAAATGAGAACTAGCACATATACAATTTTTGGGTTTGTTTTTGTTTTTTTTAATGTGGGGTTTTGGATATGGGTTTAGGGCTTTTTGTTTCATTTGACAGAGTTGTGAAATATGAATGAATCCTAATGATTTTGTGGAAGTTGGTGAACCATAGAGAACTGCGTGGCTTTCTTGGAATCTCTTATGGCCTTTGAAGTAGTGCATACAACGCTGACTTTAGAGCCCAGTGGAGTGCTTACAAAAGTTGATTATTTGTGAAATTTAAAGTTTAATATGTGTATGGATCTAAAGGGCAGCCTTTGTTGAATTTGCACAAACTAAATTGAAAATTTTATCGATGGAGTGCTTGCAAACTTTTTTCCTTGAGCAATTTTGGTTGATCCATTTAGTTTTTGTGTTTGATTTTGTGGTCATCCTCGATGCCCTCACTACCCATTTGGAAATTTCTTTCAAACCCTTTAAGTTTGCATCTTGGAAATTATATTACAGTGGTAATCAGCTATATCACTTGGCAGGATGTAGGTTTTTAGTCATGGTCTTTTTGTCGGGGTTGAAATAAATAATCTAAGATTTTTGTCCGAGAGAAATCATCACATGGTCAATTGTGAAACATATTTTTGTCATTAAACATGGATTGTTCAGTTATGGAAATAGGTTCTCATGTTCATTTTATTTTTATGTGGAAAAAAATCATCACATGTTCTTCTGTGCATGTGTGAGCTTTCCGTTTAGTGTTTGTTATTGTAGTTTCAACCTATTCGTTTTAGTTTTGTTTATTTTTATTTGGTCGCACACGCCCAAGAGGACACAGAATTTTATTTGGTCGCACTCTTCGGGCCTACATATCAGAAATGATGTCTGTGATGTAATTGTAATTTTTGGTAGAGCACGCAGAATTGTAATCCCTCACAAATATGCATGTTTATGTTTGCAGGTTCATCTTAAACATTGCTCTAATTATTATTTCCATATGCATGTTTATTTGGAAGAAACATGGATTTCCATGAAAGTTCCTCTTTATGTTTGCAGAATCTGGACTCGGTCAATCCCTCAGCTGATGATGAAACTGTGAAGAGTAGTACATGAAGTTAGCCCTTCAGCTCCATCCATACAAGAACAAATCATTTAACATTTTCATACCATTAGTTGATGCCTCAAGTCATTTAACATCATTCAATTTTGCAATAGTGAAACATTTTCAGCCCCTCAAAGAGAATGGATTCGCCTAATTTTTTTGGTATATATGCGCAGATTGTCGGAAAAGTGTGGTTGACTGAGAGCGACAAAGACTCTGTCTGCCATGCCCTCTTTAGACCACCACCATCTCTTTTAGTAGAGGCAACGACAACCTGTGTTGTAGATCCGGGCAGCAACTTTTGTCGGCCGCACATCCCTTCTATACTTTCATCTCCAGCGACGCCTCCATCTCTGGCCAGACCGAGTTCTGTAGCATCAACTAGGTAATTATCTTATTGTGAATTGAAATTGGATTCAAGATTCTTTTGTGTTATAATTGGATTCAAGACTCTAGAAATTATTGAGTGATGCCCAAAAATCTGATTCTCATTTGAGATTGCGATTCATATATAGAGATTATTGGTTCATTCTTGATTCCCATCGTTTTGACTATTTAATATTTTGTTCATAAAAATAAGATGTTTATGATGCTTTCACTGTAAACAACATTGTTTGAAATATATATGTTCATTAATGTTTAGTTAATTTAAAATTGAGTGCTACAGTATGATTTGTATGAACATGATATAAAGTAGGTTTGATGATGGATGACCATGGCTTGATGTATAGGTAAGTGTGGATTCCCAAATGTTATAATTTGGTAGGTGAATATGTAATGTTAATTTCAAATTTTGTAAGCCTGTCATTATTCATAGACCATTGTCCTGCCCTCTTCACAGTGCGCTCTCTATCAACTTATTCTTTTTGCCTCCCGTAGCAGAGGCGACAACAGTCGGTGCTGTTAATCCGGGCAGCAACTTTTGTTAGCGGCATATCCCCTAGAGAAGCCTCCCTGCTTCCATCTCCAGCGACGCCTCCATCTATGGCTAGCCCGAGTTCTGCAGCAGCATGTAGGTAATTTTTTACTGGGAATTGAAATCGGATTCAAGATGATCTGTTGGGTTATACTTGGATTCAAAACTCTAGAAATTATTTAGAATGATGTCTAAAAATCTGTTTCTCAGTTGAGATTGAGCTCTATATATAGAAATTATTGTTCATTCTTAATTCCATCGTTTAATAGAAATTTTGCATAAACTTTAGACTATTTATTATTATTTTTATAAAAATAAGATTTTTAAGATGCGTTCGTTGTAAACAACAAACAAAATAAGAATAAAAAAGAGTAAGTATCCCCTTCCCCCACCCCCTGCCCCAAACCCACCCACACACCCACATATAAAGCAAAGAAAAGAAAAGGAAAAAGAGAAGGAAAAAAAACACACACACGGCATAGAACAAAAATAAAAATCAGATAAGTTTACAGGATTACATGAAAAACTGTGCATATTTATTGTTCAGACTTCTAATTGTCATCCAAGTCTATGTTATTGGCTTATCTGGGAATTAAATACCCTTTATGGAGCCATTAAATGTAAAGATAAGTAGCTATATGAGCATTTGGGTTTGGAGTGTGATGGATATCGATAATGCATTTTAGAAAATTGGCATTGATGAGTGGCTTAATTGAACATACCTACAGCTATTTTGAAAAGTTATCTTAGGTTTATTAGTTTTTGGGAAAATGTAGTTTTTCATGCAAACAAGTGATACCTAGATTTATGAGGATTAATGAATTAAACATCCTTCGTATGAAATCCTTTCGAAATAGTTTTTTTCTTCCTTTTTAAAAACACCAATAATGCACAGACCTAAGATTTCTAGGAGTCGCAACGTATATATCATAACATCAATCAGAGAAGCTAGGTGGGATTTGATCGAATCATTCTCAACTACAGAAATGGATATAAAGGCAGTATTTAGAGAAATGGATTTGAAGGCAACAGATATTGACAGTCACAGGTTTATTGAGTCTATACATTCAATTTCTAAGTATAGTTAACACCAGCTAAAAAATAAGTGAGAATCATGTAGCATCCAACTCCATATGCACACTATGAATACAAAGCATGCTTACCAATGATCAATATCATTTTTTGGTTCCTTTCTGCTGCTTAAAATTTAGATAATTTTTCATCTCTAATTTCTGCTCTCTCCCCCCCCATCTGTAGGTGCATTTTGGAGTTTTCCTTAGCTAGATCTAGCATAATAAGGCGTAGAACAATCATAGCGCAAGTAAATATCTGATATTTTCAAGAATTAGTTTATTAATTTGGTGGTATTTTTTATTTCACTAACTCACTGCTCTTAGAAAACATAAATTTTTTGTGGATATGAACAAGTCTTTTCAGGCACAAATGTAGAGAATTCGGTTTCACTTTTGGTTCCTTTCTGTCGGATATAATGTAGATAATTTCTTATCTAGATTGTTTCTTTGCTTAGACTGCATTTACGCACGTTTGTTAATATTTAAGTCAATAAGCATGCTAAGTATGAATAGAATTGAATTTGTACAAAATTGAATTCATGCTATTCTTTTTCTGCTTCTCCTATGATTAAGTGCAATATTTGTGTAAATATTAATTTGATTAATCGCTATTAGATTGATGGAGATGACCGAATTAAATGATTGTGAGAAATATTTAATTCTGATGTTTTATAATATAAGTTGCAAGCTGTTTTGGTGGGATCTCATGATCTTTTTTATTTTAAACTACAATCTGGATGGATATAGGTTGTGGATATAGGTTAAGTACAATCTCCACTAAAGTTACCACTGGAGGTGCCCAGTTTATTAATTTTTAACTATTAGAGACCACAAAAACTTCCAAGTACCTGAATTTATTTAACTTGCATATCCATGTTCTATATTATTTGCAAATATAAATGAGTTTATAAGAGAACTAAGTTTCTTGCATGTGCATGACATATCCCAAATTCATCTCATTTCTCTTACAACTTCGAAGATCCTTTATTTTGTGCATGACATACAGTACAGTTGCATTGAGCACATATACAAGCATGCTAAACTCATGCGGCTCAAAAAATTTCAAGATGCGCACAGATATAGAAGACAATTGCAATGGAATGAAAGGAATTTTGAGTAGAGGGAGTTTCCAGTGGGTGGGTTCTTCTTATAGTTCCATAGGATAGGATATTGAGTAATGTGGCCTTGCATTTACCAATGAATCCTGAAAATTTTGAATGTACCACTTTTTGTACTGAAGCATGTGACTATATTTGAAGCTAAAATGTATCAATTAACAATTGAGATTATTAGAACAAAATTGATATGTTCTTTCTATTGCTCCAATTGTTTTACTAATTTTCCTTTCCTACAGGAACCTCTAGGAATGAGTTTGCCGATGTGCTAGGAGTGAAAACTGTCGATGGCTTCGTTATGATGCTATTAATGAATTGAACTTCTTAGTGTTCTTGGATCATTCAAAAGCATCTGCTGTGAAAATGCAGCTGAATGAAGAAAATTGATGAGAAAGGGGCTTTTAAGTGCTATAGCATCACAATGGTAAATCCTTATTCCTTAAAATATAGCAGCTGGTGGTTGTAATACACTCATTACTGTGTATTTGTGGACCAACATGTATATTCTCTTCCAATCTAAATGATGCAAAAATTTGCTGTATTTGTTAATCTAAATGTGGTAAGGTATTTGTGTATTGTTAATCTGAATGAGGTAAGGTTCAACTTATGATGCAAAAATTTGTTGTAGTTGTTTTTTGAATTATTTGTTTTTTAACTCTATGATTTCTATTGGATTCCTATTTTAGTACAACAGTGGTGTCATGTAAGGGCATTCCATTTCCATGAAAAGATTTATGAGTATTGTTATTGCTATAAGAAATGATGGAAATTGAATTTAATTTTTCGTGTCCTTGAGTTTTTTGTTTGTTTATTATACATATATTATCCGGGTTCTTGAATTATTTCTTTAAATGTATAGATCTGGACTTCGAGTTCTTGGGTAACAGAACAGGCCAATCTTACACGAGTGGTGTTGGTGGGAGAGAGATTAGGCACATGCTTTAGTTTGATCCCACTGCAGATTTCCACTCTTGCTCCATCCTCTGGAATAACCACCACATAGTGTGAGTGCCCTCATCTTCCCACCATTTAAAGCTTTCTTTTTATTTAAAAGAAATAGATTGGTGATAATCTAGAAATTGGGAGAGTAGAAGAAAGAATATGTGAATGATCATATGAAAGACAGAGGTTGGACATTAACTACTATTAACTAATATGGTGTACTAAAACCTTAGTGTGCATCTGAACGTTGTTGCAGATTTTCAGCTTGAGTTTGTTTGCGCTAAAGTTTGGTAAATATTGGTATGTAACTTCGTGGCTTAGATTTTGTGGAGGAAAAAGGTGAACGGCTTAGATTTTTGTGGCAAATGAGTCAAACATCATCCAATATTAATGTAGCGATTGCAAAATGCAGGATGCAGTATGCAAGATGAAGTAGCGATTGGCATTCTCTAACTACCAAACATAAGAAGGCACCTTTTTAGTGCATGGTGAAGCATTAATGTAGCGATTGGTATGCATGATGTTTCAGATTATTTGTTTACAAAAAGTTAACATAGGACTGAATATGTATAGAATCCAAACACAATGCATGGTAATGACGTTTCAGATTTTTAATGTAGGTTGAAGTATCTTAATGTTTCATTTTCCATGGCCATTGTAGCTATGATTTGATCATTTCTTTATGTTTCATGAATTATAAGCATCTAATTTGCTGGCAAATAAACAGATATTCACCTATCAGAATGGAATTCGAATGCCAATATTGTCATGCACAAGGTCCAAAATATGGCTAGCTATCGGATAATATCTAATTTTTTCTTATGAAATTTTATAAATCATATGCCTGAAAAGCTCAGAATCGAAAAGCACAAGATCTCTGCTATGCCCAACTTATTATCAACTACCTCGATCTGGGCCACCTCTAATTATAATTTCATTTGTTTGTCCTTCCAATAAAGAAACTCTTCGTAGCTCCTCAGTTTGACCAACAACAAAAAGGCTTCTTTCACGATGGACTTGCATTTTACAGGTAGCAGTAACTTCTTGAATCCTTCGTTATTCAAAATTATTTTTTTCATAAATATTTCAGCTATTTTTATTCAAGGGAATCGGTTGTAGAGCATACAGTCAACTTAATGGATGGGCAAAATTTGCTACATCTCAGGAGAAAGCATGCCAGTGAACGAATTTGCTTAGTCTCCAGGTGTGATTGCACTCAATTTTTTTTAAAAAATTTGGCATTAATTTTAATTGTATAACTAACTGATTTTCTTCAATTGTTTTCAGCTTTTCGACTAAATTACTCAAATTGCATTCAGAAGCACCCTCGATGCGTATTCTGTTCATCACTGGAACCCAGGTTATATTAATAATTCAAGTTGCAAGTTTATTCTATTGAACATGGTTTACGCGATTAAAAGCAGTATAATTTGAACTCACATTCTATTTGATATGATTTGAAGCAGCTAAATTTAAACATAATGTTTTCAGCTAGATTTTTGTGCTTTATAGAATGCTTGGAAGTGAGGTGATGTGAGAAGAAATGTGGTCACATACACATAGTTGTTTATTGGGTTCCTTCTTTGATTTTTCACTTCATTTTGTTATAGGATACAACAACTCAAAGAGATTGCAGTGAAGTGTCTTAAAGAGACTGGAGGATGCCCCAAGTGAAGTGCAGGATATTTGAATGTTATGGGATCAAAGAAAAAAGAGACTAGATTTGAGGGATGTCTTCGTGTTACGCAGATCAAAAAAACATAAAGATTTGAGCAAGTGAAATTTATAAACATGCACATTTAGGTAAGCTTCAGCGACATATAACACATACATATACATCTACCATTGTTATTTTTCTTTCCATTTCAAGGCAATTTTGACTTAATTTTTGCTGTTATTTTGATACTTCTAATCCATGAACAAGTATTGAATTTTGGTTTGCCTCATTTAACGATGAGATCAATGAATCGAATCATATCCCATTTGGAAAAATATCACCGTTCAATTAATTTGAAAACAAATTAGTGAAACAAGGAAATAAGTTAAACAATCCTAAATTTCGTGTAAATCCTCAACTTGAACTTGAGAGATGGGGATTCTGAGGGTTCTCTTGCTATATTAGTTGTAGGGTTCAAGGTTTAGGCCTAAGATTAATTAGGATTTTGGGGTTTTTCTTGGTTCCTTATTAGGATGTATAGTTATTTTTTGTTCACATTTATATTTCATAGCTCATACAACTTCTATGCCATTGTTCAAAATAATTAGAACAAGGTTTTAACTGATCATGGGTTGCGAATGAAAAGAGGGTTTTTGAAACTAGGATTTAAAGATTACAAAGGTAATGAAACTAGAGTTTAGGAAAATTTGATCTGCTATGAAATATTTAGATTTGTATGGAGATACACAACTTGGTTTCATTATGAAACTAAAAATAAACTTTCTGATTTTCCCACTTTCTGAGTTTTAGAAACTTTCTAGCCAACCTAGGCCTTTTGGCATATCATTGTTTCTAATTAATGCATTCTTAAGATATTCTAAATACAAAGCAATAGACCTTTCAAGTATGAGTATAACATTTTCAGAAAAATTCATCTGAAATTCCAAAAAATTGCAGCATAAAAAGCACATATTCCCCCAAGGCTACTACCTTGATCTGCTTTTGCTCATCACATTCATTAAACTTCTGTTTAAGACACCCGACAAGCATCTTTGCTATGAGTTTTGTTCCTTTAATGCTGTGATATGAAGATTTGAGCAAGGATTCTGTGGATGTATAATTATTTTTTGTTTAGAGTTAACATTTATATCTCATACAATTTCTCTATCATTATTTCAAAAGAATCAGAACAATGTTGTCAACATACTACTCTTGCTTGATTATAGATTGGTTTCCAAGTTGCATCCCTTTCCTGGAATGAAGAATCTTGATGTAGCTGGTGGGACATGTGGGACAGGTAGGCTCTTTCTCATATATCTTGATTACGTTTGTTGCTTCCAATATTTTTACAAGGCATATTTATCAAGTGTTCAGCTCAATTGCAATATTTTTTCAGGATTTGGATCAATCACAGCTAGAATTGTTGTCTCGGATTAAAGGATTAGAGGTATATTTGCTCTCTCTTTTGGTTTAGTTTGTTTTGCTCCCTACAAATAATGATATTACAGGAGTTTTAAATCAAAAATCAGGACATACGCACTTTCGCCAAATGGTTTTAATGACATTTTTCCTTTGTAATGAAGCATATGAAAGCAGTGACTAATTATTTTTCCATTGCAGTTTTTCAAATCATACTTGAAATTTGCCAAAGGTAAAACTACGCATCCTTGCCAGCTTTATTGGTAATATTACAGAAGGGGCAACTCTTAAATTGTCGAATTTTATAGGCTTTTGCTAGCTTTCTGTTATCTATGTTATTTGGATATTGGGATGCAGTGACGGCACATCCGCTAAGAAATAAGCATACACACAAGGCTCGGTTCTTATCCCACCAAGAAGAGGCATATCAGGAAGAATATCTTACTTTGTAGATAGTATCTCCAAGCCCCGTGAGAGTTCTTTTCTATAGCTTCATTTTTATTATTGTTGTTATTCTATCTGTTTGACACTAAATTATTATTTTCAAAGCTGAAAATTATCTAAATACGTTAAGTTCAATGTATATCCCAATGTTCAGCTGCCTGTTTTTTTGACACAAAAGAATCAACTAATTTGTGTTCCCCTACAGGCATATGGAGGGAGTGATGAAGACAAAGATGGTGGAGATAATTGGAGTGATTCTTAATTACCACGCTATATAGAAGTTGTAGAGCTACGGAAGCTGGAACTTCCATCTTATACATGGGCAACACGTTGTGATAAATACGCGATGATGAAAAGTATGTATAGAATTTTCTATAACAGGGATTGTGCTTTGCTCAAAGGCGCCTATGTAATGAATTTGTACCATAATAGTCTCATAGTGATGATATGCAAATTACAATAGTCATGTATAATATTCTTTCTTTTAGTCCTTTTCTCTTTTGTGCATTTACCTGTAATATTGAGACTGTATTTGCACAACCAAAGCCTGTGCAGCTCATATGTAATTGTTGTGTCACATGATTAATTTAAGAAATGTAGATTTGAAAAGGGATAAATTTTTCAAAAAAGCACAAAATCAGTCCATAACAGTCTAGGTGTTTCTATGAAGAAATAGGCCTAAAGTCATATTATGTGTGGTGATGTGGTTCTAGAGTAGGTTAGTTAATGGAATACATGACCTTTCTTTACGAAAAATCTTTCCACCAACAGCAATTGTGCAAAGAGTTGAGAAGCTTACCTTAAAAGTGAATAATACTAACTGATATGGAACAATCTTAATACATATTTCTTTGATTTAAGTTTGCCAACATTAAATTTATCAAGAATCCAAAACCCCAATATCAATTATCTTGGCACCCTTACATATAAGAAACTAACAATAAGCGCACATATATGATTCAAATCGCAATGTCGTAATAAATTCTACTATCTAAGCAATAGATAATCTTATAACAATACAAGAAAAATTCCAACTTATGCTACCCAAAATATAGTATTCTACATCATATTGTCTCGCTTAGCCTAAGGAGGCAGAGGACATCCACGATAATAAGCAGAATGGGGGTTATACCTGCTTTGAACCCGACGATAAACATCACCCAAAACATTAGACCATTACATGAAGCTTGAGATGAAGCATGCAACTATAGCAGGGGTTGGCGTTATAGCTGTTATCTACTAACTTAACTTAGAATGCTAACACAAGCATAATGATCCAATCCAATATAGAATTAGCCGAAGCGACACCTATGATCAATTGGTGGAGGGATCCATCATGAACACTAGACCACATGCATGATGAACACTAACATAATAGGAAAAAATTTTGATACTAAATTATTTCGGGTGAACACTAACAAATTTTTGAGCAACCACAAATAAAAACCTTGAACTAAATTCTCTAGAAAAACTAAATTCCAAGCAATTCTTAGTTGTCATTTTCCCCAGGCTTCTAAATGCATACGAGATTAACGAATATTTGTTAATTATAGCAAGAATTTTCATTTTGTAATTTTTAATATCTTGAGTCGTTCACTCACTCTCTCTATCCTCATTAATGCCCACCAAACATTGAGGCAAAAAATGCATCTCTCTTTGTCCTCGCCCAAATCTCGAGGCCAAAAACACTGCACTGATATGTGCGCATTAAATTCCACTTCCAGTAATACATAGGTCTGCGATCAATTTTTGAATCCACCGAATGTTAATAAACTGTGGAAGCTATATTATAAGGTGTCGGCGCCGAAGGCGCAATCATTCGAAGGCGCCCACATCGAATTTGTTGTTCCACGCCGAATGCGCCTGCACCAAATTTGTTGTTTTGTGCCGATGGCGCCCACGCCGAATTTGTTATTCTGTGTCAAAGGTGCATGCGCTGAATTTGTTGTTCCGCACCGAAGGCGCTCACGCCAAAGGCATCCATGCCACTAAATTTTTTTACGCTAATTTGTTATTTTTTTAAATTTTGGCTGTGAAAATAATTTTTTGGGAACAAAGATTTTGCAGGAGGAAATCTTAAATGAACCGTGCCCGCGGGCACGTGATATGACTAGTATGTATATATATATATATATGGTGATCTTCAGTTGTGAAAAAAGGGGTTTTCGCACGGTGGGAAAACATTTATTTATTTATTTTGAAAACTTTTTTCAAATTTTTTTGATGTTTAATCCATACAATTATATACCCCAGGAAAAATAATGGGTGAACCCGTTGGGGATTAGAGCACCCATCCACCCGTTACAAATTTAACGGTCTCAAAACGTGCAAATTTGATGAAATGCCTTGATCGATGGCCAAATGACATTATTTCTCAACGATTATTTTTTGAGGGGGGTATAACAACATATAATGAAGGCGGAAAAAAAAATTTCGAAAATTTTTTTCAAAAAAACCTAAAATTTTTTCGCACGGTGCGAAATGTTCTCACAGGAAGATTTGATATATATGTATGTATATATATATATATATATAGGAAAATTTTCAAATGAGAACATTTCGCACCGTGCGAAAATGTTTTTAGTTTTTTTTTGAAATTTTTTTTTTCAAAAATTCTTTTTTCCACCCTCATTATATGTTGTTATACCCCCCTCAAAAAATAATCATTGAGAAATAATGTCATTTGGCCTTCGATCAAGGCATTTCATCAAATTCGCACGTTTTGAGACCGTTAAATTTGTAACGGGTGGATGTGTGCTCTAATGCCCAACGGGTTCACCCATTATTTTCCCTGGGGTATATATTTGTATGGATTAAACATCAAAAAAAGAATTTTTGAAAAAAAAATTTCAAAAAAATAAAAAAAATGTTTTCGCACGGCTTTCGCACGGGTTTTTTCGCAACGGAAGATCGCTCTATATATATATATGTATATATATATATATGTATATATATATATATATGTATGTATATATATATATATATATGTATGTATATATATAGGGATTAATGTAGAGCAGGTGGC
Source organism: Scilla litardierei (assembly GCA_030789695.1). NCBI lineage: Eukaryota > Viridiplantae > Streptophyta > Magnoliopsida > Asparagales > Asparagaceae > Scilla > Scilla litardierei. The sequence goes on from CM061133.1 coordinate 42,969,032, forward strand.
ACCTGATCCATTGGATCAGGTGCAAGACACAAAAAGGTGGAGCCCCACGAGTACAAACCCATGTGAGGGCTTGTACTTCCCACCTTTTTTGTGTCTAAGCACCTGATCCAATGGATGAGGTGCCACCTTTTCTACATTAAATCCATATATATATATATGTATGTATATATATATATATATGTATGTATGTATGTATGTATATATATATACATACATATATATATATATGTATATATATATATCAATTCTATAAAGGATGATGATTTTGAATGTTTGTCCTAGTAGGACAAGATGACTAGGACATATGGGGTTATGACTAGGACAAGGACTTGATGACTAGGATGTGTTAAAAATTAGGGGGGGAATTGAATTATATCCAAAGGTGTTAGTATTTGAAATTAGGGGGAAAACAAGTGTCGCACACACACACACTCTCTCTCTCATGCGAAGTGGCATGCTCTGGGAGAATGAACGTCACAGATGTTTCCACCTCATCGATCCACGGGAAAACAAGTGCTGCCATCATCGATCCGCGGAAACTCACTCTGCCACCGCCCATCGTTGAGTCTCTGTCTCTCTCTCTCTCTCAATCATGATTCCTTGATCTGATCGGATTAGATTCATTAAAAATGCTTAAAATTTCAACTTTAATCAAAATGAAATTAAGAAGAGAATCCTAAACAACAGCAGCCAAGGTCAGAGAGGCGGTTGCGGCTGAGATGAGTTCTAAATCCGACAAAGCAATAGCAGCCAAAGCTCCGCCGGCGGTGAAGAAAGATCATCGCATCGCCTGGACGCCGGAGGTACCTTTTTCAACCGATTTTTTCTGATTTTATTGTTTTTTAAATGAAAAGCTTATCCTACAATTATCGGGTTATTATAACACATGTTTGCCCATTGATCTTGCTCTGTGTGTTTTTTAACAATTTTAAACAGCTTATCTTACAATTATCGGGGTATTATAACACATGTTTGCCCATGTATCTTGCTCTGTGTTTTTAAATGAAAATCTTATCTTAAAATTATTGGGATATTAGAAACAAAAAACACAGAGCAAAACACATTTGCTTCGAGAGCAAATATCTGCCCATGGAACCAAAAAGTTAGTTTTTTAAAAAAATGCCGTTTCATTAAAGATGAAATTTTAAGCATTTTAATGAAACTAATATGTCTTCTTGACGGAGAATGTGATTTTCTCAACAGCCAAAAAAAGAATGGGGCATGGATCTGAATCTGCGAGGAGGCCTGAGCCAAGTTTCTTTAAAATTTTTTGTTTGTACTATTCATTTTCATGGAAATATGCTTTTCTTCATGAATTGGTAGTTACCCGCATGTTATTTTAGGTAGGCTGCAACACCACAATACGCCTCAGTTTGAGAAATTTTGGAGAAGTATTGTATTCTTTAGCATTGTAAATTTAAATTATAGTCAGGAAATTATGGAAAGTAAAATCTCTCTCACACTAGACAGATCGGAGGCTAATGCCCTCGCCAAAATCCCCCCTAACATCGGAGCTTTCCAATCCTCCGCCAACCCCAAAGTTGTCTTCAAGAAGTATTCTAAGCCATATTTGGATTTTTATGGAATCTTTTGAAGAAATTGTAAAAGAAATATTTTTATTGAAGTCACTATCGAGACAATGAAGGCCATGATTTGATACGGGGTGCCTGGCATCACAGTGAGTATACTTTACTAGAATTTTTTAGAGAAATTAGATAGATTTATGTATTTTTAATGTATTGTTGGTTATTTAAGCTTAGTTTCTACATTTTGTATATTTAGCATTTGGGCTAAAATTAGTGAAATTGTTTGTAATTTGGATGCTTCCAGGGGTTGGATAATAATGTTAAACATTCGATTGTTTAAAATTAAAGTCAAGGGTTAGACGAACAATGTTAAACATTTGCTTCTAGGGGTTGGATGCTTCCAAGTGTTAAACGAACAATATTAAGCAAATCGATGGATCATTTGATTGGTAACTTTGATGCTTTGAGAAGTATTCTATCATTTGATTGTTTTGTTTGTATTTAAACCTTGATGTCTCCATATTATATGTAAATCATGTGAGCCGATACCGTTTGCATACCTTTAACTGCAGTTTTTAAACTATGGATATGGCATCATTTTGTTCAGATATGATATGGATGCCAGTATCAACTTCTGTCTGCAAGCTTTTTTTTGGTTACATATGATATGCCAGTATCAACTTCTGGCACAGTTTTCTTTAGATATGATATTGATGTAGTTGACAAGAATATTGTTAATCGTTTTTGTTCATTAAAGGATACTACTATCAGTCATAAAGAGAAGACAAAGCTCAGAATGCAGCTTTGCTCAACCCAGGCCAAGTTGGATGTGTTTCGTGACAGAAACAAAGATATGGCTGATGAGAGGAAGCTAATGGACAAGAAATTTGAAGATGCAAGTTCAATTTACAAGGAGAAATTTCGATGGTATGGGAATCAGTTGCTTTGTGCACAAAAAAAGCTTGCAGACCGAAGTTGATACTGGCATCCATGTAAGGGCAATTTTTGTGTTTACATATCTAAATGACTTAGAGAGCTCTTTTTTGGTTTAAAATACAGTATCCCTAGGTTTTTAGTTACAGTTACATTTATTTTTTAATGGTAACATGTTAAGGTTTATGAAAAAAGTACTATAATTTTGACCTAACTCACATAAAAGCGTAAGATTAATTTGATTTTTTTCCCGTCTCTCTTATGCAGCATATCAACTATGGCAAGACCATCCTTTATTGTAGAAGATTAATTTTGATGGCACTCTTCAACTATGGGCAGCTCATCCTTTAATCATTGCATGTTGAGGACCTAGCAACTGCAAAATTAAATGGTTAACTATTGCATGTTGAGAACAAACATGTGCAAGGGGTTATAGCCAAGTGCAAAAGGGCAAACAAGGATGGTCTTGGACTTCAAAACCTGCGGGCTTCAAGAAAAAGACAACACACAGAAAATGCTCCGACAAGAAGGATAAGATGAATATGTCATAATATAACTATGAAAAGCTGGGCCATTTTGTGTGTGACTTTTTACAGCCGAAGAAGGTAACTCTGAACACTTATGATGCATTTGTATGCAGTCCTAATTTATTTGATGGATTTAATTCTCCTCTCTGTAGGTTGTAAAATTAAAGATCGACATACCACAATGTGTAATAGAGATGTTCACAAAGTATTACCATGTATTAATAGGACGTATGAGTTTATTCATGGGGAATGAATCTAGCATACAGGTTGAGGGCATCAGTACCTATCAGTTTGATTTTTGATTTTAAAGGTAAAAAGATCTTGTGATGTGATGCACCCTGCTTCCCATATTCAACAGAATTTGCTTTCTATGGCTAGGTTTTACATCTTGATTTTACAAAGATTAAAGATTATACATATTTACAAATTAATTAATTTATAGGATGTATATAAATGCTCAAAGGTTCATCCTGTAAATTTCAACTTAATTATATTTATCAGCTGAACAATAGTTGGGCTAATTTTGAGTTTATATATTTTTGGTTTGTGCCACAGTTGTGCTGCCCTGTGTTGTTGTTGTGTCCTGGAACCATGCTTTTAAGCATCATGCAGAGATGAAGGAGAGCTTTGTGTATAGTTGAAGATAAAAAGCAGGCCATTGGCTGTCATTGTTTGCTCATTAACATGGCTCAATCAGTAAAACAAGTATGAACTTGGATGTGTAAGTGCTCATAACCATGTCTCTAAGCTTTTTAATTTACAGCTTCATGCACCCTGCATAAGGTTGCAGGATACATTTTGAACTCTACTCTGATTATTCTACTATGAATCTGGATTCACCTAAAGTGGGTTGTTGTATTCCTTTTGTGAATTCTATAAACAAGTATGAACTTGGAAGTGTAAGTGCTCATAACCATGTCTCTAAGCTTTTTAATTTACAGCTTCATGCACCCTGCACAAGGTTGCAGGATACATTTTGAACTCTACTCTGATTATTCTACTATGAATCTGGATTCACCTAAAGTGGTTTGTTGTATTCCTTTTGTGAATTCTATTCTGAACCCAATATTTTGATTTGTGTATTTGTTATGTTGGATAGTTACCAAATCATCGATTACAGAGGCAAAGAATTGGAATAGGATGTTTAGTTTTGAGTTTTTCAGGTTCACTTAACACCAATTTTTGTGATGTAGATATGAGTTTATCCTGTTAACATGAGTTGTATCCTCACTGTTAACATGCGTTGTATCCAAATTTGCACCAATCAAGTTTAATTCAGGAATTGGTACTAATTCCTGAACATTTGGTATTAGTTTAATTATCTGGGGAAATTTGACAGTATTAATTAACAAATTGGAAATGTGCACATATCATTTTTTTTGACCAAATCACTATGCATTCATTTTTTTGTCCATTGCATGATATGCATTAGAAAATCTATCATATTTTGTCCATAGAAAATATGTGAACAACATTCATTTTCATATTTTTTAATGACAGAATATGAAATATTTTTCAGTTTCTAATGAAAGATATGCATATCAGTTTCATGCATAGTGATATGCATATCAGTTTCTAATGCATTATGAAATTAGAATATCTGTCAGATTTCAGAATCCAGATCAAGCAAATGATATGCATAGCCAGATTAATTTGATCCTAGATGTTAATTTCCTGATTTGCTATTAATATTCGCCTCATGGTTTTTTTATCATGTTAATTTCATCTAATTATGGGTTCAACTTGATGGAATCATTAAAACTATGGGAATAGAAAAAAATTACGAAGCATGGGAATAGAAAAAAAATTGAATGGAAGCATTAAAACTGTCATGACCATCCATAGTTGTTGGTATTCTAACTGATTGCAAAATAGGTATCATGCTTCAAGTTATTTGTGTAATCAGCAGGGTTTTAATTTGAAAAATAACTGCAAGTTATTTGTGTAATCAGCAGGGTTTTAATTTGAAAAATAACTGCAAGTTATTTGTGTTGGCCTCCAATTGACTGGTATTCACATTGACAGAATAATAGAGTTGGCCTTCAGAATTAGCCTCCAATTGACATGTATTCAAATTGCTTCATTTTGAATTTTTGCAAGCATAGGATAACTGCTAATAGAAACATGAATACCTGCGGGCAATTTGAAGATAACTGATTGAAGGCAATTTGGCCTTCATTTTTGACTATTAAATGAAGCAATTTGAATGAATGAATGAAAGCAATTGAAGATTAAATGAAGCAATTTGAATGAATGACTGCATGTATGGCATCCATAATTGTTGGTATTCATGTCTGACTACATGGTTGGTATCCATGTTTGTATCATTTTGAATAATTGTTGAGGATCCATGAACACAAATAACTGCTTGAAGGCAATTTGGCCTGCAGGCAATTTGATCTATAATGTATTATTTTTGTGCATAAATAATCCATCTTTTAACTATTATTGTGCTGCAGATTCTAAATGTGCAAAGAAGTGAAGTTTGCTAAATCAGTTATGGAGATTCTGCATTTATTTTCATCATTTCAAAGAAGAGAAGAGAATTTCTGGGAGATTCTGCAAAGAAGAATAGTTTGCCAATTTTGCTAAATCAGTTATGGTTGACTATTCAGTTATGGAGATCCTGCATTTATTTTCATCATTTCAAGTCCGAGTTAGAGCGCAGGGTCCATGCAGTGATTGACAAGTTTGCTGAGCGTGTACTTAGATCACTTGATGTAGCATGCCATGTGCAACTCTTTTGCACCTTTTACAAAATTTTGTTTAAATTTTCTTCTTTATAAACACCATGCAATTCTCTGTTCAACATAATTTCATTTGTATGGCATTTTGGTGTTGGTGTTCGTATTCTTGCCGGAAGTTCCAGGGTTTAGGAAAGACGGTCCAGGAGGTCCATGTAAATTTATTAGTCTGTGGCGGACAAGATTCAGTTAGGTTTGTTGTTTCTCTGTTTAAATATTTTGAGATTTTGAGATGTTGGGTATTATCAACTGTTTTGTGTGTCAATGTGCTTTATTGTTGTGTGTTATTCTATAGAAAATGAGGTGATGGCATGTTTTTTGAATAAAGCTTTCTTGCATGAACTCATAAGTGTTACAATTGTAGCAAGGAAATCCCAAAAAAGCTTTTGGAAATTCTTGGTAGCATGCCTTTTTTTAAAAATTCTCAGAATTCTAATAAACTTCGCATATCTTGCATTGCCTCTTGGGAATTTCTAGAAAGAAAATCAGGAAAAAGCCAACCTATTACAATTGTGAAGTTGTTATCCAGCAATAATGCATGAGGCATCGATACATAACATCACTGATATAGATTGGTTAAAATGAATCATCGGATAAATAATAATACTAATGCATCATTGAAGACATCACCCAACCATCCATCATTCATGCATCCCCAAATAATGTAGCTCCAATTAGGAGTCTCAGTACCAACCACGCAAAAAGCTCAATCTCTTACGATTTTGCTATAGATAAAAAGAATTGATAACCAGAAGGAGATTTTGCTATAGATAAAAAGAATTGATAAGCAGAAGGCGCCCGCGTGATTTTACTACAGCAAAAAAGAATTGATAACCCGAAGGCTCAGATACCAACCACACAAGAACCTCAATCTCTTACGATTTTACTATAGATAAAAAGAATTGATAATCCGAACGTGCCCTCGCCGAATTTGTTGTTCCGTGCCGAAGGCGCCCGCGCCAATTTGTTGTTCCGCGCCGAAGGCGCGGTCACCAAATTTATTGTTCGACGTCGAATTTGTTGTTCCGCGCCTAAGGCGCGGGGGCCAAATTTGTTTTTCGACGCCGAATTTGTTGTTCTATGCCGAATGTGCGGAGGCCAAATTTGTTCGGCACGAAGGCAAAATTTGTTGTTCCACGCTAAAAGCGTAGGCGCCAAATTTGTTGTTCAGCGGCGAATTTGCAGTTCAGCGGCAAATTTGCGAATTTGTTGATGTTGGAAACTTATGCAATGACGGTAATAAAAGCAACGAAGGGCTATCATCCATTTATAATCAAGCATGCCCGATGAAGGGCTTCCAGATGTGAGCATTTCGCCTTCGACTCCTTGACTTTACACTACTTCTCCATCTCCATCTCCTCTTTACACTCCATCTCCTCCATCAAACCCTTCAACTTTTCACTATACCTCGTCTATGATGCACAAACACTCCCTCCTGTCCTTTTCGATATCGAATATGAAAACATTCTATTTCTTATGCAACCCTGTGTTATTGTTCACCGCCTCATGGAAATCGGAGTTCCAATCGGTGTCTTTGAACCGACGTCATACTTGACTGTAGGTTACAACGATTCCTACTATGACGACACTCCTATCCAGCCTATGATGGGAGAAACTAGACAACGACGTTAATAAACGCAACGAATCTGGTCACCCGATGAACTAGAAGTTGAAGGAGGAAGCACGCAGATCACGCCGACAATATATCCCGTAAAGCGCCCCTTCATTACTAACATCTATGACGACAATAATATGTATCGATTTGTAAGAGCATATGCAAATGTATCATTTTGGTCTGTATCAGTATGTGCATCAATATATTTGAATGGGTGGGTCATTTTAAAAATGTCATCAGTTTGAATATGTATCAGATTTAATCTAAAAGTTTGCATGCAGTTACTGAATTTGATTGAATATGTATCTGATTTAATCTAAAATGTCTTCAGATTGAATATGTATCAGATTTAATCTAAAAGTTTGCATGTAGTTTCCGAAACAGATTGAATAAGTATCAGATTTAATCTACAATGTCTTCAGTTTGAATAAGTATCAGACTTAATCTAAAAGTTTGCATGTAGGCTTGTTTCGGAATCACATTAAGTATGAAGAAAATTGGAATGTGATTGATTGACTGCTGTGGTGTGCATTGAAAAAAATTTTAGAATCTAACAAATATGCTCAAAGTGCACAACGGGCAAAATTATTCCCGTGGGGCGCGTTGAGCAAATTTGTTATCGCCGCAACTTTAGCTCAATGTGCACTACGGGCATAATTATGCTATTTGTGCACATTTAACAATTGTTCATAAAATACCTTATATACTCTAAGCAAACACCTGGCTTTGATTGTTGTGCACGTTAAGCAATTATGTTATGGCATAGAAAATTGATAAATACGCAGACTTGCTTCATTTGCGGTTTTTCACCTTGATGAAATTTATATTCCCATACGGAACTGTCACCAATAACAACGGCATATTTTTGACCTGTTGTGCGCGTTGAGCAATTTTGTTAGTGGCTATAAGTTGATTTTAATGAGCACCACTAAGGCAGTCATTAATCATTATTGAGCAGAAGATCCGACTAGTAACAATCCACTGTATATTCACGACCACTCCTCTGTATATTCACGAGCACTGCTCTGTAGACTCACGGGGTCTCTTAGGTAGACTAAATGTCGAATTATATCGTCGTTGTATGCTTTGAGAAATTATGTTACAACATTAAAAATTTGCGCACAGCGCACAACGGCCTTATATTTGTCGGTTCTGCACGTTTAGCAATTGTGTTCGCGGCTATCAAATTTTCCAACTCGCTTCCCAACAGTCAAACATTCTTGGAAAAATCATCTGGCTGGCTGGTATCAATCTGCTGTAGATTCACGAGCAGTCTTTTGTATATTCAATATAGCATGACGGGGTCTTCTATGTAGCCACACAGTAACTCTACTGCAGTCTCATCCTCATCAACCAAGAAAGGTCCAAATATATCGTCGTTGTGCGCTTTGAGCAATTATGTTAAACATTAAAAATTTGTGCACGTTGAGCAATTATATTAAACATTAAAAATATGTATATTCAATGGCCATATATTTGGACCTTCTGCACGTTGAGCAATTTTGTTCGCGGCTATCAAATTTTCCATCGCGCTTCCCAACGGTCAAACATTCTTAGGAAATTCATCTGGATGGTATCAATCTGCTGTAGATTCGCGTGCAGTCTTTTGTATATTCACGATAACTCCTCTGTAGCATGACGGCATCTTCGATGTAGCCATATAGTAACTCTATTACAGTCTCATCCTCATTAACCAAAACAATTCACTTTGATGCATTATGCGTTGTGCGCATTGATCAATTCCCATTTCCCATTCGTTTTACGCGTTGAGCAATTCTGATAGTTTCTCGCTTCTGTGTAGAATTGCCATGGACTCTACTGGACGCACAGGTTCTAAATTCTGTAGACTCACATGCACTCTTTTGTATACTCACGCACCATTTCTCCGTTTTACATAACCAATTCGGCTATAAATGTCTGCCCACGAGCCCTCATCAACTCACACAGTCGCACCTCACTCTAATCTTCTTAAGCCAAATTTTAACCCACATTATTTTTCCCATTATCAGGGAACATCAGGTATCCATATCTCGCTTCTTCACATCCAATATCGTTTATCATGTGTGGTTACCTTGTTTGAGTTGTATTGTGAAGATTGAAAGCGAGATATGCATTCCTGGTGTCCATGATAATTTAGTCACGAATTGCCATGGATGTTTACAGGTGAACATCCGATTGGTTCCATCCAATAGATTCCATCATGTACCACATCATGACCAGAGCTCTTGTCCATCGCAGCATCCTTTAGGCACTTCTACACGGAATCCATACACTTCATGAATATGGCCATGGCGAGCTCCTGAAACTTAGCATGATAAATGGTGAATTAGATGTCAATGCCCTCATATGTATCCTTCGTCTCCTAAGATCCCGGGCATTTATGCTGCTGTATTAATTGAACTCATTAACATATTGTTATACCGTCATATTGTCAAAGTCGTCTATGCCAAAGATGAGTCTAGATATAGGCTTCAACTCAAAGACGGTGTGCTCCTTGGTAAACAAAGATATATTAAAGGTGCCACCGTTGAGGTCAAATATTAGGATGTTTAGCACCAACAATGAATTCCAATGCGGCTTGGGACGAAGCGCCCTAGCCTGTACGCACCCTCTTCACATACAAACACTGCGTTCTTGAAGTGCTCCAATCGGTGATCACTGTGCTATCATTTACTTCTCGAATAACTGCGGCTTTCTGTTGCTGGATCAAGCTGTTGATGATTGCTCCCCTGAAGAGAACGTTACCAAGTAAAACCATGCCTTGTCTTCGTTTGGTCACAGCAAAATGTTATCGATTGTGCTGCTCAGAAGACGGTAACTTTTTTTACATAGTGGATAGACATGTTTACATAGGATATAGTCTTGGGATTGAATTTCAGACCATTTCGGACATGATTGTAAATATGTGAATTATAACTTGAAGCCTCATTTCACTTGCACTCAAACAAGACGGGTATGTTCATCGGTGGGTCCTTCTCTTACGTGGAGTTTCTTCATGCTTTTGTATGTGTAGATAGCTGTTCGAATTAATGTGGAGATATCAGCAAATAATATTGAGTGGGCAAGTAGCAATTTTGTTTCTCACTAATAAAATTGCTCACCACGCACAACCGGTCAAAATTATTTGTTCTGATCTAGGTGAGCACTTGTAGTAACAAATAACAAAATTATACGTTGTGCGCACGGAGTAAATTCTGATATGTTTTGTTTTATTGGCTCTATTCTGTAGAATCACGCGGACTCCACTGTACACACAAGGGCTCACCTCTGAGAACACAACTGTACACACACGGGCTTATTGTGGACCCAATTACTCTGCGCACACAACGGAAAAAAATTGATTGTTGGGTAATGGTGAAATTTTCTTAGTAATAATACGCATCTCTAACCATATTTATAACGAGATGAGCAATTTCCCAAACTTATTTGTTATGCGCTGGAAATTAAAGAATTTTACGAGTTTTCGACTGAGAGTAATTTTCTTCATAGCATAAATTTTGCTCAAGGCTCAAAACGGTTCAGTTTCCTTGTTTTGTGCAGAGTATAAGTTACCTATTTTTTACCACAGGCTAAATTACTTGGGATTAAATGTTCTTCTCGTTGGGAGTACGAGTTTTGCACGTTAAGTAAATAAGATGTTCATTCCCGAGATCCCTGGAATTACTGTAGGATAACTGACTTATACTCATCAATTTGAATGATCAATTTCGCTATAAATGGACCATGAATTCTCTGGCTGGCCGCCCTATGTCAGGGGCCAGGCATGGCGACCATCTCTAAAGATGCTTATGAAATCAGAGGAGTGCAAGCTGATGCTGTCGACTCCCAAATATGCTTTGCTTCGTAGTTGCGAAGAGAAGAATGTCCCATCAGCTTGTAATGGCCCCCTGGCCTTGGGCCCTTGATGGTTGATCTGGGTCCCCTAGGTTGGCCAGGCATGGCTACTGTCCCTTTGAGGGACAAACACTCCCTCCTGTACTTTTCGATGTTTTGGCTGGCAGCCAAATTAGCTAAATCTGGCTGTGGATGAAGCAGATCATACATGTCCCTTTCCTCCAGCAGATTTCCCCAAGCTGCTAGCCAAGACATCAAAAATTACATGAGGGAGTGTTTGTCCCTCAGAGGGGCAGAAACCATGCCCGGCCAACCTAGGGGACCCAACGTAGCCATCCAGGGCCCAAAGGCCGGGGGGCCATTCTTCTCTTCGTAGACCATGGAGAGAAGCATATTTGGGAGACGACAACATCAGTTTGCACTCCTCTGATTTCATAAGCAGCTTCAGAGACGATCGCCATGCCCAGCCCCTGACATAGGGCGGCCGGCCAGGGCCCCATGCCTGGGGGGCCATTCTTCTCTTCGCAGACAATGGAAAGGAGCAAGCTTGGTAGACGACAGTATCAGATAGAAGGTAGCCATAGTCTACGACAACAATCATATTCTGCAGATCAGGGAAATAAATCTGTAACGACGGCAATAAACGCAATGGATCTACTGAGCTCATCGTACGTCTAGTACATCGCCTTAGTGGAAACGACGATCATAGCAAAAACAAGATGAATTGGTGTCCGTATGCATGTGGTATATGCATCAATTTGAATGTATAAATATAGAAGACAAATGTATCAGTTTGAATGGTATAGCATGAATGTGGTATTTGTATGAGTATGAGTTAAATTTTGTATAAGTATGGATCTGTATTAGTTGCAACATGAATATACTTGAACGGTTTATTTCATTAGAATGGATATGTATCAGTTTGAATGTAAAAATTTGAATGTTACCAATTAAAAAAGGTGAGTGTGGAGTATTATTACATAGAGCGAACAACCCGTGTGTGCATGGGTTAAAATACATTGGTAAGAAGCAATATTAATCTGCGCATGGGTTAAAATACATTGGTAAGAAGCAATATTAATCCGCACGGACAACGGGTAAAATTATACCCCGTTGTGCGAGTCGTGTAAAAACAGTTGCAGTGGTTAAATTACACCATGTGCACAACGGCATGTAAAATTTTAATACACGTGGATTAAATTTTAATCCACGTAGATTAAGACTATACGCAAAATGTAAAATCTCTTTAGATTTAGAACGTGGTACACGTTGAAAAAAAACTATGCTACGAGAAAAATTTACTCCACCCGCACAACGTGCTAAATAATAGCCGGTTGTGCGCGGTATTAAAAAAGGCGAGTGGGGAGTATTATTCTGAGAGTAATTTTCCAATTAGCATCAATGTTGATCAAGATGAAAAACCGTTTAGTTTCCTTGTTTTGCGCAGAGAGTAATTAACCTAGTTTGATCCAAAGGCTAAAATAATTGGGATTACGCGTCGCTTTGGTATTACGCATTTTGCACATTGAGTAAATAAATGTTGATTCCCGAGATCCATTGCAATACTGTAGGATCACGGACATATTATACTCTTCATTTTGATTGGTCCAATTCCGCTATAAATGGCTGACAACGAGCCCTCGTCTTCTCATAACTTCCTCTACTTTCTTCTATCATCATCTTCTTTATTTGCCCACACAGACTCCATATGGAAACAATAAGGTCTTCTTCTGTTCGTGCATGATGCTTGATAGAATTCATCCAGTAGTCTTTTCACGTATAGATAAATTGTTGAAGACGGTAATAAATGCAATGAAGGGCTATCGTCCATTTCTAATCAAGCATGCACGTGGAAGGGCTTCCAGATGGTGAGCATCGCCTTCCACTCCTCGACTCTACACTCCATATCCATCTCCATCTCCATATCCTCTTTACACTCCATCTCCTCCATCAAACCCTTCAACTTTTCATTATACCTCATCTATGACGCACAAACACTCCCTCCTGTCATTTCCGATCTAGAAGATGAAAAGCTCATTCTATTTCTTATGCAACCCTGTGTTGTTGTTCACCGCCTCATGGGAATCGAAGTTCCTCTCTGTGTCTTCGAACCGGCGTCATACTTGACTGCAGGTTACAACGACGCCTGCTATGACGACACTCCTATCCCGCCTATGATTGCAGAAAGTCGACAACGACGTTAATAAACACAATGAAGATGGTTTCCCGAAAAACTCACAGAAGTTGAAGGGGAAAGCATGCAGATCACACCGACAATATATCCCGTAAAGCGCCCCTTCTTTACAAACATCTACGAAGACAATCATATGTATCGGTTTGTAAGAGCATAGGCAAATGTATCAGTTTGGATCTGTATCAATATGTGCATCAATATATTTGAATGGGTGGGTCATTTTGAAAATGTCATCGGTTTGAATATCAGATTTAATCTAAAAGTTTGCATGCAGTTACTGAATTTGATTGAATATGTATCCGATTTAATGTAAAATTTCTTCAGATTGAATATGTATCAGATTTAATCTAAAAGTTTGTATGTAGTTTCTGAAACAGATTGAATAAGTATCAGATTTAATCTACAATGTCTTCAATTTGAATAAGTATAATCTAAAAGTTTGCATGTAGACTTGTTTCGGAATCACATTAAGTATGAAGAAAATTGGAATGTGATTGATTGACTGCTGTGGTGCGCTTTGGAAAAAAATTATAGAATCTAACAAATATGCTCAAAACGTACACCTGGTAAAATTATTCCCGTAGGGCGCGCTGAGCAAATTTTTTCTCGCCGCAACTTTAGCTCAACGCGCACAACGGGCATAATTCTGCTAGGTGTGCGTGTTTAATAATTGTTTATAAAGCACCTTACATGCTCAAAGTGAACGCCTGGCTTTGCTTATTGTGTGCGTTGAGCAATTATGTTATGGCCTAGAAAATTACTAAATGCGTAGACTTGCTTCATTTGCGGTTTTGCACTTTGATGAAATTTGTATCCCCATACGGAATTGTCACTGCACACAAAGGGCATAATTTTGCCGGTTGTGTGCGTTGAGCTATGTTGTTAGTGCCTATCAGTTTATCTCAACGTGCACCACTTAGGCAGTCATTAATCATTATTAAGCAGAACACCGGCTGGTAGCAATCTATTGTATATTCATGATCACTGCTCTGTATATTCACCAGCACTGCTCTGTAGACTCGAGGGGTCTCTTAGGTAGACTAAAGGTCCCAATATATCGCCGTTGTATGCTTTAAGCAATTATGTTAACCATTAAAAATTCGCTTACAACGCACAACGGCCATAAATTTGTTGGTTCTGCGCGTTGAGCAATTATGTTCGCGGCTATAAATTTTCCATGCGCTTCCCAACGGTCAAGCATTCATGGAAAAATCATATGTCTGGTATCAATCTGATGTAGATTTGCGAGCCGTCTTTTGTATATTCATGAGAACTCCCTCTGTAGCACGACGGGGTCTTCGATGTAGCCATAGAGTAACTCTACTGCAGTCTCATCCTCATCAACCTATACAATTCGATTCCATGCGTTGTGCGTTGTACACATTGAGCAATTCCCGTTTTGCATTCTTTTTGCGCGTTGAGTAATTCTATAGTTACTCACTTCTGTGTAGAATTACGAGGACTCTACTGGACACACACGTTCTAAATTCTGTAGTCTGACATGCACTCTTCTGTATATTCACCCCGTTGTGAGCGTGGGTTAATAGCCTTAGATTGAAGTAATATTCATCCGTGCGCATAAGGGGTAAAATTATACCCGTTGTACGCATCGGGTAAAAACAGTTGCAGTGGTTAAATTACACCACGCGCATAACGGCATGTAAAGTTACAATCCACGTGAATTAAATTTTACTCCACGTAGATTAAGATCATACGCCAAATGTAAAATTTCTCTAATTTTAGATCATTGGCGCGTCGAATAAAAACTTTGCTACGAGAAAAATTTCTCATCGCGCACAATACGCTATTAATTAGCACGGTGTGCGCGTCGAATAAAATGTATTAAAAAAACTTAGTGGAGAGTATCATTGCTGGTAGTAATTTTCCTATTATCATCAATGTTGATCAAGGCGAAAAACCGTTCAGTTTCCTTGTTTTGCGTGGAGAGTAATTAACCTATTTTGATCCAAAGGCTAAAATAATTGGGATCACGCGTTTTTCGCATTGGGATTACGAGGTTTGTGCGTTGAGTAAATAAATTTTGATTCCCAAGATCCATTACATTACTGTAGGATCACGGACTTATTATACTCTTCAATTTGATTGGTCCAATTCTGTTATATATGGCTGACAACGAGCCCTCATCTTCTCACAACTTTCTCTACTTTCTTCTATTATCTTCTTCTTTATTTGCCCACACTAACTCCGTATGGAAACAATAAGGTCTTCTTCTGTTCGTACATGATGCTTGAGATAGAAATGGATGATAGCATTCATCCAGTAGTCTTTTCAAGTAAAGGTAAATGGTTGATGTTGGAAACTTACGCAATGACGGTAATAAAAGCAACGAAGGGCTATCGTCCATTTATAATCAAGCATGCCCGATGAAGGGCTTCCAGATGTGAGCATTTCGCCTTCCACTCCTCGACTTTATACTCCTTCTCCATCTCCATATCCATCTCCTCTTTACACTCCATCTCCTCCATCAAACCCTTCATCTTTTCACTATACCCGATCTTTGATGCACAAACACTCCCTCATGTCCTTTCCGATCTCTTACATGCACAAACACAACTTGTTATGCAACCCTGTGTTGTTTTACAACACCTTGGGAATCGGAGTTTCACGCGGTGTCTTTTTACTTGACTTCAGGTTACAACGACGCCTACAATGACAGTAATAAGCGAAATTGACTCCCGACTTTCCATTTCACAACGTCTCCTGCAAAGGACAAAGTGCCACTTCAACGCAAACTTCTACGACGACAATCATCTTCAGCAGATCAGGGCATCACATGGGTATTTACTTTTCATGTGGTTTACACGCCACTTGTTTTTTGCCCCGGATCCATTATATTAATTGCCGCCCAATAATCATGATTCCCTGTCAATACAGAGAATGATGCAGAAAAGGTGGCCACCTGATATAATAGATCAGGTGCCAAGCAATGTAAAGCTATACAGAACGGGCACCACATGGGCATTTACTTTCCATGTAGTTTTACACGCCGCTCGTGTCTTGCACCGGATCCATTATATCATTTGCCACCCGATAATCATGATTCCATGTCAATAAAGAGACTGAAGCAGAAAAGGTGGGCCCCCGATGTAACAGATCAGGTGCTAAGCCACGTAAAGATAGAAAGAACGGGCACCACCTGGGCATTTACCTTCCATGTGGTTTACACGTCGCTTGCTTCTTGCACCGGATCCATTATATCAGTTGCCGCCCGATAATCATGATTCATTGTCAATAAAAAGAATGATGCAGAAAAGGTGAGCCCCCGATTTAATAGATCGGGTGTCAAGCCACGTAAAGCAGAAAAAAATGGGCACCACATGGGCATTTACTGTCCATGGTTTACACGCCGCTTGTTTCTTGCACTGGATCCATTATATCAGTTGCCGCCCGATAATCACGATTCCTTGTCAATAAAGAGAATGATGCAGAAAAGGTGGCCCCCTCGATGTAATAGATCGGATGCCAATCCACGTAAAGGGGGAAAGAACATGCACCACATGTGCATTTACTTTCCATGTGGTTTACACGTCGCTTGTGTTTTGTACCGGATCCATTATATCAGTTTTCGCCCGATAATCATGATTTCCTATCAATAAACAGAATGATGCAGAAAAGGTGGGCCCCGATGGAATAGATCGGCTACCAAGCCACGTAAAGCTGGAAAGAACGGGCACCACATGGGCATTTACTTTTCATGTGGTTTACACGACGCTTGTGTCTTGCGCCGGATCCATTATATCAGTTGCCGCCCAATAATCATGATTCCCTGTCATTAAAGAGAATGATGCAGAAAAGGTGGGCCCCGATGTAATAGATTGGGTACCAAGCCACATAAAGCTGGAAAGAATGGGCACCACATGGGTATTTACTTTTCATGTGGTTTACACGCCGCTTGTGTCTTGCACCGGATCCATTATATCAGTTGCCCCCGAAAAACATGATTCCCTGTCAATAAAGAGAATGATGCAGAAAAGGTGGACCCGATGTAATAGATCGGGTGCCAAGCCACGTAAAGCTGAAAATAACGGGCACCACATGGGCATTTACTTTTCATGTGGCTTACATGCCGCTTGTGTCTTGCACCGGATCCATTACATCAGTTGCTGCACGATAAACATGATTCCTAGTCAATAAAAAGAATGATGCAGAAAAGGTAGGCCCCTGATGTAATAGATCGGGTGCCAAGCCACGTAAAGCTGGAAAGAACAGGCACCACATGGACTTTTACTTTACATGTGGTCTACACGATGCTTGTGTCTTGCACCGGATCCATTATATCAGTTGCCGCCCAATAATCATGATTCCCTATCAATAAAGAGAATAACGCAGAAAAGGTGGGCCCCCGATGTAATAGGTCAGGATCCAAGCCACGTAAAGCTGGAAAGAATGGGCACCACATGGGCATTAACTTTTTAAGTGGTTTACACACCGCTTATTTCTTGCACCATATCCATTATATCAGTTGTCGCCCGATAAACATGATTCCCTGTCAATAAAGAGAATGATGCAGAAAAGGTGGACCCGATGTAATAGATCGGGTGCCAAGCCACATAAAGCTGGAAAGAACAGGAAACACATGGACATTTACTTTCCATGTGGTTTACACGCCGCTTGTGTCGTGCACCGGATCCATTATATCCGTTGCCGCCCGATAATCATGATTACATGTCAATAAAAAGAATGATGCAGAAATGGTGGCCCCTCGATGTAATAGATCGGGTGCCAAGCCACGTAGAGCTGGAAAGAGCAGGCACCACATGGACATTTACTTTTCATGTGGTTTACACACCGCTTGTGTCTTGCACCGGATCCATTATATCAGTTGCGGCCCGATAATCATGATTCCCTGTCAATAAAGAGGATGATGCAGAAAAGGCGGGACCCCGATGTAATATATCGGGTGCCAAGCCACGTAAAGCTGGAAATAACGGGCACCACATGGGCATTTACTTTCCATGTGGTTTACATGCAGCTTGTGTCTTGCACCGGATCCATTACATTAGTTGCCGCACGAAAAACATGATTCCCAGTCAAAAAAGAGAATGATGCAAAAAAGGTGGGCCCCCGATGTAATAGATCGGGTGCCAAGCCACGTAAAGCTGGAAAGAACGGGCACCACATGGACATTTACTTTACATGTGGTTTACACGTCGCTTGTGTCTTGCACCAGATTCATTATATCAGTTGCCGCCCGATAAACATGATTCCATGTCAATAAAGAGAATGATGCAGAAAAGGTGGGCCCCCAATGTAATAGGTCGGGTTCCAAGCCACGTAAAGCTGGAAAGAATGGGCACCACATGGGCATTTACTTTTCAAGTGGTTTACACGCCGCTTGTTTCTTGCACCGGATCTATTATATCAGTTGTCGCCCGATAAATATGATTCCCTGTCAATAAAGAGAATGATGCAGAAAAGGTGGACCCGATGTAATAGATCAGGTGCCAAGCCACGTAAAGTTGGAAAGAATGGGTACCACATGGGAATTTACTTTCCATGTGGTTTACACGCCACTTGTGTCTTGCACCGGATCCATTATATCAGTTGCCGCCCGATAATCATGATTCCCTGTCAATAAAAACAATGATGCAGAAAAGGTGGCCCCTCGATGTAACAGATCGGGTGCCAATCCACGTAAAGCTGGAAAGGTTTACTTTCCATGTGGTTTACATGTCGCTTGTGTCTTGCTCCGGATCCATTATATCAGTCATCACCCGATAAACATGATTCCCATTCAATAAAGAGAATGATGCAGAAAAGGTGGGCCCCCGAAGTAATAGAGCGGGTGCCAAACCACGTAAAGCTGGAAATAATGGGCACAATATGGGCATTTACTTTCCATGTGGTTTACACGCTGCTTGTGTCTTGCACCGGATCCATTATATCTGTTGTCGTCCGATAAACATGATTCCTAGTCAATAAAGAGAATGATGTAGAAGAGGTGGGCCCTCGATGAAATAGATCCGGTGCAAAGCCATGTAAAGCTGGAAAGAACATGCACCACATGGGCATTTACTTTACATGTGGTTTACACGTCTTGCACCGGATCCATTATATCAGTTGCCGCACGATAAACGTGATTCCCGGCCAATAAAGAGAATGATGCAGAAATGATGGGTCCCGGATGTAGTAGATCGGGTTCCAAGCCACGTAAAGCTGGAAAGAACGGGCACCACATGAGCATTTACTTTTCATGTGGTTTACACGCCTTTGTTTCTTGCACCGGATCCATTATATCAGTTGTCGCCCGATAAACATGATTCCCTATCAATAAAGAGAATGATGCAGAAAAGATGGACCCGATGTAATAGATCGGGTGCCTAGCCACGTAAAGCTGGAAAGAACGGGCACCACATGTGAATTTACTTTCCATGTGGTTTATACGCTGCTTGTCTCTTGCACCGGATCCATTATATCAGTTGCCGCCCGATAATCATGATTCCATGTCAATAAAAAGAATGATGCAGAAAAGGTGACCCCCGATGTAATAGATCGGGTGCCAAGCCACGTAAATCTAGAAAGGATGGGCAACACATTGTCATTTACTTTCCATGTGGTTTACATGCCTCTTGTTTCTTGCACTGGATCCATTATATCAGTTGCTGCCCGATAATTATGATTCCCTGTCAATAAAGAGAATGATGCAGAAAAGGTGGCCCCATATGTAATAGATCGGGTGCCAAGCCATGCAAGGCTGGAAAGAACGGGCACTACATGAGCATTTACTTTCCATGTGGTTTACACGCTATTGTGTCTTGCACCGGATCCATTATATCAATTGCCGCTCGTAATCATGATTCCATGTCAATAAAGAGAATGATGTAGAAATAGTGGTCCCCCGATATAATAGATCGGGTGCCAAGCCACGTAAAGCTGGAAAGAACAGGCACCACACGGGCATTTACTTTCCATGGGGTTTACACACCGCTTGTGTCTTGCACCGGATCCATTATATCAGTTCCTGCCCAATAATCATGATTCACTATCAATAAAGAGAATGATGTAGAAAAGGTGGCCTCCGATGTAATAGATCGGGTGCCAAGCCATGTAAAGCTGGAAAAAGGGGGCACCACATGGGCATTTACTTTACATGTGGTTTACACACCACTTGCGTCTTGCACCAGATCCATTATATTAGTTGCCACCCGATAAACAAAATGCATTGTCAATAAAGATAATGATGCAGAAACGGTGGACGCCCGATGTAATAGATCGGGTGCCCAGCCACGTAAAGCTGGAAAGAACGGGCACCACATGGACATTTACTTTTCATGTGGTTAACAAGCCGCTTATGTATCGGATCCATTATATCAGTTGCCGCCTGATAAACATGATTCCCTATCAATAAAGAGAATGATGCAGAAAAGGTGGGCCCCCAATGTAATAGATCGGGTGCCAAGCCATGTAAAGTTGGAAAGAAAGGGCACCACATGGGCATTTACTTTCCATGTGGTTTACATGCCGCTTGTGTCTGGCACTGGATCCATTATATCAGTTGCCGCCCGATAATCATGATTCCCTGTCAATAAATAGAATGATGCAGAAAAGGTGGCCCCCAATGTAATAGATCGAGTGCCAAGCCACATAAAGCTGGAAAGAACGGGTACCACATGGGAATTTACTTTCCAGGTGGTTTACACGCCATTTGTTTCTTGCACCAGATCCATTATATCAGTTGCCACCCGATAATCATGATTCCCTGTTAATAAAGGGAATGATGCTGAAAAGGTGGCTGCCTATGTAATAGATCGGGTGCCAAGCCACATAAAGCTGGAAAGAATGGGCACCACATGGGCATTTACTTTCCATGTGGTTTACTCGTCGCTTGTGTCTTGCACCGGATCCATTATATTAGTTGACGTCCGATAATCATGATTCCATATCTAGATAGAATCACATGTATGGAGTGGCCACTAATATTATAGATCGGTTGCAAGGCACAATCGGTATGCCACGTAAAGATGGAAAGTACAAATGCTACATCGTACAATCTCATTTTGGAGGTACGAAATACAGGACACTTTAAATGCTTTCTTCTTTCTTCTCACCTATGTTCACGTGTGGAGAATGATTCAAGTAGAACCTCAGTTTCCATGTAAGCCCTTCATTACGATTGTTTTGCCAGCCGAATGGATGCTTCACTCCAGCCGTCTGATGAGATCCTTTTAGTCAGTTCCCTATGTAATCCAGCGGCTGAGATTAAAATAACCAATCAATATATATATATATGTATATGTATATATATATATGTATATATGTGTATATATATGTATATATATGTGTATATATATGTATATATGTGGATTCACTAGACCATGGGTTTTGCGAAAAATTTCATTCCTCTGCCCTTTCGTCTGTCGTTCCGTTTTCTTCTTCATCTCAACACTCTCGCATTTCGTACTTGGGTTTTGTCATGCCGCCAAAACGATCTCGTAAGTCGGGTTGTTCGGAAGATTGGATAATAAGTGATGATGATTCAACGTCACCTGAACACGATGAGCCCCTTCCCTCATCTTTCCTGGCCAATAGACCCATTCTTCTTGATGCTATGCATCGGGATGTGCTTTTGCTTGGTCCAACGCAAGGTGCCTCCTCCTGGGTTTCTTCCTACACAGGCAGGTTCATCAGTTCCCTCTCCGACTGAAGAAGCTCCACTCAAGGACATCAGTAACAGACTCCGCTTTATTGTTAGGATGTCTCACCGTCAGGACTCTGTTCTGCACACCCTCCATTGCAAACTCGCGGCGCTTAGTTCGTCTATCTCTGTACTTACCAATGAACAACGTTAGTTTAATGATATAGTCGTAGGCAATGTAAGTTCCGCATCTGCTCCATCATCTTCCTCCCATCAGCCAGTGAACTTTACTCATAAATTAGGAGAAATTGAAACAAACCTCTCCAACACCAATCTGGCGATCTCACTTCTGTGTAGCGACTTCGACACTATAATGGGCATAATGTTGAACATACAAGAGAAGATGGAGACTCTGGTGCACTCTCCTAGAGACATCTGTACTGTTGCCCCACCACCACCACCACCTCGTCCTCCTCCTCCAGGTTTTTGAGGTGGACGGGCCTTCCACCAGCCTTTCTTTTGTCGTATAATGTATGTTTGATCATTGATGGAGAAGAGTGATTGTTTGAAGATATTTTGGTGTTTTTGGTTGGTATATTGTTTTGGGGTTTACTTTTATGTATACAGTTGTCACATTTTTATGTGACCTTACTTATGATGTATGGCACAATTTATTGTATCTGGCTTATATATATACTAGTCATAACCCGTGCCCGTAGGGCACGATTCATTTAAGATATTCCCATGTCAAAAGCTTAGTTCCCCAAGAATTTTGCTCATCCCAAGGAATTAAGTTAATAACAAAAATCTTAGTTCCTCAACAAATTTAGTACCATCCAAATTTAGTTCATCTCCAAAATTGTAGGGTTCTCCCAGCGAAATTTTCGAGTTCAAAAAATTTTAGTTCATCCCAAAATTTAGTTTTTCAGAGAATTTAGTTTCACACAAAAATTGATAGTCAAAATTTTATCTCTCTTCCTCTCTCTCCTGCAATTAAATGTCTGTTGCTGTCTTGGAAAAGATCTTAGAATCAAATGGTTGTTGCTATCCCCAAAAAAGCCTCTTGCTCTCCCCCAAAAGCAGACTTGCTTTCCCAAGTCAAATGGCAAGTTACGAAAAGAAATGGGCCCCACACAAACTCAAAAATACAAACCATTCATCTTAATTTTTAATCCCAACCGTTCATCATCCAAGATTAAATCTCAGCCACTTTTTATCCCCCTCATTTGTCCTAGTCAGCTTGTCCTAGTCAGCCCTAGGATTCAAAAAACTCTGTCAAATGTAATATAGATATATATATATATATATATATATATATATAATACATCTGTACTATGATTAGTGATGACCGATACTGTCTTATTTTGTATTTTCGCCATCACCATATATAACAGATATAAACTTTCATAAATATTACTCAGCGCACACATCGGGCAAAAATATTACTGGTACAGCTCGCTGCTGAGTAATAAGGGGATGTTGGTGAAAAATTACTCTTACGGGTATTGGGCAATTTTGTTATCCAATAAACTTATTGCTCAATGCGCACATCGGTCCAACCATTTACCCGTTGTGCGCTTTGAGAAATTTATTTAAACATGATAAGATTTGCTGAGCGCGCACAATAGACTTAAATTTTTCCATTTGTTTGCGCTGAGCAATGTTGTTAGAAGGTATCATTTTTGCTCAACGAGCACATTTTGCTCGCATCAATCTTTTGTTAGGGGAAATATGTTTTCTTGTATTTTGTTAGAGAATGTGCATGTTATGGTGTCATATTATGTTAGCGTATATGTATGTCACATTTTGCTCTACGTGAATAATACTCATGTGTCACACTGTTGGATTTGATGGTGTCCAATTTTGTAACATCACTCTATATGGAATTATGAGTAATATTGTATAAACATAAATAATTTGCTCAACTCGCACAACTGACATATTTTTACCTGTTATGCGCGTTGAGCAATTTTGTTAGAGGCAATCAATTTTTCTCAACGCGCACTACAAAGGTCAAACATTATTGGAAACAACATCTGGCTGGTAATAATCTATTGTAGATTCACTCGTTTGTATATTCAATATCACTCCTCTATAGACTCACGGGTTCTTTTAGGTAGACTCACAGTAACTCTACTGTAGTCTCATCCATCATCAATGGGCCAGTCCAATTCGTCTATAAATAGCATCCCTACCCACTAGACCTCATCAACCACTACACTTCTTGATGATAGTATTCTATCTGATTCTATCAGTTTCTACTTATACAATATTTTTTATTCAACATGATAAATTTATCCCATTGTTCATCACTGCTTCGTCTTCAACACACAAAGGTGTCCAATATACTACCGGCAATTGACGTGATGAAGAAATTGAAGCCATCACATGTATATGTACTGGAAGATGTTATTTGCTCCTTCAAATGTTTTATAGAAGCGGTATACTTCTGAGAATAAGTAACCTTGATTTATTTTTACATCAGTGCCAAAATGTAAAGTTACAAGTCTTTATACCATATTTTTACTTATTTATGCTTTTTTGCGTTCATAACTGATGCTTCTTCAATGCATACAGGGACACGCGCTGATGGTGGTACGCTTCTGTATCCGCTCGTAGTTGGACGAACAACGTCAAACAATGCAGATCAACCAACTTCTCCTCAAAATCTATCCTTTTTCCCATCTCCTCCACCCGACCTTGATCATTGATCCCCCCTTTCTAAGTGTGTTTGTGATCTCGCTCCAAAATGTCTTAGAAGTTGATAGTCTCATTGGTACCTTCTACCTTCGTGACTTGCGACAGTCTTAAAATTTTCAGCTAATGCATCGACTAGAGAAAGCTCTGGTTTCGTTAAAGGAGGGGTTACGTATACCGTGATGGACGATCTCTCTGATGTCAATGTATTCCGCTATATCAAGCATTACGCTGCTAAAACAGGCTAAGGTTCTGAATGGCGTTATAGAGCACTTGAGTCACTAGAGGAGAGGGTAGCGACGCCGAATATACATGCAGCAAGTGACGATGTTGCGCGCTATTGGAGCTGATCATAAATGCCATCTTGCTTGAGCTGTTCAGCAATAAATTGAAAAGTTTTTTGTAAATGGAATCAATGTATCCTTAGGATAGCCACGTGATTGAATTTTATACCAGTTCCAAATTATGAATTTGCAAACTATTTAGATGTAGTTTCAACTTTGTTGTGTTATGTACATTATAATGTATAAATGTTGTAGTATGATAGAATTCAGACCTTAATACAATGTCATTTAATTTGATACAATTACATGACATTACAAAATTGATATATGTGATATATAGATTGATGCTTACTTGAATAAATGTCCGACATGAGTAAAAACTGTTTACCGAAATATAAATGACCCAACGCGCATAACGGAAAAAAGTTGTGACTGTCATGCAATACGTTGTGATAAACCATTTATGTTTGCACACAATTACTCAGTGCACACAACGGTCACATCGATTTGTTTGACCGATGTGTATGTTATGAGCATAACTGTATCTGGTTATCCACAATTACTCAGATCACACAACTGCACGTAGTTATGACCGTTTTGCGAGCAGAGCCAAACAATATGCAATTAACCACAATAATTCATCGCACCCAAACTTCAGATGCACAGAACATTGTGCGCGCTGAGCAAATATGTATTACATAATCCATTACCCACAATTAATCATCCCGTCCTACGGGCAACAATAGTGATCGTTGCAAGCACTGAGCAAAGATATATACTTATCTTTAATTTGTTAAAATATGACCCGTTGTGCGCGGTTTGAAAAAAACTATACCTTTGCGAAATATAATTTAGCGTGCATAACTGGTCAAATTACACCCAGCTGTGGGCTTGAGCAAAACTGTCGTAACAAATAATTACTCAACGCGCACAACGGTCAATAAAAAAATCACAATAATTAAGAAAAAAACATAAAATAGGGTGAAAATTAATGGTGAGAAATGCCAAATAAATCATTCAACATTGCAGCAAATATAATGCGAAGACGGTAACGGGACTCTTAATGGGGTTTCAGTTAGCAAGAATATCATCTTCTTTTGTCCATATCTTCGGTTCGGCAGTTCCAAGACACACAAGACTATAATCCATTTCCACACAATTAATCATCGCATCCAAACTTCAAATGCACTGACCGTTGTGCGTGCTGAGTAAAACCGTATTACATAATCTATTACCCACAATTAATCATCCCGTCCTACGGGCAACAGTAATAACTGTTGCAAGCACTGAGCAAAGATATATACTTATATTTGATTTGTTTAATATGACCCGTTATGTGCGGTGTGTAAACATGTATACCTTTGGGAAATATAATTCAGCATGCACAACTGCACAAATTTCACCCAGCTGTGCGTGTTGAGCAAAACTGTCGTAGCAAATAATTACTCAACGTGCACAACGTTCGAAAAAAATCACAATAAAAACACAAAATCGGGGGGGGGGGGGATTAATGGTCAAATTGACACGCCAGATAAATAAATCAACATTGCAGCAAATATAATGCGAAGACGGTGCAGGACTCTTGATGGGTTATCAGTTGGCAAGAATATCTGCTTACTTTAGTCCATATCTTCGGTCGGCATTTCCAAGACCCAAGAGACAAGACAAGAGAGCCGGTAAAGGATGTAACCAAAAATACAAAGTTTACAATACACGTCCATTTCTTGAATTATCTTTGGTTTGTCAGTCAAAATTCCAACTTCCAAGACATATAAGTGAAAATACAACGCATAGCTTACTGTTTACAGAATAAGACAGCCTAATATGCTAGGCTGTTTAGACTTACTCCTTTACACTTCATACGCAACGTGTGAAAACGGGTCAAATCGGTTTATTTCTAGTAATTATATATATAGCAGCCTACATTTACAACTGGTCACTGATTAATCACCAACCAAAATTGCTCAACGTGCAAAAGGGGCATTTATTTGTTCCGGTGTGTGCGTTGAGCAAACACAAATGGTCTAATGCATTAAATGCAAGTGAAACTACTCTTCTGCATTTAAGTACAAATGAAGATCTGCATTAAACGCGTGCCCTCGGGCCAGGTAAGACTAAAGAGATGATCGGCTGCGTTTTTCCACATATGATTATTTATTAAGAGGTTTCCAACCAAATGTATTCCCCATCTATACTCTCTCAAAACACATCTCATCCCTTCATTCCCCAAAATCAAATCCCAGCCACTCTTTGCTAGTCCTAATCAACCATAGAATTCAAATCAGTTGACAAATGTAAAATATAGATTTTGCTCTTTGCTAATCCCAACCGAATGTAATTTTACCCATTCTTCACGTTGAGATAATTTTTAAATGCTAACAATTTTGCCCAACGCGAACCGCAACGGCAAACCATTATTGGGTACAACATCTGGCTCGTATCACTCTACTGGAGATTCACGAGCAATCTTCTGTATATTCACGAGCTTTCATCTCTGTAGCATCACAGTAACTCTACTGTAGTCTCAGCCTCATCCATACAGACCATACCCAGACCAATTCATCTATATAAATTGATTCCTGTCCACTAGACATCGTCAACCACTACACTTCTTGATGATAGTGTTCTATATGATTCTATATGATTCTACTTATACAATATTTTTTCTTTAACATGCTAATTTTTTGTTCTTAATGAATGCTTCGTCTACGACACACAAAGATGGCCAATATACTTGCGACAAGTGACGTGATACTGAAATTGAATACATCACATTTATATGGAATCGAAGATGTTGTTTGCTTCTTCAGAAGAAGCACCCGATGTTCTGAACTGTTTTATAACATTGCCAGTATCCTGAAGGTGCCACCAAGGAATCATCTCTCAAACTGAGCAAGCTGCTCGGAAACTGTGGAGCCTCATTTCTCTCTATGCTCAGAAGAATTTCTTACAAGTGCCATTATTGAATGTGAAGTTGCAATATTCTTTATGATACTAATTGCTCTATCTGATTATTTCTGATTCTAATTATAAAATATATTCGTTTCTATTATGATTTTTTTGTGATCATCACTAACAATTGTTCAACGATTGGGGACAGATCACAGATGGCCAATATACATGCGGCAAGTGACGACGGTGCGCGCTAATGGAGCTGCTCATAACTGCAATGTTTGTGAAGAAAAGGTTCACGACATGAGAACTTGTCGTATGAGCAAAACTGTTTTCCATTACTCAAAGTTAATCAGCTCGTCCTACGTGCAAACATAGTGACCTTTGTGAGCACTAAGCAAAAATATTTACATTACTGTGATTTGTTACAGTATGACCCGTTGTGCGCGGTGAGTAAAAGGTATACGTTTGAGAAATATTACTATTGGATAATATAGATTTTGCTCTTTGCTAATCGCAACCAGATATTTTTTTTGCCCGTTGTGCGCGTTGAGTAAAAAGGTATACGTTCAAGCAATTTTTCTCATCGTGCACCACTGCAGTCAAATACTCTTGGGAACAACATCTGACTAGTATCCATCTGCTATATATTCACGAGCGCTCATGGGTTCTCTTCTGTAGCCTCACAGTTACTCTACGGTGGTCTCATTCTCATCCATGGTCAATCCAACTCGTCTGTAAATGGATTCCATACCTACAAGATCTCATCAACCACTACCCTACGTGATGATAGTTCCATTATCTAATTCTCTCTGATTATTCTTATACAATGTTTTTTCTTCAAACTTGTATTTTTTTTGTTTGGTAATGAATGCTTCGTCTACAACATACAAAGATGGCCAATATACTAGCGGTAAGTTCCGTGATGTAGAAATTGAATACATCCATTTATATGGAGGCGAGATGTTCTTTGCTCCTCTTCGCATGATTTGTTCAACTTCGTTGCAAATATCACATGGAATAAGATGTTCTTGCAGCCACACCAGCTTCATTCTCGTCCATCCCATCTTGCAGATATTCTTTGACATGTCGTATATTCTGTTCAGATTCATTGCATACATAACTGCTTGATGATAACACGTGTTCTATCTTAAATCTATCTAAGTCTAATTATACAATATTTTTACTTATGTATGCTATTTTTTTGGTTGATCACTGATTCTTCTTCAACGCATACAGGCCAACACAAATGACAGATGGCCAAGATACCTGCGACAAGTGACGCTAATGAATCTGATGGAGCTACTCATACATGGAATCGTGCTTGACAATTTTTCTTGGTGGGAATCCATGTATCCATACGATAGTCCCTTGCATGAATTACATACTAGTTCCAAAATGTGATGTTGGAAAATGTTTAGATGTAGTATCTACTTTGTTGTGTTATGTACATTTGAATGCATAAATGTTATAGTTCGATGGAATACATACATTAATACAATGTCATTAAATTCGATACTATTGCAGCACAATACAAAATTGCGTGATGAGTAACAATAATTACTCAGCGCACACAACTGGCCCAATAAGTGAACGTTGTGGGCGCTGATCAAAACTGTCTACACTTACCAACAATAACTCAACGCGCACAACTGGCAAAATTATACATATCAGCTTGCATTTACACTGGGACGCTAATTACCCAACACCCAAAATTTCTTAACGCGCATGACGTGCTTAAATTTGGACCGTAGTGCACGTTGGGCAAACCCAATTGGTCTAATGCATTAAATCCAAGAGAATCTACTCTGCTACATTAAGTGCAAAAGTGTGAGGGTGACTACTGCATGCAAAAGCATTAAACGAGCCCTCGGGCCGAGGTAAAATAGGGTCAGCTGCGTTTTTCCACACAGTATTATTTATTAGGATTTTTCCAACCAAATATATTTTGATTGTTCTGCGCGTTGAAAAATTATTTTAGGGGCTAATAACAATTTTGCCCACCTCGCACCATAAAGGTCAACCATTCTTGGGTACATCAACTGGCTGGTATCAATCTGTTGTAATTTCACGAGCACTATTCTACTTTTTGCAGATATACGAGCACTCCGCTGTTGACAAACTGGTTCTCTTCTATAGCCTCACAGTAACTCTTCTGTAGTCTCATCCTCATCCATGTGCCTGTTCAAGTAGTCTATAAAAATGGCTTCCCTACCCACAAGATCTCATCAACCACTACACTTCGTGATGATAGTTCCATTATCTGATTCTATCTGATTCTACTTATAAAATATTTTTTCTTCACCTTGCTATTTTGTTGTTGTTCATGAATGCTTCCTCTACAACACAAAAGATGGCCAATATACTAGAGGCAAGTGACATAATGCAGAAATTAAATACATCACTTATATTTGAACTCGAAGATATTCTTTGCTCCTTTAGAAGCACGCGAGGTTCTCGAATGCTTCATTATATTGCCAGTTGCCTGAAGGTTCCATTTTGGGATCGTCTCTCAAACTGTGCATACACCTTCCCCTGGCTGCTCGGACACTGTTCAGCCACCTGGCGCTCTATGCTCTGAATAATTTCATACCCGTTCGCCATTATTGAGTTTCATACCAGTTCCACAAGGTAATGTTGCAATATTCATTATGAAACAATATATTTACTTATTTATGTTTTGTATGTGTTCATCACTTATTCTTATTCAACGCATACAGCCTACAGGTGACATATGGCCAAGATACTAGTGAGTAGGGGCATGATAAGCCAAGAAGATGCCAAGTTCATTACTTAAAGGAATTACTACTCGCCTGTGCAAGTGGCTTATGCATGCTTTCAGTAAGAATAGGTCAAGTTGTTAGCTAGTCTTTTGCATTCTTTTATTTGAATTATTGTTCGTAATTAGTTGCCACAAGTTGTTGAAGTCCGTAGGATTTGGAAAAGTTGTTTAGTCTTTTGTATTTATACACTGTCATTTGGCAATGGTGGGGAAATCAACAAATTGATTTTAAATTTATCCAGTTTTGTTCTCACCTCAAGTAGAATTCAATCAATCAATTCCTGCAATTGACGTGATGCATAAATTGGAGACATCACATATATATACGGCCTTGAAGATGTTCTTTTCCTCTTCAGATGATCAAATGCTTCATTACATTGCCAGTAGTTCCAGTTTCCATCCGGAAGTGCTCAAACTGGCATCTGAGGTCTTTTGTTACTTTTCTCACTTTTCTCAAGCTGCCCAGAACATGTGCAGACACATTTCCCTCTGTGCTCAGCAGAAGGAACCCATGAGTAAATTTCATACACCTGCCAAAATGTGATGTTGCGATATTCTTTATGATACTAACCGATCTATCTCATTATACAATATATTTACTTAATTATGAATTTTTCTTTTCATCCCTGCTTATTTTTCAACGCATACAGGGGACAGAAGGCCAAGATACTAGTGGCAAGTAACGATGTTCAGCGCAGATGGAGCTGTTGATTGATGCCATTTTGCAAGAGCGGTTCATAATGACTTTGATCAGTTTCTTGTATTTGGAATCCATGTAAAATGTGATGTTACATAATGTGAAATTGTAAAATGTTTAGACGTAGTTTCTACCTTTTTGTGTTATGTACATTGGAATGCATAAATGTTGTAGTATGTTGGAATTCAGACCTTAATACAATGTCAATTAATTTGCTACAATTGTAGCACATTACAAAATTGTGATTGGTGATATATACATTGATGCTAACTTGAATCAAATTCCAACATTGAAATTTCTTAGTAAAAATTATTGAAAGTATTATTACATTACACAGTGCGCACAAAGGGCAAAAGGCGTGACCGTTGTGCGCGTTTAGAAATTTTGATCGAGGCCAACAATTTTGCTCATCGCTCACCATGTCAGTGGATCATTATTGGGAACATCATCTGTCTAATATATACAATAAATACCCGAGGTGCAAGATGACTCTTCTGTATATTCCTGAGATCTCGTCTGTTGACTTTTATTCAGTAGAAGTGATACTTTTATTTATATCAGCTTTCATTTACCCCTAGACACTAATTAATCACCACACATAATTGCTCAGCGCGCACAACGTGCAATAGAAATGAACGTTTTACGCGCTGAGCAAAGCCTTCTACAATTACCAAGTTTTGCTCATCACGCGCAACCGTGTTATTTAACAATCCATTGTGTGCTCGAAGCAAAACTATATACAATTACAAACAATTACTCATCGCGATCATATACGGAAGGTCATTCTCCCGCCAGTCTCGTCCTCGGTAAGGGAGACGTTTCGGCCGTCGAGCAGGGCTCCTATGTGTCGATCGGAAATCAGAGGGAGAGGAAGAAACGCTCTCACTCGGGGTCTGTTGCAAAAATTTCATTCATTAAATTCTGTACAATTACATAAGACTCGCTCGAGAGCAGTCTTACAAAAGTAATGATTCGCAAAATTTAGGAAGATGACACATCGTCGGCTGAAAAAGGTCCTTTATCTCTCTTGCCACCCTATCCATCTTGGCGGTGGCCTGAGCCTTGAAAGCATCGACCTCTTGCCCCTTCTCGAGAAGCTTGACTTGAAGGTCAGCAACCTCCTTCCTTGATGCCTCAAGCTCAGCACGGAGTTGAGATTGCTCTCTACCCCACTGAGCTTCCGCCTGCTTCTTGGTGATTGACACGGAGGCAAAGCTAGCTTTTGCCTCCGATGCCGCCCAAACCGACACGGCCTTGGCGGCCATGGTCAACCCCAAGTCCGCCTCCAGCTTCGTCGTCTGAGCTCTGAGCTCAGAAGCCTGGTTCTCGATAGCCGTCAGCCGGCGTGGCCCCTCAATCAGGTCGAGGGCCCTACGGCGTAGACATGCACCAAAAATGGTCACCTGTAGATGGCGACAATCAGCAAAACCAGAAGAGGAAGCAAATAAAGAAGGCCCAGTGGCAACGAACCTAAAGTCCACTGCGAATGAAGCAGTTGGCCATTGTCTCAAGATCGACCCCTGGCAGGAATTCGAAATCCCTTGGCGGAGTGATATTCTCCGTCAAACGAGCCACTGTCCCAAAGTCCAGGAGGGCCGACTCGTCCATCCACACGACAAACGGGGGCCGATAGGTCTCCCCCTGAATCTCCACATGATGGCCAGATGAATTGCAGTTCGACAACAGAAGGTGGCC
The DNA here is from genome assembly GCA_030789695.1 of Scilla litardierei. Classification (NCBI taxonomy): domain Eukaryota; kingdom Viridiplantae; phylum Streptophyta; class Magnoliopsida; order Asparagales; family Asparagaceae; genus Scilla; species Scilla litardierei. Next base: position 43,002,048 of record CM061133.1, read on the forward strand.
AGACTCTGGATATATGGGGCTAACGGAAGGGACCGGAGGAACAATGTCCTCATATGGCCACCCATTGTGTGGTGGGATGGCAGACTATTTGGCCCCAACTCTGGGATCAGAAGGAGCCGCCTTCAAAGACCCAACAACTTGACTTGAGGAGCAACCAGCCTCCCCCAACTCCAGAATGAGGTGCCCGGATTCCTCTGATTCCTCCTCTTTCCCCTCTTGCTCCTCAGCTCTATTCCTCTTACGGGTTTCTTCATAGGCCTGCTCCAGCTCTGAAGTCAAATCTCTGTATGCTCCACCAGCTATTTTAGTTTACTGGAAGCAATAAGAAGAAGATGAGATTTCCTCGAGTTAACCAGAGACCGGAGCGCAAAATCCATTGGCTTCACAACTCCATTTTCTTTTATTAAGTGAAGGAATAGTACACAATGACCGACACGTGTCGAAAATTTGCCAAAAACAACGGTTGAGATCAACTTAAGGCGAGAATTTTTTGGTGGCATGAATCAAATCAGATGCTCCGAATGCCCTGCCCCATTAAATGAAAGTACTCATCATTCGGCCTCGATCAGTGTTATTCCTCGAGAACAAATCATGGGGGCCGATGTGGATACACTGGTACGGCCCCTAAAACAGTATGTGGTAATTGCTCAGTGCACACAACCACTCAAACTGCAGAATTGCTCACCGTACACAACCACTCAAAACTCAGAATTGCTCACCACACACAACCACACAAAACTTACAATTGCTCACCGCACACAACCATTTTTTTCCATTCCACGTTCACATGTGCATAGGTAAATTTATTAGCCGTTGTGCGCGTTGAGTAATTGTTAAACTGTCTTTATTTTACTCAGTGCTTGATTGCGATCTGTAACCCATACAAAAGATCGAAAAGGTACAGACATATGGTTTATTTGCTTCATAGGTTTTATAAGCTTCTTTGTCGATACTAGTTTAGTGTTTATGATTTATCCATGATTTTCCGAAAACGTGTGGTTTAATGTACTGTTGGTTGCAATTATGATATAGTAAAACACATGTATCACTATGCAATTTCATTTATTTATTCTGTATAAGTGATAATTTTATTTATATCAGCTTGCATTTACATCTGGACACTAATTAATCACCACACAAAATTGCTCATCACGCACAATGGGCAACATAAATGAAAGTTGTGTGCACTGAGTGAAACTTTCTGCAATTAACCATGAGCAAAACTTCCTAATCAACGCACAATGGGCCATCAACATGCACAATGTGCATAAAAATTTGGGGTTTTATGGTACCGTTTGGGCTTGTACCTAATTCCGACAATGCCCATGGGCTTGGATCAGGGAATTGATCCGTTCCGTCTTAGCCCATTTTGTGTGTGTTGGATCAACTGCCTGCCATCGCTCGGAGTCGTCCAGTGTTTTACGGCTCGGTCCAAGGAATGTGATTCGTGTGGATTTGACGTACACTTCAGTCTAGGCAATCACATTGAATGAAGGCCAGTAGCACGAAGTTGGAAATTCTCCCGTCCTTAGGGAGTGGGATTCGAAGTGACGCCTTCTGTGAGACTTTGACATGCGTCCCCTTCTGACGGCTTGGATTCGAAGTTACCTTCCGTATAAAGCCTTTGCATTTTAAATTCTGCTTTTCCCATTGCTTGTTACCCTGATTTTCATCTTTTTTGCTCAGATGGCGGTCGGGATTTCAGTCAAGACGTTTAGCAACTCAACCCTCGATGACAAGGATATTCGGGTGGTCGGGGTAGTTCATCTGGACATGGTCCTGGTCGCACTGTGGAGGAGAAAATTCTTGCGGGTGACCCATCGATTAGGGTGTTAAGGCAGGTGGGCGTTTCTCCCCCTCTGCCCTTGGGCACGGCTGAACCTTCTCCCTTCGTGGCGGATTAGATTGATACTCCCGCCAGTCTCGACCTCGGAGAGGGGGCCGTGGTGGCCGTCGAGCAGGGTTCCCGTGTGTTAACCGGGAATCAGGGGGAGAGGAAGAGACGTTCTCACTTGTGGTCAGAAGGTCCCGAGGGGAAGAAGAAGAAGAGTGAGAGTGGTCCAGCTGGCGTGGCCGTCCAGCTGGCGTGGCCGTCCAGCTGGCGCAAGGATCTGTCCTTCCGAATGACCGCTCCTTGTTAGAGGGGGTTCCTTCCAGGAAACTGGCAGACTCTCTGGTATGGCATATCCAACATGTCGGTCCCTTTCTTCTTCTACTTCTGTTTTATTGAGGTCGACATTCACCCCTTCGGTCTCGCAGGTGTTCACGCTTGCTGTGGAGGCGCATCACCACTCGGAGAAGGTAGATGGTCTTGAGGTAGCCTTGGCACAGGAGCACCTGAGGGCTGAGGCGGCTGAGTAATCAGCCAAGGAGGCCCACCAGTTCAAACTGAGAGTTGCAGAGCTCACCTCAGAGGTGGGAACTTTGATGGAGGCTCTGACTGTCGTCGAGAGATCGGCCAAGTATGCTGACGATGCACTATCCCTCGCCTGGGAGGTGCATAGAAAGGAGAAAGGTGCTCTTGGGGCCGATATAGGTGCCCTGCAGGAAGTGGACCACGCACAGCTCATAGCCAAGGTCCAGAAGGGTTATGGGGATGTCCTGGCTCCGAGGATCGTAGAGTCTCTCCGTGAGTGATTTCGGGCGTTCGAGGACATTTTAGCTGCGAAGATTGAGAGGTCCTTTTGGGAGAGTTTCCTAGCATTCGAGGAGTGGGTCCGAAGAATGCTTCCCCGACCTCCGGTTGTCCCTGGGCAGCCTACTGGTTCGCGAGAAAACGAATCGCCTGGGGACGCCTCTTCGTGAGCTTCGGCATCATAGGTGGAGAAAACCCATTTTTGTTTCTCCTTTTTGTTCGTTGTACTTGGAGATATTTTTTTTGAATGGAAACATTTTCTCGAATGATTTCTTGACAATTGGTAGGACCTGCAGCAACAGGTAAATTATAAGATATGAGATCGGCAGCAGCATATAGATTTCTCGAATGATAGGCATCATCATCATACGCTCGTAATTAAAACTTTGGGTATTAAGTTTCAGTTTGGACCCGTAGACCTACGAATTCAAAGCCACAATGGCTGCATTTTGAACTAAAATACAAGATAAAAAGTTTTCATAAATCCAGTTTTAAAGAGATCCAGTTTCAGCACAATTATAATGATATCTCGGTCGCCAAACCTTCGTGAGCCGAGCTAACTATACGATCGAAAATGAGCTTACTTTGCCCTCGTGGGCTACTCGGCTATACGGTCAGGGGTCCACACCCTTACGGTGCGAGCCAGCTATACCATCGAGGATGATTTAGAAGACTTCATAGGCTGGCCAGTTATATGGTCGGGGGCTATTCCTCGTGTAAGCCAACACAACTATTTGACCAGGGTTACTTCTTCCTCATGCCTTTCACATCACTCAAAGTGTTGTGGTTGAAGAGGGCTTGTGGGTAGGGAAGCCATTTATATACGAATTGGACTACCATTGGATGAGGATGAGTCTACAGTAGAGTGTAGCGTTACTTCTTCCTCATGCCTGATAAACATCACTCGAAGTGTAGAGGTTAAAGAGGGCTTGTGCACAGGGAAGCCATTTATAGACGAATTCGACTGCCCTTGGATGAGGATGAGTCTACAGTAGAGTGACCATGAGTCTACAGAAGAGACCCTGTGAGTCTACAAAGCAGTGATCATGATTATACATAAGATTTTATTCAGCACATACATCTTCCTAAATTATAACGCGTTGTGCGCGGTATTAAAACAGTTTAGAGGAGAGTTTTATTACTCAGTGCGCCCTACGGATTGTGCACGTGGAGTAACAGATTTTATTTTTGACTTAATATTAATCAGCGTGAAAACGGGTAAAATTATACCACGTTGTGCGCGTCGAGGAAAAACAGGTTGAATTCGAATAAAATAACTCCAAGCATACAACATCATGTAAAATTTGTCCAGATTTTAATCATTGTGCGCGTCGAGCAAAAACCATGCTACGAGAAAAAATTTCAGCTAATGCATCGAATAGAGAAAGCATCGGATTCGTTAAAGGAGTGGTGACATATACCGTGATGGACGATCTCTCTGTGATGTCAATGTATTCCACTATATCCAGCATTACGCTGCTGAAACAAGTTTACAAAATTGTTGGTGAAATATTACTCTTACTTACGTCGATTGAACAATTGTGTTATCCAAAATACATATTGCTCAATGCGCACAACGGTCCAACTATATGCATGTTTTGTGTATTGATCAGTTTTGATAAACCATAAATAATTTTCTCTTTGCGCACAACGGCCATATTTTTGTCGGTTGTGTGCGTTGAGCTATTTTGTTTGAGGCTATAAATTTTGCTCAAGACGCACCACAACGGTCATACATTATTGGGAACAATACTGGCTGCTATCAATCTGCTGTAGATTCAAGAGCATTCTTCTGTATAATCACAAGCAATTTGTTGTAGATGATCGGCCCCGGATACACACTCGGGAAGCACAGTCGTAGTCTTACCGCAAGCGCATGGTGTGGTGGAGAGCGAGTATCGAACACGAGGAGGACTAAAGATGGTACTCTATTTTGGTCACAAAGCTATTGGTGGAAGGATGGTTTATCTGATGTGTTGTTATCACAGTCGTTCAATTTATAATTCGAATTCAATATAATAAAGGCGTCTAGGGCTAGGGAATCCCCACTAAGGATCAGCATTCATCTTTGTGAATCAAGAATCTCAATGTTGCAAAACTTGGATTGAGGTGAACTAGTCGTAACTGAATAGAGAGCCAAGCTCACGCTCTCGCGCTATTGCCGGTCTATAGCGACCTAGGTTAGGGTGCACTCTCGTGCAAACGCTAACCTAAGCCACTAGCATGAAGATCGACATCATCATCCAATCGCTCCTCGAGCCCACTCTCGTTCAAACTTGAGTTACGACCTAGATTATGATAGCTCGTATTCGTCCAATCTCTTGCAAACAAATATGGGTATAGATTTATAATAAAAACCCTAGATTTAGTCCAATTTCTTACAAACTAAACCTAGTGAATCTTGATTATAAACCTAAATCGAATATCTAGGCCTTCCCATCGATCGGAATTCAATCTCTTGCAAACCCCAAATCGATGGAAATTCCTAGCTATCTGTAGTAAATCAATCACAACCTAACCTTCTATCAATTCTAGCAACAAATAAATTCGTTCATCACAATTCTAAAATTGAATCCATAGGGTTCATTCCAAAGCCCAAGAACAGCAAAACTACTCACGATTCATCATAGCAATAGCAAAATAGTTGAATGAAAACATATAGCAATGAAGAATTGAAAGAGACCAAATCATAAGAATGAGAAATTTCAATGGAAATAACAAACCAGATCTTTGTTCTTCAATCTCCAAAGGGAAATTACAATTAGAATTAAGCTAAAACCAAATTTGTGGCCTCCCTTCAACTAGGATGAAAAACAGACTTAAATACAAGAAACGGCCAAAAAATCCTGACAGATTTGCCCTTGGCGCAGCCCAGAACCCTAGTTCGCGATACATGCAGACTGCACCACTCGGCCAAGTAGAAAATGTCACTCGGCCAAGTGACAGACCCAAATAAAACAGAGAAGTCGGGGGTTCTAGTCTTCTTGGCCTCTGCATCACTAGGCCGAGTAGAGTTTGTCACTCGGTCAAGTAGACTTCCTCACTCAACCGAGTGAGTCTTCTATTGTGCTCTCCAGAAATCCAGAGAGACTGGCATGTTTTCCCTTCAGAAGGTTTTGACTCACTCGGGCGAGTGGACTTCTCCACTCAGCCGAGTGGGATCATTCACTCGGTCGAGTGGGTTGTGACTCCAGGCATGTTCGTATAGTTGTACTCGACCGAGTACGTTCCTTCACTCGACCGAGTGAACTGCGTACTCGGCCGAGTGGCTTGTTTTTGGAGTCATATCTTCTCCTCCTCGCTTCCTCGTCGATTCTATCGGACTTCTTCTTCTTTTGCTCATCCTCTAATGTTGCTAACTCTTCGATAGAGCCATGGGCGACGCTGTGGTATGCGTGCAAGTCCCTTGATCTCATTTATGCTCCAAATCGCTCCATATTTCTTGAAATCCGACAAAAACAAGAAATAGTGAAAAGCAACACGATATCGTCGAATAACCATGAAAAACGCGATATAGGTGATCAAAATGATATGCAAACATGCAGAAAAAAGGTGTAAAATATGGACCGATCAAAATCCCCCCAACTTACCTCTTACTCGTCCTCGAGTAAGATGAGTAAAACGGCGAACCCGGTGGATAAGAAAAACGGAAAAGAAAGATAGAATAGAAAATGAAGGGGGAAGTGCTAGATCATCTTGTAACGACCACTTTTCGCTGTACTTTGTTCGTGCACGTGCTTTTGAACGTGCACGTGTTTGTTTTAGACCTTGTGTGTTTGTGAACACTTTTATGTGATATGCCGTTGTGAATGTCTCTAAGAGTATTAAATAGTGGCACTATCTTGGAACGACACTTCTCGAGTCGTTTTTCCACAATTTAAACTTACTCGATGAGACGTGACGATTCTCACTCTTGACAGTAGACGTTTCTATTTTTAGTCTCGTCGTCCGACGTCGAAATTGAGATCCGTCTTCTTAGTTAGCTCACATTCGTCTTCACGATCACCACGATATTTATTTTATAATTTTTGGAGTTTATTTGACCACTTTTATATTTTTAACAAGTTTTATATTATTTTTAATAATTAATTTATAAATTATTTTCGGCCAAATAAAATTTATTTGAGTTTTAAACGTTTTAAAGAATTTTTGAGGAAATTTCCAGCTCATTTGGACCAAGTCAAATCCTAGGGTGAGTTGGAGAAGTTGAATTTCAAATTCTAAATTATTTTAAACTTCTAATCCTATTAGATTTAGCCCTAGACCAAGTCAACACATCTATACTATATAAGCAACCCCTAGGAAGACCTATTTTCGCAAGAAATTAGCCCTAGCCTCTTCCAAAACCAAAATTGGACGTTGCGACGATTCGTCGCAACGTTGCGACGTTCAGCCCTGATCTGACCGAGAAAACCAACCCATTTTCCCCGCTCCGACCGATCGCCCCGCCCGCATCCGCTCCGTTCTGCACGCTGCAGCACCGCCCGCTCTGTTCGCTCGGTCTGACCGACCGCTTGGCCCGCACCCCGCTCCGCACAGCGCTCCGCACCGACCCGCCTTGTCGCCCCGCTCCGCACAGCGTCTGACCGGTCGCCCCGCCCGCAGCGACCGACGTTGCAACGTTGCAACGTTGCAACATCGCCCGCCTCACATCCCAAGCGCACGACCGAAGCCCCCGACCGGTCTGACCGAAGGATCTCCCCGCCCCCGCTGCTGCGACCGACCCAAAGCGCCGCACAGCTCCGTTTCCCCGCAGCGACCGAGAGAATCCCCCGCATTGGCTGAGTACGACCGAGAGCCACTTGTCGCAACCCCGCATCCGTCGCACCACTTGCCTCCGTGGGCCCCCCAAGTTCTCCAGAGTTATTGTGGGTCCCCCAAAGGTCCCTAGGACTACTGTGGGCCCCACCTAGGTGCGTTCTCTTCAACGACTTGCCGCGTACGACGTCGTCGCACGTCGTAGCCCGTCGTCGCACGTGCGAGCTTTGGAATCTGGAATCGTCGCCCCGGTTGATTGCTCTGAAATTTCCAGCGAGGAATCTAATTGGAATCTGGACTTGGAGCGCGATCTTATTATTCCAACCCACGGTGTCGCTACCCGACGCCGGTGTAGCTTTCGCATCGTGTTGAGGTAACGCTTTGCACCCCTAGGACCCCCAACCCAATTGCTTGTTAACCAAGACTAAAAATCAGTATTTTAAAGTATTTTAAATGTTTTAGCAATCACTAATCAAGATTAATAAAACGGATGTAGGCCGGTGGACCTGTGCACGTAGGAATCGTGACTTTGGACTCGTTGGGCGGTGTTTTCTTGACGTGATAGTTGCAGGCAAGTGAAACTTGCCAACTCTTGTGTAGGGCCATGTTTTTAGGCCACTTCCTTGTTTTCAGCGTAAAAGAGACTAGTCAGTGAAATGATAGCTGGCTAGACGCCTACTTGATCTAGTTTGACAACGAAACTAGATCCGTCACCTAATTGATCTAGCTTGACAACGAAGCTAGATCCAACCTTTAAACTTGTTGTTCATGCATACTAAACTGTCACGTTTACTTTCCTTACTTGTACGCTTTACTACTTGCCATGTCATGTCATCCATGCATTGAATGTCGCATTGGTAGCACACGCTACAATACTTGTACTTGTACTCCCTTGACTGGCTAGGTGCACCCCTAGACCAGCAAGGCAAAACACTTCCTGGCTCGTGTTCCAGAAGCGAGCATTCCCGTTCGGGGGTAAGGCCCTGGCTCGACACACGTGGATGGGTAGGGATAAACGATCACTTGAGCTTAGGAGTTGGCCCGCGCAGCCACTCTAGCCAAAAGGCGGAATCTCTGTGCACGAGGTGCTTACTTTCCTTGTCTTGTACTTGTCTTGTGAATGATTCATGTAATACTTGTCATCCATGCCATGCCATGCTCGTACTTTACTTTACTTTACTTTACCTGCTGCACTCATACTTTAACTGCCATGTCATTGCATCATGCTAGAACTGCTAGGTTGCTCTTACTTGTACTTTCAGTTTCACTTGCACAAGTCTTCCAGACTTGCTGACATGTGCCCCTTTCTCTTTGGGTGTCACATGTTAGACCCTGAGCCAGAGATAGTTGTAGCGGACGAGGTAGTTGCTGACACTGAGCCTACGCACGTCGAGGAGTTCGTGGACACCGGTGACCAGTTTTAGAGACTGTTGGCGTTGCTTTTGCCTTAGGTTGCTGTTAGATGTCGGTGCTTGCACCATTACCTTGTTCCTGTATTTTGTACTTTTGTTGGCCATGCTGGGCCTCTTTTAGACTCTTTTCTTTTAGCCTGGTGGCGTTTTCTGTGATGTTGAAATTTATTACTATGGATATTATGAGATGTTTCTTTTGTCTCTTTTGTTATTATTATCTTTGTTTCGTTTCGCGTTGCAAGGACCTGCAGTTTAAATTTGATTGACGCTTATCGGACTTGCAGCTTTGTAGCTTCCAGTCTGAGCGGACCTTCTCACGCTTCGCCTCCACGTTTTTGGGAAGTGGGGCGTGACAGGTTTTGTTGGTGGCCCATGCAGGTCAGTCTTGTAATTGCGAATTAACGAAACAACGATAATAACGGAATGTCCATTAAATAAATTGCAACATCCGAGTCATAAGCCCGAGTCTAGTTGTTTTCTTAGGACCCTAGGTGATAAGAAGGCTTAGTTAGACGTCTGTGCTTGCTAGTTAGAGGCCTCAGTTTGTTAGTTAGACTCCCTGCCAGCAATTGATTTAATCGTCGTAGGAGTTACCTTAGTGGTTATTGCCTAACCCTGACCATATTAGACCTCTAAAATTTCCTTTTGTCGTTCACTTGGGTTCATCGATTTCGGACCAAGCTGAACGCATTTCATTACCGTCCAGCCCCTTAGAAGGTCTCAGTGTCTAGTTCCAAATCTTTAGTTGGTCGACCGTAGGAGTTTCCCCGTAGATTCTCCTGATTCATAACCTAGGCGTAAGAATGTTTTGATCATCCGACCAATTTCCTTGCCTCGATTCACGAGATCGCCCCGTGACGATCGTCGTCAATTTTCAAACATCGCCATTGCAAAACTTGAATCTTCTGAAAGTATTTTTTTCAATCTTCTCTTCCACCAAGTTTAATTTTGTTCAAAATTTTAATATACCTATATTTCATCCCCCTTCATTGATCTAAATTTTTAAAACGTTTGTCGGAATTTTTGAATACTAGCTTATGGTATTTTCCCAGCCTATATTTTTCCATACTTATGTAAATGTGTCGTTCTTTCATATATTAGTTTTACTTTTGCCCTGCCCAATTCGATTTATAATTTTCCCTCTTATTTGTGTTATTCGAATGATACGTCGTGTTTACTTTAATATACTTTCAAGTCACATGGGATTCCAGCTTTTATCCAGTCGGTTTTATGCTCATCGTTTTCGCTATTTCAAAATTTTAAGAAATTACTACTCCTGACCCAGACCTCCCATAGTTTAGTTTTAAAAGCTTTACTACAGTTTTGATAATTTCACTATGAAGTTAATATTATTTTTCCATGCACCATATATACTTTCAATTATTTTTATATAACTGTATCAGGTTCTTTGTGCTCGTATGCTAAGGACCGTGTGTAAATCAGTTTTTTTCATTTTTGCAAATCCTGGTTCCTTTGAAAAGTAGTTTCGATATTGATTATTTTAAAATTTTCCATAACCTAAAAGTTTTGAAGGCATTTGACATGAGTCTAAATCTTTCAGTTACTTGATTTCTTTTTGACTCTCACAAACCTTATATTAAACCACTGCCGTATAATATTTCCTAAACCACGTCCTTAATATTCGTGTAAATGATTTTACTTCCTTTTAATGATTTTTTTTTAAAAACAAATAGACCATTTTCTCTTATTATGAATATTCGACCCAAACTTATTTCAACTCGCTTTATCGATCTTCAAATATTTTATACAGATGAGGAATTCCAATTTTTTTTAAAGTACAACAGTTTCCAATTTTGCGTATTATAGCTCATGCTAATTACCCTATTTTCTTTTTCCCCTCCTATATAAGCATCACTACATCTCCCTTTTCCCTCAACCTAAACATCACCATTGAGTCAATGTTTCGTCTAACCAAGCTGTTCCCTTGTATTCGTCCTATCTGAACTCGTGCTTATCGATCATTCCCTCGTCACGCTCTCGACCTCTCTTATTGCTTAGGCCTTAGGGTCCTTCAATGTCTGTGTCAACTCTTAGTTGTTAGTAGACCCTTGGACCCTTGTGAGGTTGTCATGGTGCACGTACCTAAGTTGTGTGTGTGGGCTTGAATGAGAATTCCCATAGTATATTAGTGCTTGCCTATTGTGTGATATATATATACTCGGAGTTATTCATGATGTGTGAAGATGTTTGCATGATGGTAGTTATAGTTTGGTGTGTAGGTGGCTATACCATACTATGGATGCCTGTGTATATGAGAATTAGTGTGTGAATACCTAATAGGGTGTATGTAATTAGGAGATACTTATAATGGTTGAAGCAATATGCTGGTGAAACTATATGTATGCTAGGTGTGATAATAATAATAGGTGTTGGTACACCAGTTATAGGTAGTAGGCTATGGTGTGAATATATATGTGAGTGATTATACGATGAATACGTGTGCATGTATTAGGGAGTGTATTATAATTATACGTGTGCTGATGTCTGTATTATTATTATTATGGTATATAGAGTGATTGAACTATGTAAGTACTACCTGACTAAATATTAAGTGTGACTGACTTATGGAATGCATATGATTGTATTGGTAGATATATATACATAAATATTGGAGTGATATTGGTATAGGTATGAATGCCGTGTTACGTATATAGAATATTCTGACGTGTGTATTGAGTCTCACTCAAGCTTGAGTGGGTATACTCTAAGTATATTGAATGTATGTTGGTAGTTTGAACATAGCAATGGTTGATGTATGAATAGTGATAGAAGTGTTTGTGCCTGGTTGTGCTACACACATGATTGTGGGTCGCTACACCAGTATATAGTTATAGGTGTTAGTCTTGTGGTATAGTTAACTACTAAGGACTTGCTCGTGTGAACATATGTGTACTAGCTAAAACTAGGTGTGTAAGTGTGCTAGTTATATAATAATATGATTGGTATACGTGAATGAAAAGTTAGCGTGTATGGGTGTGCACCATGCACGGGTAAGTATGTGCTTAGTGATAGGTATTGATGACTATGGCATATGTGGTGTGTCGTAAATACAGTTATAGGACCGTACGTATGTGAATGTATGGTGGAATATTTGAATGCATTTGAATGACTATATATATTATGAAGCTATAGTAGTGGTGAATATATATTAGATATAGTGAAGCTTGATTTAAAATGGTATGGAGTGACTACTTGTGTTGAGATGTTTGGTATTGGATAAATATTAGGGAGTTGTATACCCATGTTGGTTGTGCTTAGGTAGCTATCTATATGTAGAGCAATGATTGTATTTGCTAAATGTGAGACTATCCTTATATGAGTATCTTAAATATTGCTTTGTGTTTAGGTAAGTAGTAGTTAAATAAGGGATGTGTGTTTATATATATGATTGAAATACATGTATGAAACTGGCTGACTATAATAAGTATAAATGTATAACGTATGGGAATGTATATATATATATAGACGTGTTGGTAGTGTAAATGTTTGACTACCTAGTGCGTGTCTAAGCACTTGTAATGACTATACTTGGTTTGAAATATAATGTGACTTGATTGGGGTAGTTATTAGAGCGACTAGACATATTAGAAAGTACGAGGACGGACTTTATTCTAAGGTGGGGAGGATGTAACGACCACTTTTCGCTGTACTTTGTTCGTGCACGTGCTTTTGAACGTGCACGTGTTTGTTTTAGACCTTGTGTGTTTGTGAACACTTTTGTGTGATATGCCGTTGTGAACGTCTCTGAGAGTATTAAATAGTGGAACTATCTTGGAACGACACTTCTCGAGTCGTTTTTCCACAATTTAAACTTACTCGATGAGACGTGACGATTCTCACTCTTAATGGGAGACGTTTCTATTTTTAGTCTCGTCGTCCGACATCGAAATTGAGATTCGTCTTCTTAGTTAGCTCACATTCGTCTTCACGATCACCACGATATTTATTTTATAATTTTTGGAGTTTATTTGACCACTTTTATATTTTTAACAAGTTTTATATTATTTTTAATAATTAATTTATAAATTATTTTCGGCCAAATAAAATTTATTTGAATTTCAAACCTTTTAAAGAATTTTTGAGGAAATTTCCAGCTCATTTGGACCAAGTCAAATCCTAGGGTGAGTTGGACAAGTTGAATTTCAAATTCTAAATTATTTTAAACTTCTAATCCTATTAGATTTAGCCCTAGACCAAGTCAACCCATCTATACTATATAAGCAACCCCTAGGAAGACCTATTTTCGCAAGAAATTAGCCCTAGCCTCTTCCAAAACCAAAATTGGACGTTGCGACGATTCGTCGCAACGTTGCGACGTTCAGCCCCGATCTGACCGAGAAAACCAACCCATTTTCCCCGCTCCGACCGATCGCCCCGCCCGCATCCGCTCCGCTCTGCACGCTGCAGCACCACCCGCTCCGTTCGCTCGGTCTGACCGACCGCTTGGCCCGCACCCCGCTCCGCACAGCGCTCCGCACCGACCCGCCTTGTCGCCCCGCTCCGCACAGCGTCTGACCGGTCGCCCCGCCCGCAGCGACCGACGTTGCAACGTTGCAACATCGCCCGCCTCGCATCCCAAGCGCACGACTGAAGCCCCCGACCGGTCTGACCGAAGGATCTCCCCGCCCCCGCTGCTGCGACCGACCCAAAGCGCCGCACAGCTCCGTTTCCCCGCAGCGACCGAGAGAATCCCCCGCATTGGCTGAGTACGACCGAGAGCCACTTGTCGCAACCCCGCATCCGTCGCACCACTTGCCTCCGTGGGCCCCCCAAGTTCTCCAGAGTTATTGTGGGTCCCCCAAAGGTCCCTAGGACTACTGTGGGCCCCACCTAGGTGCGTTCTCTTCAACGACTTGCCGCGTACGACGTCATCGCACGTCGTAGCCCGTCGTCGCACGTGCGAGCTTTGAAATCTGGAATCGTCGCCCCGGTTGATTGCTCTGAAATTTCCAGCGAGGAATCTAATTGGAATCTGGACTTGGAGCGCGATCTTATTATTCCAACCCCCGGTGTCGCTACCCGACGCCGGTGTAGCTTTCGCGTCGTGTTGAGGTAACGCTTTGCACCCCTAGGACCCCCAACCCAATTGCTTGTTAACCAAGACTAAAAATCAGTATTTTAAAGTATTTTAAATGTTTTAGCAATCACTAATCAAGATTAATAAAACGGATGTAGGCCGGTGGACCTGTGCACGTAGGAATCGTGACTTTGGACTCGTTGGGCGGTGTTTTCTTGACGTGATAGTTGCAGGCAAGTGAAACTTGCCAACTCTTGTGTAGGGCCATGTTTTTAGGCCACTTCCTTGTTTTCAGCGTAAAAGAGACTAGTCAGTGAAATGATAGCTGGCTAGACGCCTACTTGATCTAGTTTGACAACGAAACTAGATCCGTCACCTAATTGATCTAGCTTGACAACGAAGTTAGATCCAACCTTTAAACTTGTTGTTCATGCATACTAAACTGTCACGTTTACTTTCCTTACTTGTACACTTTACTACTTGCCATGTCATGTCATCCATGCATTGAATGTCGCATTGGTAGCACACGCTACAATACTTGTACTTGTACTCCCTTGACTGGCTAGGTGCACCCCTAGACCAGCAAGGCAAAACACTTCCTGGCTCGTGTTCCAGAAGCGAGCATTCCCATTCGGGGGTAAGGCCCTGGCTCGACACACGTGGAGGGGTAGGGATAAACGATCACTTGAGCTTAGGAGTTGGCCCGCGTAGCCACTCTAGCCAAAAGGCGGAATCTCTGTGCACGAGGTGCTTACTTTCCTTGTCTTGTACTTGTCTTGTGAATGATTCATGTAATACTTGTCATCCATGCCATGCCATGCTCGTACTTTACTTTACTTTACTTTACCTGCTGCACTCATACTTTAACTGCCATGTCATTGCATCATGCTAGAACTGCTAGGTTGCTCTTACTTGTACTTTCAGTTTCACTTGCACAAGTCTTCCAGACTTGCTGACATGTGCCCCTTTCTCTTTGGGTGTCACATGTTAGACCCTGAGCCAGAGATAGTTGTAGCGGACGAGGTAGTTACTGACACTGAGCCTACGCACGTCGAGGAGTTCGTGGACACCGGTGACCAGTTTTAGAGACTGTTGGCGTTGCTTTTGCCTTAGGTTGCTGTTAGATGTCGGTGCTTGCACCATTACCTTGTTCCTGTATTTTGTACTTTTGTTGGCCATGCTGGGCCTCTTTTAGACTCTTTTCTTTTAGCCTAGTGGCGTTTTCTGTGATGTTGAAATTTATTACTATGGATATTATGAGATGTTTCTTTTGTCTCTTTCGTTATTATTATCTTTGTTTCGTTTCGCGTTGCAAGGACCTGCAGTTTAAATTTGATTGACGCTTATCGGACTTGCAGCTTTGTAGCTTCCAGTCTGAGCGGACCTTCTCACGCTTCGCCTCCACGTTTTTGGGAAGCGGGGCGTGACACATCTTCTCAGGACCTAGAGTCACTTACTTCAAACAGCACACGACGAATAAAACATGCCAACGATTTTTACTTCGATATCATATCATATATTGGTGCATTCAATATAGAAACCAAGAATGTCAAAACGATATGAAATATGAAATCATTCTAGAATTTGCATCGTCTAAGGAATCCAAAATGATATACATAATCATAGATTGCACACTTTTCTATTGACCGCTTTCTGCTTGAAGTATAAGAGATATCACACATTATAAAGCAATAAGAATAGAAAGAGATGGTATTCTTGAAATGCATGCCAAATTTTCAGTTCATGGACACGTAATACTCCAAGTAATCTCCCTAAGTATCAAAAATTACCTAGCTTAGGTCGTCATGCACATATACGTGGTCACTCTCTCACACATCATCAGATCCCCTCTCCCCAAGCTTATATATAAGCGTGGTGGCATCAAGTAAAACAATACGACTTTTCCCTTTTTTTGAAGCTCTATAGGAATAAAGGAAAAATGAAATAGGTAAGAAAGAAGGAAGTAGTGATTGTGTATATGCAAACGAACTTCTCCTTTTCTTTTTTGTTTTTTTTTTCATAAAAATGATAGCACTCCCAAATCAAAGATAGAAAGATATGCATGTATTTTACTTTTGATTTTGGGGTAATGGAGCTTGGACTTTTTAGCATGGGGAAGATGCAAGTATAAGATTCACCAATGGGAGATTCACCAATGATTATAAGTATAGAAATGATGCTCAAGATATGTGGAGAAAGAATGCAAAGCTCAGTTCACTCTTTGGTATGTGCATGACGACTTTTAGCAGGGTAATGTAATCTACTCAGTTTGATTTCAGAAAGTAAACTAATCCAGTCATATCAAAAAGGCATACATTTAATCAACCGAGAAGTTGAGCGTACAATTTCATGCAAATAGAAGTGATAGCAGATAACAAAGCAGTACTCCAAGTTTAGGCAGTCAATGCATGAAGCTTGGTGTGTTTTCTATGAAAAGTATACCATATAAATTTTCAGACTCAGCTAATGCTAGAATTACATTCACAATCATATAATAAAGATGAAGGTTACTATTCTCAAATGCATGGCGATGTATAGCATATGATATCTGAAATAAAAATGATGGCATGGCAAGAGAATATGCATAAAAGAGCAAGCCAACTCCAAGTAATCGTCATCACAGAGAATTCATTTCTAGCAAAAAGGATAAAAGAAATAAGGATGAATGGAAAATAAGACTAACTATACGAATGCAGCACACAAAAAAAATAAGAAAACGTGATGCATGAGAAAAAAGAAGAAAAAATGGGTGAAAATAAGTGGAAAATGAAGAAAGGTAGAAAAATAAAAATGAAAATTAAAGAAAATAAAATTGCGTGAGACACTCACTCCCCCAAGTTAAACTGCACAGTGTCCTCAATGTGCTATATGTGGTAAAAGGACATAAATGGAAGGGGTGGGTGGGTGCGGATGCATGCATGATAAAAAGTGAAAATGAAAGAAAATGGGATGGATGTGCATGTGATGAGTGTGAAATGCAAATGATGGATGTGATGAGCACACAGATCAAGGGGGTGCAATATAAGGGCCCAGAAATACCACCTCTCTCCCAAACAGATATATACAAAAAGCCCAACAAAAAGTGATCAAAATATGTGAGTGAGAGGGTGGTGCAAAATATGCAGTAAAAAATATCAATCAGAGAAACGACCAAAAATATGATAGGCATCCAGTGTGTGCCTAAGCTGGTGGTGGGGCGGCATCACCTCCCTGCGGTGGGGGAGGGGGTGGCGGGGTGGTGGCTGCTGAGAAATGGGACGGACTGTGGCTGGTGGAGGCTGTGGCAAGAGCACAAGAATCTAGTTCAGGGTGACCTGAATACCAGGCAGAAGGGAGACGCGTGCCTGCACGAAGCTAACGATGGCGGCGAGAGCATGAAAATCCGTTCTGAGTCCACTGACGTCCCCTTCTACAGCACGAAGGTGCTGAACGAGGGTGTCAGGAGCGGGGGCATATGGTCACTCAGGTGTAGGTCGGGGCTGACGCACACGGCCACCATAGACAAGTGGGACCACCAGTGGGTGTAGGTGAGGTGCGGTGCTCGCTAAAATATGCTCAGCCTCTGTGGGAAGCTGAGACGCAGGAATGCTCTTAGAAGTGTGAGTAGTGGCAGAAGATGAAACGACGACGGAGGGTGAGAAGGGTGGCGAGGTCGTAGACACAGATGTGGGGACAGACGTCACGACACTCTTGGTAAAAATAGTGGCAGCAGAGACAGAAGGGTGGACGACTGGAAAGGTCATGAAATCAACAGAAAATGACTCCCCAGGGGTCGAGATATCCGATGAGGAAAGGGTCTCAGTTGTCGAAATAAGGGAAGGCTCGCCTCTCTCAAAAATAGCAGTGGGGGCGCTCTCAAAGCTCATGAAAGATATGGGGCCAGCAGTCAATGACACGGAGGTGGTGACAGTGGTGGTGGTGGTGGTGGATGCAACAAAGGTGCTCCCGACACTGGCAGAAGTGTGGACAGAAGTGACGGGAGTAGGAACCAAAACAGGTGCAGGATGAGGAATCGGTATCTCTGGGGCAAGAGGGTCGAGGAGGTGCTCCTGCTGAGCACCCTTAGGCTCAAGCACTTACGCAGCTGGGATGAGGAGGTCCATCTCTGGTCTCCACTCTCCACTTGCGGGTCCAATGTGGGTCCGAGCAGGGCTCGAAAGCACCATGTAATCAGCAGCAAATGGACCGTGCAGCCAAACCCAGTGGTGCTGACCATGAGGATGCATCATCCTCATGCGGGTCATAACGTCTATGGAAAGGGAAGTGGCGCCCGTGGGTCGAAGCAAACCAGCTGGGAGCTCAACCCTGCATGTAGGATCTATCAGGATAATCAGACTGCCACAACAGATCGCCATCCGGGTGGTGACAGAGGAACTAATGCGGTCTAGATACCAGCTAGCAATATCAATCTTAACAGCGGGGACTAAGACGTTCGTGTCACTCTCGAAGGTTCTCGCTCGAGTCATCGCATAGAGCATATAGAGCTCAGACGTAGACATCGTTCCAGGCTCGTACCTTGCAAGAAAAGTGATTGTCATAAGGCATTGAGCAATACGGAGGCAGGGGTGGACAATAGAGGAGGCCTTGGCCCGGCTAGGGTCAAAAGCAAGTGGTGATTCCGTGATCAGTGTTTAGAATGCACGTGTATCAAATGAAGGAGGGGTGTGGTGTGTGGGACCAAAAGCACAGTTGGGGTCCGGGACAGGGGGCCAACGAAAAAAGGCTCGGATCATATCGAGAGTGATCTCGCACTCATGATCCATCAGTCGAAACATGCAACCCCTGGGAGTCCTACGAATAGAACTCAGGACCTCGAGAGTTGGGCGGACATAGGTGGCTGCCAACATCGAGAGAAAATCATGACATCCCACATTATCATATAACTGGAGTAGCCCTTGGAATACCACTAGGCACTCAAGATCAGTAATGTGTGTAAACCTAGAGGGGACGATCGATCGATGGGCGATTCTTTCAAATCTAGCGCGTGTGTGTCATCTCTGAAAGTGATCCCCATCGTGTCGAAAGCCGGGGCGGGCTATGCTAGTGGTGGAGGAATGGGTGCAGTAGGAGGTGGGGAGTCTGCGCTAGCGGAAGAAGAACCAGGATCACTGGACTTCTTTCGCTTGGCAGCGGGCTCCCGCGCACGGGACCTAGTGCGTGGAGGCATGTGGATGCCGTGAAATGTGAAAACTACCGTGAAGGTCTAATAATAAAGAAAGAGTATACCCGAGCATGACGCGACTCCACACGAGCAATACGAGCAAAGAGGCACCTCCCTAGAAGCTCTGAATCAGCCCTCGATCTCCCCTAAGCTATCCTGAAACACAAAATCAATTGATTAGCAATGAATATCGAAAAAGTTAGGGGGAAAATCAAGAGAAATAGATGTGAATTGGGTCTAATTTCGATTCGGTGTGGAATAGTGCTTACAAAATGGGAAATAGGAGAAAAGGGGACTTTTTGGGCATAAGAAGGCCGGCCGGCCGACGAGGGAGGCGGCGGCAGGTGGTCGGACGGTGGTCGGACGGCAGGGGGTCATGCCACTCGGGCGTGCCTGGTGGCGGCTCGGGCGAGGGATCAGTATGCTCGGGTGAGAGAAAGGGTGCTTCGATCGATTTCGAGAATTTGGGAATTTAGAGATTTATGGATCCGAGCACTGGCCTTTATAGGGTAAGTCACTCGGTCGAGTGGCGTTGACCACTCGACCGAGTGGCCACAGTTTTGAAATTTTAAAAATTTTCAAATATGTTCCGACTCAGCTGAGTAGGAACTATCACTCAGTCGAGTAGACAAAGTCACTCAGCCGAGTGGCTACACCACTCAGAGCTTTTTAAGTATTGAATGTGTCAGGTTCACTCGGTCGAGTGACAAAGTCACTCGGCTGAGTGGCATGTAATTTACAGAGAGGGGTTTTTCGAGACTTTCCGAAGCAGTACCCTACTCGACCGAGTAGGGTCTTCACTCGGCTGAGTGAAAATGTCACTCGACCGAGTGGGCTGCTGTTTTCAGCTCCAACTATCTGTTTTTGCGACACTTTCTGATTTTCTTTCTCCCGTCGGTTTCTTCCTCCTATTGGTGTTTGAGCGCATCCCTGGAGTGCTCTCCATCGCCATGGTCATCCTCCGTTCATGTGGTCTCCTATTCTCCTTTCCCTGAAATGAAGAGCATAGCCCGTTGTCAGGTTTTTCTTGGACTCTTGACTCTATACACTAATAAAGGTCTAAAACCAAAAATGAAAAGAAAATTCAACTAAAAAGTGAGAAAGAACCGTCGGGTTTCCTCCTGACAAGCGCTCGTTTAAGGTCTTGGGCTCGACCCCTTAAGATTTGCGATTAAAGCTCGATGTTTGGCTCATGGGAGATGCACGTGTCAAACTTGCCGGGAAGGCCGCTTGGGTTCAGTTGTTGATTTTCGTCGACATTCCTCGGCTGCCCCTCATCATGGGTAGTAGTGGGGGATGACACCTCCAAGCTTGAGCTCTTGGTGTCCTTTTTCTTGATCGGCGGCGAGGATTTATTTACCGACGGTGCTTTCTTCATGTGCTTCGCTGTAGAGAGCTTGCATAGCTCTCTAATCCTAACGACATCCGCGTCATTCTTCTCCTCTTATGTAAGAGGATCCGATAGGTCTCTCATCATTTTGCCATCTTCGGCTATTTGGGCCTCTACAAGGTCATCATCGTGCTTGGCTCCAATGGCAAATGGCATGGCATCGTCTATGACTTAATCGAGGAGGTCCACGTAGTCCACTTCCTCTGGCCAATGCATATGCTTCATCGACTTGGGAATATGGAGCTCAACCGTCATGTCGCCAACGTTAAGGGACAAGGTTCCTCCCCTCACATCTACAATCACTCTGGCGGTGGCTAGGAAAGGGCGTCCAAGAATCAATGATGTATCACCTTCTTCCTTGATGTCCATCACCACGAAGTCGCATGGCAAGCAAAGTCCACCCAGTACTTGCAGTGGTATATTTTCTGCTATCCCCACCGGCCTTGTGATTCGTCCATCGACGAGCTGTATCTTCATGTCTGTGGCCTTGAGGTCGGTCCCCATATTCAGTTTCTTGACCATCGTGAGGGGCATGAGGCTCACGCTTGCTCCCAAGTCCGCTAGAGCTTTCTGAAGGGGGACTCCAAGTGTGCAAGGGATTCGGAAACTACCGGGATCTTTAAACTTGGTCAGCATCTCCTCCTTTTTAGTGAACCATGAACTTTGCTCGGCAAGCATGACCCTTTCCTTTCGCTTCTTTCACGCGATCAAATCCTTGAGAAACTTTGCATATGACAGGATTTTGACGATTGCATCTAAGAACGGGATGTTCAAGCTTGCACCTCGCAAGTACTCCAGAAATTTGACCAGCCTTTTCTCAATCTTTGCCTTTGCCAACTGTTGCAGAAATGGGACCGGTGGCATGTAAGTTCACTCCTCTCGTGGCTTCTCTACTTCAGATTTTTCATCATTGCTCCTCGCTTTTGGGTCCAACTCTTCATTAACCGGTTCATTCTCAACCAAAATTTCCTCCCTCGGTTCCTTAGCTTGAATCATGGCGGGAGTAGTGTTCTTTTCACCCCTTGTAGTTACCGCCACAACCGCATTGATGTGGCCGGTGTTGCTTCGTATGTTTTGTTCCGGTTGAGCCGGTAATTGTTGATTGGTCTTGTTGAGCAATGTGAGTTGCTCCGCCAACTGCGCCACGAAGGTGTTGAGGGAATATTGTTGAGCCATCAATCTTGCGTTAATCTTCTTTTGTTCGGTCATAAATTCTTCAACTCTTACTTCGTGCTCCGACCTTGGCGACGCTTATGGTAGGTTGGGTGCCCTCCATCCTTGATTGTATCCTCAGGGTCTATAGGGCCCCGCTTGTTGCCTCGATGGGTAATTTTGTTGGTGGGGTGGCCTCTGTTGATACTATGGTTGTTGCAGAGGCCGGGCTTGTGTTTGTTGCGGTGGGGTTACTTCTGTGGTGGAGTCAAGGCTACATTATTGTTGGCGTATGAAAATCCGCGGTGACCCCTTGTAGCTAGGTTCACCCAATAACCGGTACTACCCGCAACATTTTGAGCTTGTTGTATATCTCCTCTCCTCCAACAAACATTATTTGGCCAGTCGCTCATGCATCCTCCGGGTGCAGACGCGTTAGAAGCTCCATATGGCTTGCTAATCAACTTTTCCAATCTCTCTACGGCTTTATGAAGGGAATCAAACTTTGTAGAAATCACCGCCACCGCTTTTGCCTCATAGATGCTAGCCAGCTTTAAGGACGACGAAGAATGTCCCCTCTCGTTTGCCCACTGCTGATTATTTGAAGCCATCTCCTCCAGCAAGGCCGTAGCGTCATCCGGTGTCTTCGCCAAAATGGCTCCATTGGCGGTGGCATCAATGATTTGCTTGATGCTCGGTTGCAATCCATTATAGAAGTTATGCACTAGCTCCCACGACTCAATACTATGATGGGGGCATTGGTGTTGGAGATCCTTGAAGCGATCACATGCCTCGTATAAAGCCTCCTAAGGGCCTTGCCTGAAAGACATCAAGGCGCTTCATATCTTCACGGTCTTGGATGGTGGATAGAACTTATTGACAAATATGCTTGCCAGCTCATCCCAAGTGGTGAAGATTCCCTCGACTTGCGTCCTCAGCCAATACAAAGCTTTATCTCGAAGGGTGAATGGGAAAAGATGCAGTCGAATAGCATCCGCTAGAACGCCAGGCATCTGGAAGGTGGCGCACTTCGCCAAGAACATCTGAAAATGGTAGCGTGGGTTCTCTTGGGCATTCCCATGGAATGGGTCTAGTTGCATCAACACTACGAGTCCCGTCTTCAACTCGAAGTTCTTGTCGGCCGCCAAATCCGGCATGGCTATAGAAGAGGTGGTGGACATGTTCTTGGGTCGTAGCCTATCTCGGATTGAGACAAGCCTAACCAGGCATTGCGCTAGCTCCTCTGATGTTTTCGACGCGGCCATCTGATTTTCCTCTATAGCAGATCTCCTCTTAGCTCTAAGTCTCCTTGCCGTACGCTCGATCTCAGGGTCAAATAATATGTCTCCTTGGGGAGCCTTTGATCTCGTGTACATGCATAGAAAAAGAGAGTCTAAATAGAATTGTTAGCACAATAAAGGAATAAAAGAGTGAAACAAAAAATAAATAAAATAGAAAAGAAATAGCTAAGTAAAGAAAATAAAATACCGTCGCCTCCCCGGTAACGAAGCCAAAAACTTGATCGGCCTCGGATACACACCCGGGAGGCACAGTCGTAGTCTTACCGCAAGCGCACGGTGTGGTTGCGAGCGGGTATCAAACACGTGGAGGACTAATGACGGTACTCTATTTTGGTCACAAATCTATTGGTGGAAGGATGGTTTATCGGATGTGTTGTTGTCACAGTCGTACAATTAATAATTCAAATTCAATATAATAAAGGCATTTAGGGCTAGGGAATCCCCACTACGGATCGTCATTCATCTTTGTGAATCAAGATCTCAATGTTGCAAAACTTTGATTGAGGTGAACTAGTCGTAACTGAATAGAGAACCAAGCTCACGCTCTTGTGCTATTGTCGGTCGATAGCGACCTAGGTTAGGGCCCACTCTCGTGCAAACCCTAACCTAAGCTACTAGCGTGAAGATCGACATCATCGTCCAATCGCTCCTCGAGCCCACTCTTGTGCAAACTTGAGTTACGACCTAGATTGTGATAGCTCGTATTCGTCCAATCTCTTGCAAACAAATATGGGTATATATTTATAATAAAAACTCTAGCTTTGGTCCAATCTCTTGCAAACCAAACCTAGTGAATCTCGATTATAAAGCTAAATCGAATATCTAGGCCTTCCCATCGATGGGAATCCAATCTCTTGCAAACCCCAAATCGATGAAAATTCCTAGCTATCTGTAATAAATCAATCCCAACCTAAACTTCTATCAATTCTAGCAACAAATAAATTCGTTCACCACAATTCTAAAATTGAATCCATAGGTTCATCCCAAAGCCCTAGAACATCAAAACTACTCACGATTCATCATAGCAATAGCAAAAAAGTTGAATGAAAACAGATAGCAATGAAGAATTGAAAGAGAGCAAATCATAAGAATGAGAAATTTCAATGGAAATAACAAACCAGATCTTTGTTCTCCAATCTCCAAAGGGGAATTACAATTAGAATTAAGCTAAAACCTAATTTCTGGCTTCCCTTCAATTAGGATGAAAAAAAGGCTTAAATATAAGTCAAAACGGCCAAAAAATCCTGACAGATTTGCCCCTGGCGCAGCCTAGAACCCTAGGTCGTGATACATGCAGATTGCGCCACTCGGCCGAGTAGAAAATGTCACTCGGCCGAGTGACAGACCCAAATAAAGCAGAGAAGTCGGGGGTCTGGTCTTCTTGACCTATGCGTCACTCGGTCGACTAGAGTTTGTCGGGTAGTGATCACTCCATATTTTACACCTTTTTTCTGCATGTTTGCCTGCCATTTTGATCGCTCAAATCGTGTTTTTCGCGTTTATTCGACAATATTGCGATGCTTTTCACGATTTGTTGTTTTTGTCGTATTTCAGGAGATTTGGAGCGATTTGGAGTGATTCTGAGATGCACCCACTCCGGAGTGTCACCAACGACTCTCTTGAGGGGTATTTTGCAGTTGGAGAGGAGTGGAAGGAGAAAGAACGTCGTAGGATCGACGAGGAGGCGAAGATATGAAGTTTGGGCATTTTTAGCACTTCACTCGGCCGAGTGAAGGAGTCACTTGGCCGACCATAGGAAGCCCGCTTGGCCGGCCAGAACGGACACGCAACAGAGCAATATCAGCGTGCAGTCGGCCGAGCATCACCATGACACTCGGCCGAGCACCGAGTCACCCATCACCTGAGTGGAGACAAGACGACGGCCACAAAAGAGACTGAACTCTCTGTTTTTTTTCGTCTGTCAGTCCCGATGACTGACTCGGCCGAGTGGAGAAAGACGGTCTGCCCGAGTGACAACCAACGTCCGCCCGAGTGAAGAAAGGCCGTCCGCCCGAGTGACCTCCGAGGAGACGACCCCCGAGACCCCCAACTCTCTGTGTTTGTATAGGGTTCGTCACTCAGCCGAGTGACATTTGTCACTCGGCCGAGTGAGCCGCGCTGCCTGAAGCGAAAACTGCGGATTTGAGGCTGCGCAGGGGCATTTTCGTCAGGGTTTTTTGGGCGATTTGGGGGGGGGGGGGTATTTAACCCCAGTTTTTAACCTAGTTTTAGAGAGCTTTTTCAGAACTTTTTGCTGCTTTTTAGATTAACTTTTTAGGGATTAGATTTAGCTTTAAGGGAGGAGAGAAAAGTGAGATTTTGTTGGATGCTACCTTGTTCTTCATTGGTTTGTATTTCTCTCCCTCAAAAACTCAATTTTTGTTGATATTTTGAATATTGCTATGAATTCCATTGATTTTATTTGCGAATTTCTCTTGCATTCTATTATGAATTGTGAGTAGTTCATCGTCTTAGGGCGTAGGGATGAACCCTTCGAGCCCAATTTCAAAATTATGATGAATTGGTGAAACTATTGCTAGGATTGATTAGGGTTAGTCTGGGATTTCTATAATACGAATAGCTAGGGATTCATGTCGATTGGGATTTGCAAGAGATTGGGTCCCAATTCGATAGGAAGCCCTAGATATTCGAATTGGGTTGCAATTGAATTCCTCCGGAATCGATTTGCAAGAGATTGGACCGAAACTAGGGTTTTTCGATTGCAATTCTATACCAATACCTGTTTGCAAGAGATTGGATGGGTAGGAACTATCCCAACCTTGGTCGTAGCTCGAGTTTGCACGAGAGTGGGCTTGAGATACGATTGAACGATGATGTTTTTCTTTACGCTAGTTTGCCTAGGTTAGGGTTTGCAAGAGATTGGACCCTGCCCTAGGTTGGCTATAGACCGGCAATAGTGCGAGAGCGTGAGCTTGGTTCCACATTTAGTTGCAACTAGTTCACCCAAATTTCAAGTCCAGCAATTGTGAAACCTACGAGTCACAATGATGAGATACGACAAGTAGCGGGGATTCCCTATCCCCTAAGCGTCTTTATTAATTTGTTAATCCCTTTATACATTTAAACGACTGTGACCGTACATTGCGAACATTCTCCCGACTTCCCCGATAGCCAGGTGATTCGAAGAAGACACTGTTATTAGGCCTCCATGTGTTCGATACCCGCTCACCGCTACACCGTGCGCTTGCGGTAAGACTACGATCGTCACCGCTCCAGGACGTGTATCCGGGGTGCGATCAAGTTTTTGGCGCCGCTGCCGGGGAGGCAATAGTGTTTGATTCCTATAACCTAGCTATTTTTATTTTTGTTCTATTATTTCTATTTTTATTTTACCCTTCCGTTGTGCTAACTATTTCTTTGAAACTCTGTTTTCCCTTGTATGTACACGAGATCCTCGGTGAACCCCGAAGAGATACTATACGATTCGGAGATCGAGCGTACATTGAGGAGGATCCGAGCGGAGAGGAGACCCGATACGGAAGGAAATTTTATGACCCATCCTGAGACCCTGGAAGAATTAGCTGCGCGAATGGCGAGGATTATTTCCATAAGAGATAGGCTTCGGCCTAAGACTTCTTCCACGACCTCGTCCATAGCCATGCCGGAGTTGGCGGCCGACAAGAATTTTGAGTTGAAGACCGGATTGGTGGTCCTTATGCAACAAGATCCTTTTCATGGGAACTCCCATGAAAACCCTCACTACCATATCCAGCTCTTCCTATCAAAGTGCGCCACCTTCCAAATGCCGGGCGTCTCTGTGGATGCTATCAGTCTGCGCCTCTTCCCTTTCACACTAAAGGACAAGGCATTATATTGGTTGAGGACGCAAGCTGAAGGAATCTTCACCACTTGGGATGAGTTGGTGAGTGCATTCATCGACAAATTTTACCCGCCCTCCAAGACGGTGAAGATTAGAAGTGCTCTCATGTCCTTCAAGTAAGGACCACAAGAGACTCTCTACGAAGCATGGGAGCGCTTCAAGGACTTGCAACATCAGTGCCCTCATCATATCATTGAGGATTGGGAGCTTGTCCATAGATTTTACAATGGACTCCAACCGGGGACGAAGCAGATTATTGATGCCACGGCAAATGGAGCCATTTTGTCAAAGACTCCCGATGAAGCTACGGCCTTGCTTGAGGAGATGGCCTCGAACAACCAACAATGGGGGGACGAGCGAGGACATTCTTCATCCTCCTTGAAGCCCACAAGTATCTATGAGGCCAAGGCCGTGGCGGAGCTTTCTAGCAAGTTCGATTCTCTCCACAAGGTTGTGGAGAGATTGGAGAAATTCATTACGGAGCCTCAAGGAGCCCCTTCTACATCCATGCCGACAAATCATATGAGCGATTGGTAAGACCAATCCCAATCCATATATGCAGGAGGAGAGCAAGGAGAAGGAGCTTTGGAGCAAGGTCAATACGTCGCGGGGAATTCTGGATATTGGGCCAATCCGGTCGCTAGAAACCATCCGGGTTTCTCATATGCCAATAATGATGGAGCATTGAACCCCCCGCCACAACAACCTCCTCAAGCTCGGGCTCCACCACCACCACAACCGAATTATCCACAAAGGGGGGCCACCACAACAAAATTTCCCACCGAGGCAACAAGTGGGACCTTATAGGCCGCCCGGGTACAATCAAGGGTGGAGAAATCCCAACCCACCGCAAGCTCAACAACGCTCAGATTTTGAAGCAAAGGTGGATGAGTTTATGGCGGAACAACAAAAGATCAATGCCACATTTAAGGCGGGACAAGATTCTCTCGCCACCATCGTAGCTCAAATCGGGGAGCAACTTGCGTTGCTCAATAAAAACAATCAACAATTGCTGGCTCAACTCGATCCGAATCCACGGGGCAACACCGGCCATATTAATGCGGTCGTTGCGGTTACTACAAGAGGAGGGAAGGATACCACTCCCCCCATGACTCAAGTCAAGGAGCCCGTGGTGGAGATTCTACAAGAAAGCGAGCCGGCAATTGAAGTTGAGAAAGATAAGGAGTTGCAAGGAGAAGTGAAATCTAGAATGGAGGAGCTTATCGATGAGCGCTGATTTATGCCACCGATGCCCTTCCCTCAGTGGCTAGCTAGAGCCAAGATGGAGAAACGGCTAGCCAAGTTTCTCGAGTATTTGAGAGGGGTGAGCCTCAATATCCCCTTCCTCGACGCTTTACTGGAAATCCCATATTATGCCAAGTTCTTAAAAGACTTGATCATGGGAAGGAAGAGGAAGGAGAAGATAATGCTCGCGGAGGAAGGGACTTGGTTCACAAAGAAGGAAAAGGAGCCCGCCAAGCTTAAAGATCCAGGGAGTTTCCGAATTCCTTGCACTCTAGGCGGCGTCCCCCTACAAAAGGCATTAGTAGACTTGGGGGCTAGTGTTAGCCTCATGCCCCTCTCCATGTTCCGGAGGTTGAATACCGGCACGGATTTGAAGCCTACCGACATGCGGATTGAACTAGCGGACGGGAGGATTACAAGACCTGTTGGGATAGCGGAGGACATCCCACTCTAAGTTTCGGGGGGGTATATGTTTGCCATGCGATTTCGTGATAATGGACATCAAGGAGGAGGGCGATACATCACTCATACTCGGACGCCCTTTCCTTGCCACCGCCGGTGTCATCGTCGATGTGCGGGAGGGGACCCTTACCTTGAACGTTGGCAACATCGAAGTGGAGCTTCATATACCGAAGGCAATGAAGCACATGCCGTGTCACGAGGAGCTTGATTACATGGACCTCCTTGATGAGGTCATTGAAGAGGCGATCCCCCATTCCATCGGCGCACCCCACAAAGATAGCTTCGAAGAAGGCCTAGACTTGGCCGAAGAAGAGAAGATGGAGCACTCCCCCGATATCTCCATGGCAATTGATTATGGTGACGCTGATGTCACAAGAATACGGGAGCTCTGCAAGCTCTCGAAGTTGAGGACTCCAAAGAAAGCTCCGCCGATACGAAGATCGGTGTCACCGATAAAGAAGAAGACCGGAGCAAGCTCTAGCTTGGGGGAGTCACCCCCCAACATTGCCCATGACGAAGGGGCACTGAGGAAGACCTCACACCACCATGATCCAAATCCGAGTGGTCTTCCAAGCAAGTTCGACGGGTGCATCTCGTATGCACCCAACATCAAGCGTTAATTGAAAATCAATAGGGGTCGAGCTCAAGACCTAAAACGAGCGCTTGTCGGGAGGCAACCCGATGGTTATCGCATTTGTCCTACTTTGGTCTTTATTTTTTTTTTAGATTTTGTTAGTGTTTTTGAGTCGTTTGCCCGAAAAATTCTGACAACGGGTCCTATTTTCTTTGACAGGAGAGGAGAACGGGATATCTATCATATGGAGGATGACTAAGGCGAAGAAGAGCGCTCCAGGAATGCGCTCAAGGCTTAGGAGAAGGAAGAAATCAACTGGAGGAAGAAAAACAGAGATTAGAGCCAAAACGGAGCATCACAGCAGAAAACAGAGTTTCACTCGGCCGAGTACCATAGCCACTCGGCCGAGCCACCAACGTCGTCCGCCCGAGTGGCGCACCAACGAGGGAAGTCTGCTGCACCCAAGTCTCTGTTCTTTTTTTCAATTTCAGTATAAATTGCCACTCGGCCGAGTATATATCTTCACTCGACCGAGTGAAACTGATACGCTCCTAGGACGAAAATTGTCGAGTAGATTGTGCCACTCGGCCGAATGGACTTTCTCCACTCGGCCGAGGGTGGCAAAGACACTCGGCCGAGTCGTATGTGGGGAGGGGTTTTTGAAAATATTTTTCGTTACGATCACTCGGCCGAGCGACACCGTTACTCGGCCGAGTCGTAACCTCTCCTATATAAGGCGCATCGGGCTCGGCGCGGAATTCGAAACGTCATTCCCCCAAATTGCCCGAGCCCGCGTGCGATTGATCCTCGCTCGCCCGCTACGACATCCCCCTCGCCCGAACGCCGCCCTCGACCGCCGACCGCCGGCGGCCGAGCGCCGGCCGCCGACCGCCGACCACCCCCTCACCGCCGGCGACTCCCTCGCCGCCGGCCGACCTCCGGTAACCCCGATTTCGCCCGTTTTCCCCATTTTCTCCTATATTTTGATGATCCGTGCACCTATCGAGCCCCTACCCCAAATTAATTTTATTATCTATCTATTATACCCATAACCCCCCATGTATTTCGAATTTTACACGCTGATATCGTTGTTTTATGTGTAGGCAATCTTGGGGAGCTTAAGGGAGCTTAGGGGAGCTTCCGGGGCACGCTTTTGGCTTAGTGGAGGCGGCGTCTTCGCACGCATCCGCTGTTTTGCTCTCGCGGCGTGTTCAAGTACCATCGTTTCATTTATTTTAGCACGCCGCACATTTTACTTGTTGGGTGATCACTCGGGGCACACATGCCGCCCCGAACACGGCCACGCACTCGGATAGCTTCCGCCAAGCGAAAGCGGCCGGATGAGCCCGGCCCCTCCCATGAGATGGAGGACTCTCCTCCGCCTACACCACCTCACCCCACACAGCCACAGCCTACCGATCCAGTCCACCCACAGCCACTTCCAGCCGAGCCCCCATACCCACAGCCACCACCGGCTCCTGTCGTCGGGCCGCTGGCTATTACGTTCCGAGACGACGCACATCGCGTCGCTTTTGAGCGTATCGCCCAGCACTCGATAGTGCCCTCCAGGTTCACACACCTTGCAGACCTCGACCGCCTGGGGGTACTAGAGGGGATGCTCACATTGTACGACAACATGGGTTGGCGAGACTTTCTTTCCGTGTCAGCGGACACCTACGTCCGTCCGACACTCGAGGTGCTCAGCTCGATCGCCCGGACCGCTGAGGGATGCTCATTCCGACTCATGGATCGAGAGTGTTAGATCACTCTCGATATGCTTAGGGCATTCTTTCAGTGGCCCGCAGTCCCCACCCCCGACCGAGCCTACGCCCCCCCACACATCCCTCCCCCATCCTTCGATTCACATGCCTTCTGGGCCCGGATCATAGGTTTACCACCGGCCTTTTGACCCTAGTAGGGCCAAGGCCTCGGCCATAGTCCACCCCTGCCTCCGCATAGCACAGCGCCTTATGGCGACCACCTTTCTGGCGTGGTACGAGCCTAGGACGATGTCTACGCCTAAGCTCTATATGCTCTACGCGATGACTCGCCCCAGAGTTCTTGATAGGGATGGCGTTACGTTGGTCCCCGCTGTTGAGATTGACGTCCCTAGCTGGTTTTTGGACCGCATCATCGTATCGGTGGGCGCTCGCTCCCCGATATGTTGCGGTGGCCTGATCACCCTGCTAGCCCTGATGACCGACGAGGACCTTCCGGCTGACCTGCGACGAGCCACATGCCCCACTGCATTATCGATAGACGTCATGGCCTGGATGAAGATGCTTCGTCCGCACGGCCAGCGGCACTGGGTTTGGTTGCACGGTCCGTACGGTGCTGACTACATGATCCTTCGAGCCCCGCTCGGACACACTTAGGACCAGCACACGACGACTGGCTTCTGGCGATGGATCTCCTGATCCCCGCCACCTACGTGCTAGAGGCCGAGGGAGCTGAGCCTGCACCACCTGCACACCCTGCACCGCCAGCTGACCCTGTGTTCCCTCAGCCTGAGCCTGCACTTTCTGCCACTCCCGACACTTCTGTCCCCACTTCTGCCAGTGTCGGGAGTACACTTGCTGAGCCTACACCCACCACGTCTACCACTGCCACCACCACTATTGTGCCCTTGTCGGTTGAGCCACTCACCTCTCTGCTACCCGAGCGTCCACCCACCATACTTGAGAGCGACGAGCCTTCTTTCGCTGCTGTCGTGGAGACCATGGCCAGTATGATCTCTGCTGGGGTTTCACCTTTTGGACCCCACACTTCCTCCCCAGCGGTTGACCTTTCTGTCTCCACGGCTGCCTTCCTATCCGAGAGTGTCGTGACGTCTGTTCCCACGTCTGTGTCACTGACCTCTCTCGCCGCCTCGTCACCGATTTTGTCTTCCACTCCCACTGCTGCTGCTTCCACCTCACACCAGCCTGCGTCCCAGCCTCGCACTGAGGCTGGGCATCCACTAGTGAGCACAGCACCCTTACCACCCATGCCTGCTGTCCCGATCACCTACACTGCACGTATTAGACAGCCCCGACCAGCTCAGCCTAGACTTGTCCGTCCCTCCGCTCCACCACCCCCTGACGCCTTAGTTCAGAGCGTTCGAGCTCTTGAGGGGGGGGTTGAGTGGACTCCGGGGCGATTTTAGGGCTTTGTCTTCCACAGTTACTGCCATGCAGCACCGCCTCGAGCTACTTCCTAGCATTCACAATGCTATGTTCTGCTATGTTCTGATATCATAGCCTCTTATTTCTGATATCATATGCTATGTTCTGCTTTGCATTTAGAAATAGTAACCCACTCTCTTTTGGTGTATAAAAATGGATGAAATTCCATTATTAGCTGATGTCTGATGATTCATATGTATGCTATCGTAGAAAACACACCAAGATTCACGCATTGATGCTTATATCTGGAGTACTGCTTTCCTTTCTCTCATATCACTTCTTATTGCATGACTTGAACTTTTCACTTCGGGTTGATTGAATTGTTGCTAGCAATGATAAATCTGGATTAGTTTACTTTTTGAGATTAAACTGAGTAGATTATATTACCCTGCTGAAGTTGTCATGCACGTCCTATAGAGTGAACTGAGAGATACATTTATTTCTTTCTCCACATATCTTGAACATTATTTCTCTATTTTAAATTCATTGGTGAATCTCCCCTTAGCGATTCTATTATTGGCATTCCCCCGTTATTAAAATCACATGCTCCAAATTCCCCAAAATCCAAAGAAAAAAATACTTGTATATCCTTCTCTTTGATTTGGGATCATTGTGTATATATGCTATTGAAAAAAAAAGGAAAAAAAAGAGAAAAAGAAAAAGATTTGAGAATAAGAAAAGAAAAGAGAAAAGTAGTTCGAAAACGATCCCATCTCATATACTTTGTCTCTTTCTTCCCTCTTTTGTTTTATTTTTGACTTTTGGAGCTTCATAAAAATGGGGATGTAAATATCGTTTTATATATGCCACCACGCTTATAGATAAGCTTGGGGGAGAGAATCCAATGATGTGTGAGAGAGTGACTACTTAACGGTGCATGACGACCTAGGCTAAGTAATATCTTACACTCGGTGAGATTGCTAAAGTTTCACGAAATCCAGAAATCTACGCTTAGCATTCATTTCATGAAAACCGCATTTTTTCTATTCTTACTACTCTATCGTGTGATATCTCTTATACTCCCTATAGAAAGCATTCAATTGAAAAGTGTGTGATCTACGATATTGTATACAGCTTTAGATGCTTCAGACGATGTTAATCTTAGAATTATTCCATTTTTCATGCTATATCGATATTCTTGGGTTTTCTATCTCAAATGCATCAGTATACTATGGTATCAAACTAAAAGACTTTGACATGTGTTTTATATTCGATGCATGCTATATGAGTAAGCAAAACCCACGTCCTGAGAAAAATGATCTAGCAACTTCCCTCTTCGTTTTCTATTTTGTTTTTCGTTTTCCGTTTTCCGCCTTTCCGCCGTTTTCTTTATCTTTATCCACCGGGTTCGCTTTTTTACTTATCTTCCTCGAGTACGAGTAAGAGATAAGCATGGGGGATTTTGATCACTCCATATTTTACACCTTTTTTCTGCATGTTTGCATGCCATTTTGATCACTCAAATAGTGTTTTTCGCGTTTATTCGACAATATTACGATGCTTTTCACGATTTGTTGTTTTTGTCGTATTTCAAGAGATTTGGAGCGATTTGGACTGATTCTGATATGCACCCACTCCGGAGTTTCACCAACGACTCTCTTGAGGGGTATTTTGCAGTTGGAGAGGAGTGGAAGGAGAAAGAACGTCGTAGGAGCGACGAGGAGGCGAAGATATGAAGTTTGGGCATTTTTAGCACTTCACTCGGCCGAGTGAAGGAGTCACTCGACCGACCATAGGAAGCCCGCTCGGCCGGCCAGAACGGACACGCAACAGAGCAATATCAGCGTGCACTCGGCCGAGCATCACCATGCCACTCGGCCGAGCACCGAGTCACCCATCGCCCGAGTGGAGCCAAGACGACGGCCACAAAAGAGACTGAACTCTCTGTTTTTTTTCGTCTGTCAGTCCCGATGACTGACTCGGCCGAGTGGAGAAAGACGGTCCGCCCGAGTGACAACCGACGTCCGCCCGAGTGACGAAAGGCCGTCTGCCTGAGTGACCTCCGAGGAGACGACCCCCGAGACCCCCAACTCTCTGTTTTTGTACAGGGTTCGTCACTCGGCCGAGTGACATTTGTCACTCGGCCGAGTGAGCCGCGCTGCCTGAAGCAAAAACTGCGGATTTGAGGCTACGCAGGGGCATTTTCGTCAGAGTTTTTTGGGCGATTTTGGGGGGTATTTAACCCCAGTTTTTAACCTAGTTTTAGAGAGCTTTTTCAGAACTTTTTGCAGCTTTTTAGATTAACTTTTTAGGGATTAGATTTAGCTTTAAGGGAGGAGAGAAAAGTGAGATTTTGTTGGATGCTACCTTGTTCTTCATTGGTTTGTATTTCTCTCCCTCAAAAACTCAATTGTTGTTGATATTTTGAATATTGCTATGAATTCCATTGATTTTATTTGCAAATTTCTCTTGCATTCTATTATGAATTGTGAGTAGTTCATCGTCTTAGGGCATAGGGATGAACCCTACGAGCCCAATTTCGAAATTGTGATGAATTGGTGAAACTATTGCTAGGATTGATTAGGGTTAGTCTGGGATTGCTATAATACGAATAGCTAGGGATTCATGTCGATTGGGATTTGCAAGAGATTGAGTCCTAATTCGATAGGAAGCCCTAGATATTCGAATTGGGTTGCAATTGAATTCCTCCGGAATCGGTTTGCAAGAGATTGGACCGAAACTAGGGTTTTTCGATTGCAATTCTATACCAATACCCGTTTGCAAGAGATTGGATGGGTAGGAACTATCCCAACCTTGGTCGTAGCTCGAGTTTGCACAAGAGTGGGCTCGAGATACGATTGAACGATGATGTTGTTCTTCACGCTAGTTTGCCTAGGTTAGGGTTTGCAAGAGATTGGACCCTACCCTAGGTTTGCTATAGACAGGCAATAGCGCGAGAGCGTGAGCTTGGTTCCACATTTAGTTGCAACTAGTTCACCCAAATTTCAAGTCCAGCAATTGTGAAACCTACGAGTCACAATGATGAGATACGGCAAGTAGCGGAGATTCCCTATCCCCTAAGCATCTTTATTAATTTGTTAATCCCGTTATACATTTAAACTACTGTGACCGCACATTGCGAACATTCTCCCGACTTCCCCTATAGCCAGGTGATTCGAAGAAGACACTGTTATTAGGCCTCCCTGTGTTCGATACCCGCTCGCCGCTACACCGTGCGCTTGCGGTAAGACTACGATCGTCGTCGCTCCGGGACGTGTATCCGGGGTGCGATCAAGTAGACTTCCTCACTCAGCCGAGTGAGTCTTCTGTTATGCTCCCTTGAAGTCCAGAAAGACTGGCATGTTTTTCCTTCAGAAGGTTCTGACTCACTCGGGCGAGTGGACTTCTCCACTCGGGCGAGTAGGATCATTCACTCGGTCGAGTGGGCTGTGACTCCAGGCATGTCCGTAACAGTTGTACTCGGTCGAGTAAGTTCCTTCACTCGGCAAAGTGAACTGCGTACTTGGCTGAGTGGCCTGTTTCTGGAGTCATATCTTCTCCTCCTTGCTTTCTCGTCGATTCTATCGGACTTCTTCTTCTTCTACTCATCCTCTAACGCTGCTAGCTCTTCGATAGGGCCATGGGCGACGCTCCGGTATGCGTGCAAGTCCCTTGATCTCATTTATGCTCCAAATCGCTCCATATTTCCTGAAATCCGACAAAAACAAGAAATAGTGAAAAGCAACGCGATATCGTCGAATAATCATGAAAAGCGTGATATATGTGATTAAAATGATATTCAAACATGCAGAAAAAAGGTGTAAAATATGGACCGATCAGTGGACTCACTGGGTCTCTTGTGTTGCCTCCCAGTAACTCTACTGTAGTCTCATCCTCATCCAATGGCAGCCAATTCGTCTATAAATGGCTTCTCTTTCCACAAGCCCTCATCAACCACTACACTTCTTGATGATATTATTCTATCTTATTTTATCTGATTCTAATTATATGATATTTTTTCTACAACATTCTATTTTTTTCCTTCGTCACTGCTACGTCCTCAACACTCAAAGATGGCCAATATACTGCGGCAAGTGACGTGATGCCGAAATTGAATACATCACATATATTTTATTCGAAGATGTTCTTTGCTCCTTCATATGTTTTGTTCGTCGTCATTAAAGCTATCACCTCTTCCCGGCACAGCTGCTTCATTGCATACTTCACTGCTTGTATATGTTCTTTGATCCTTAGTTGCAGACATCACTGCTTGATGATAATAAATGTTCTATCTTATTCTAAGTCTTCCTGTACAATATTATCACTTAATTGTTCTTTGTTATGTGTTCATCATTGATTCTTCTTCAACGCATACAGGAGACAGATGGCCAAGATACTTGCAGCAAGTGACGCTGATGCAGCTGATGGAGCAGCTCATAAATCGCAACAAAGTTGAAATTTTTTTCATAGTGGGAATCCATGTATCCTTAGTATAGTCCAGTGCTTGAATTGCTTACCAGTGCAAAAATTGTGATGTTGCAAAATGTTTAGATGTAGTTTCTACTTTGTTGTGTTATGTACATTTGAATGCATAAATATTATAGTATGTTGGAATACAGACCTTAATACAATGTCATTAAATTTGAGACAATTGCATCACATTACAAAATTGCGTGATACTAACTTAAAGTACCTACAATTACTCAGCTTGCACCAACGGCAACAGCAGTGAACGTTGTGCGAGCTGAGCACAACTGTCTACAATTACCAACATTTACTCAACGAGCATAACCGTCGAAGTTAGTAACCATTGTGCACGTGGAGCATAACTGTTTACAATTATCCAAATTACTCAGCGTGCACATCCGCAACATTATTGAACATTGTGTGCGCTTATTAGTAAACCTGTACAATTGCCAAGTTTTGCTCAACGTGCACAATGGGTAAAAGTTGTAAACGGTGTGCACGCAGAACAAAACTATATACAATTACCCACAATTACTCATCAGGGACAGCTACATGCCTCATTATCTTCATTCTCTTCAGCTCTTCTGCTTCTTCTTCTTACTCCTTAAGCACATTAATTTTCTTGACAATTGTCAAGATCTACAGCAACAGAGAAATTATAAGATATGAGATCCGCATCATCGGATATAGGTCTCGAATGATAGGCATCATCCTCATACGCTTATAATCAAGACTTTATGTTTTAAGATTCAATTTGGACCCCCAGCCCTATTAATTCAACCCTATTAATTCAACCCACGATGGCTACATTTTGGACTAAAATATAGGAGGCTGCCATTTTCAGATAACCATTTTTAAAGAGAACCAGTTTACTTACAACCCATTTATACTGATATATCCATGACAAATGCATGTAGTATATTTCTTCCAAGCTAATACAAAATTTTTACCTATAGTATATAAAAATATCGGCCTTCATATCAAAGCCTTGTTAAGTCATCGGGCGAAGATTTTTCCTACATGAGTAATGATGTTAAAATAATTTATACTAGTATATAAAATAGTAACTGTTTGAGCAAATATACATTCTTTCTACCAGCTGTACTCATACGACAAGTTTGTTGAATATTGGACTCCCCGGATTTGGTTTTGATGATGAGCAAACATAAATAATTCATGAACTAACAATTTGTGAGCGCAGTATTGGAGATCGTCGCCAAATTCACGAGAACATTCAAAGGACATCTCAACACTTCCTAAAGCTCATATTCATGCCTAAAGCTTCGTTGAAGCTCTTGCGCCGCTTTGGAAGTTATGAAGATTCAATCGAAGCTCTCGAAGACCGTTTATTAAGGTTTTATTTATAGTCTTTTAGCTTCGATATATAGAATGTTAAGCCTTGAGTATATCTTACGTCTATATCTTCATTACGCTCATTTCGTAGCTCTAGGATCCTTGCACAAGTTCATTCTAACTTCCTCGAAGCATCGCGCTTCGATTCGGACTTGTTTGTGCATGTTAGTTGGTACAAGAACAAGTACTGACCGACTAGATGGTGATCTAGTCGGTCGGCAACTGTTCTTGGACCGACTAGTTTGATTTCTTATTTTCTTGGACTTTACTGTTTACAGTTAGTCGGTCTACGTTGACTCACCGATCGACTAGTTTGTGAACTAGTCGGTCAGTGATGCTTCTTTGACCGACTAGTTGTGACTTACTCTTCATGCTAAAATTCTCCTAAGCTATTGTTTATCGTTAGTCGGTCTAAGAACGTTTGGTGACCGACTAGTTGACAATTTAGTCGGTCAACTTTTGTTCTTGGACCGACTAAGTCACTTTGTACTCAGACTAATTCTTTTTGCTCTTAGTCGGTCTACGTTCATTGGCTGACCGACTAGTTGTGAAACTAGTCGGTCAGACAGTCTTCTTGGACCGACTAGATTTCTAGGTCTAAAATTCTATCTCTTCTCAGATCTACTCTTAGTCGGTCCACGTTGTTTGACTGACCGACTAGTTGATGAACTAGTCGGTCAGTGATTGTTCTTTGACCGACTAACTCTCACAGATTTCTATCCGTTGGTGAATGACCTAACTTGTTTTTATGGGACCCTATAAATACGAACCTAGGTCATTTCTATCTAGGTGAGAGCTGCCATTAAGAGATTCATTGAGTTCTAAAGAGATAGCCATTCTCCCTCAAATCTAAAGCTCTCTTCCTCACAAGAAACCCATTCTCTCTCATTTCTAGATCTAGAGAGAAGCTTGTTCTTGGTGAGCTCTTCAAGCTATTGCTTGATCCAAGTCTCCAACTCATTCCTAGGCACCGATTGCTGGTCATTTCCTTGGTGCTAGGTCTTGGTGACTTCATCTTCCTCAAATCCTTCATTTCACCATTTGGGTAAGAAAAACTCAAGGTATAGGATTTTGTGGTAAGATTGTTTATTTCATTTAAACTCTTTAATATTGCTAATTGGTTCTCTCGGTTGTGAGAGAAGATTGTGATCCCGGGTTGTGGGATTCACTTTGCCATTGCATGTATGATTTGATCTTGTGAAGGTTTTTCACAAGATATTCATAGTGGAAATCTTAGGTTAGGGTTTCTAACCTAAGTATCCGGAGGGGATCCGGGTGGTTGGGACGTAGGATCACCGGGAACAAGTCGGGGAGACTTGGGTGGATCCGAACCCATTAACATCATTTGTTAGCATTGTTAATTTTGTGTTGTCATTCAATTTAAGCTTCCGCAAATTGATTTGGTAGTTGTTTGCAATTTAATTTGGAATTATACTCCTTATTATTTTAAAGTACTATTCACCCCCCCCCTCTAGTACTTGTGCAGTAGCTGGTAGGGCATTACATTTGGTATCAGAGCCAGATACTCAGCTATGTCTGCCAACGACAACAAGACCGTGCCTCCACCTTCCAACTATGACACCTTCAGGAACCGTGAAGGAGCATCTTCGGTGATGGAAGGACATTCCTCTACGAGGCCTCCATTCTTCAACGGTACCAACTATGGGTATTGGAAATGCCGGATGGAAACCTTCCTCCGGAGTGCATCCTTATGGAGGACTACAATGAAGGAATACATCGAACCCAAAGAAGAAGACTTTGAGAAATGGACTACCGCGGAGGTCGCCGCGGAGGTAAGCAATGCCAAGGCAATGAACGCCTTGCAATGCGCATTGGAGCCCGAGGATTTCAATAAGATATGCACATGTAAGAGTGCATATCAAATTTGGAACTCCCTCCTCATACTTCATGAAGGGACGAGTAGGGTAAAAGACTCTAAACTCGTAGTCGTAAACAAAGATTACGAAATGTTTCATATGCAACAGGGCGAGAAGATGAAAGAATATTAAGCTCGTTTTGTTGACATAATAAACGAGTTAGAGGCCATCGGCAAGTCCTACACTCAAAAGGAGAAGTGCTCAAAGTTTATTGAAGGACTTCCCTCTTCTTGGGAAAAACGTACCTTCGCCATCGAGGAATGTAATGACATGAACAAATATACCGTAGTTCAACTAATGGGTACTTTGATGTCATACGAGGTACGCAAAGATAGCAAGGTGAAGTTACAAGAAAAGATGAAGTCCTATTTGAACCTAGATGTGCCTAAGAAAAAGGCGATTGCATTCAAGGCGGCTTCATCCACCTCTACCGATGATGAGGACTCGGAAGAAGAAATGGACATGGAATCCATTGCACTCATGGCAAAGAAGTTCAATCGCTTCTTCCGAAAGGGTAACTTCAAACAA
Source organism: Scilla litardierei (assembly GCA_030789695.1). NCBI lineage: Eukaryota > Viridiplantae > Streptophyta > Magnoliopsida > Asparagales > Asparagaceae > Scilla > Scilla litardierei. The sequence continues at coordinate 43,042,346 of CM061133.1, forward strand.
AAATCTAAGTTTACTTCTACTAACGCCTCTCCACCTTTGTGCTTTAAATGCAATAAGCCAGGACACATCAAAGCGGATTGTCCTCAAAATAAGCAAAAGGAGAAGTGGAAGGCGCCGAAGTTCGACAAGTCAAAGAAGTACAAAAAGGGGTACAAAAAGGGACTTGTCGGAACAACATTCACCGACTCCGAGGATTCCTCAAGCGGAGAGTCAGACGATGAGCACGTGGAGCAAGCGCACATGTGTTTCATGGCAAGAGAGGAGCAAGATCAAGGATCCTCCTCTTCCGATGATAGTAATGACGAAAGCGATGAGGTAACGATGGATGATCTTAGAAATGCTAACTCTCAACTTTGATCAAAATACACTAAGTTAGTAAATAGATATACTAAGGTAAAAGATGACCTAGCTAGCATTCAAACATCGCCTAAGAATATCATCACCAACAACGACACCGTTGTTGAAGAGTTAAGAAATGAGATTGTGAATCTCAAATCTAAACTTGAACATGTTAGCATTGAGGATGCGGAAGAACATGAGATAGCGGATTTAACTTCTCAAAACTCGACTTTGAGTATTGAGAACGAAAATCTTAAATCTCGTGTTTATGTGCTCACATCGCAAATATCCACTTTGGATACTTCTTTGCGTTCTCTCAAAGAGAAATATGAGGACACATTGGGCCGAATCAACAAATTCAACAAGGGTAAGGGCCATTTGGATAATATCCTAAAAGATTTACTTCCGACCAAACACCACATTGGCTTGGGGTATATGATGGGAAATTCATCCAAGTCGGTCACTACTTTTGTAAGGCCAACTTCCGAAGCCTCAACGAGTGGGAGTGATCGCGCCCCGGCGTACACGTCCCGAGGCGACGGTTGTAGTTTTACCGCAAGCGCACGGTATAGCGGCGAGCGGGTATCGAACACAGGGAGGACGAATGACCGTGCTTGCTCCTAATCAACCTGGCTATTTAGAGGGATAATTGCCTTGGCCGATCCTGTCACAATCGTCAGACAAAAGTGCGAAATATCAAATCAAATAGAGAACGCCTAGGGAATGGGGAATCCCCACTACTCACCGTATTTCACCATTGTGGTTCGCCGGTATCGAAATCGCTAGGATGAGAATTCGGATGAACTAGTTGCAACTAAATGTGGAACCAAGCTCACGCTCTCGCGCTGTTGCCGGTCTATAGCTTCCCTAGGTTTGGGTCCAATCTCTTGCAAACCCTAGCCTAGGGAAGCTAGCATTAGGGTCAACATCATCGTCCAATTGCGCACCGAGCCCAATCTCTTGCAAACTCGGTCCACAATCTAGATTAGGATAGTTCCTACCCGTCCAATCTCTTGCAAACGGGTATCGGCACGGAATTGCAACCGGAGATCCTGGCATCGGTCCAATTTCTTGCAAACCGATACTTCGAAAATCCGACTCCAACCCAATTCGGATTTCTAGGGCTTCCCATCGAATTGGGATCCAATCTCTTGCAAATCCCAATTGATGTGAATACCTAGCTATCCGTAGTAATTCGATCCCAATCTAATCCCTAATAACAGTCCTAGCTCAATTCCTACCAATTCAACACAAATACGAAATTGGGCTCGTAGGGTTCATCCCCACGCCCCAAGACGTGGAGACTACTCACTAATCATTGCAATAGCACAATAATTGGCAAAGAAATAGACAATGGAATTCATCACAACAATGATATAAACAATAAAAATAGAGTTTTTGTTGAAGAGAAGTGCAAACCAATGTAGATCTTCAATCAACCCAACAAAAATCCAAGTTTTTCTCTTCACCAATCACAATTAATAAAGCTAAAAAGTAGACTCAAAAAGCTGCAAAAAATCTGAGAGGTGGCTTCCAAAACTAGGGTAAAAACAGAGCTTAAATAGCCCCAAAAATCGTCTAAAAATCCTGACCAAAACGCCCCTGCACAGCCTGTTTTCCGCAAATTTCGCTACAGGCTGCGCATCGCACTCGGCCGAGTGACAAAAGTCGCTCGGCCGAGTGAAAACCCTGTCAATTTTCCAGTAAGTCGGGGGCTTCAGGGGTCTTCAGTTCGGGGGTGGCTCGGCCGAGTGAGTTGTCGTCACTCGACCGATGGCTTCACTTCACTCGGGCGGACGGGATTTGCCACTCGGCCGAGTGGGTCTTCTGAGGCTCAGATGGCCGAAAAACAGTAACTTCGGTCTTTTTGAGGGCCTTCGTCTGGGCGCCACTCGGGCGGACGTGGTATCGTCACTCGGCCGATGTGGTCTCCGTCGCTCGGCCGAGTACACATGGAAGTCGTGTCTGAACGGGTCGGCCGAGCAGTGTCTCGCTGGTCGGCCGAGTGGCTCCTCCACTCGGCCGAGTGGGACACAAAAAATGCCCAAACTGGTCGTTTTGGCCTCCTCGTCGCTCCGGCGACGTCCATTCTTCTTCCGCTCCTCTCCAACAGCAAAATACCCCTCGGGGAGGTCGTCGGTGGCCGTCTAGATTACACGCATCTCGAGATCACTCCTAATCGCGCCAAATCTCCTGAAATGCGACAAAAACAACAAATCGTGAAAAGCATCGCAATATCGTCGATATATCGTGAAAAACATGATTTGGGCGATCAAAATGGCATGCAAACATGCGGGAAAAGGGTGTAAAATAAGGAGTGATCAAAATCCCCCAAGCTTGCCTCTTACTCGTCCCCGAGGAAGATAAGTAAAAAGCGAACCCGGTGGATTCGGAAAACGAAAACGGCGAAAAACGAAAAAAAAAAAAATGAAAAACGAAGAAGAATGAAAACCAAACGAAAATAAAGAAAGAAAGAAAGAAGAGGTAGGATGCTAGATCATTTTCTCAGGACGTGGGTTTCACCTACTCTTATAGCATGCACCGAGTGAGAAATACATGTCAAAGAATCTCATCTTGATATCATAGTAGAATAGTGCAAGTAGAAAATAGAAAACCCACGAACAATGGTATAATCATGAAAAACGGAATGATTTTAAAAATTAACATCGCCTGAATCATCTAAAGCGGTATACAAGTCTCAGATCACACACTTTTCAATTGAACGCTTTCTATCTGGAGTATAAGAGTATCACATCATAGAATAGAGAGAATAGAAAAGTATGGGTTTCATGAAATGAATGCTAGGCTTAGATTTCTGGATTTCGTAAAGCTAGAAACAATCTCACCGAGTATAGAATATTACTTAGCCTAGGTTGTCATGCAATGTCAAGTAGTCGCTCTCTCACACATCAATGGATCTCCTCCCCCAAGCTTATCTATAAGCGTGGTGGCACAAAAATATTTACATCCCCATTTTTATATAGCTCCAAAGGCAAAGAAGAGAAAGAAGAAAGAAAGTAAGCGAGATGGGATCTTCTATTGAGGATTTTTCCTCTTTTCTCTCTTTTCTCTTTTTTTTTTCTTTTTTTTTCCCTTTTTTTTTATTTTTTTTTCTTTTTCATATATACAATGATCCCAGTTCAAAGAGAGATAATGATATACGAGAATGTTCTTCTCTCTTTTATTATATATATTTTTTTTTTGGAATAAGAGATTTGGAGCTAGGAATTAATAGCGGGGGAAATGCCATAAAATAGAATCACTAAGGGGAGATTCACCAATGATTTTAAAAGTAGAGAAATGATGTTCAAGATTTGTGGAGAAAGAAATAAATATAACTCTCGGCTCACTCTATAAGACATGCACGACAACTTCAGCAGGGTAATCTAATCTACTCAGTTTCGATCACAAAAAAGCTAACTAATCCAGATATATCATAGCTAACCATCATTCAATCATCCGGAAGTGAAGTGTACAATTCATGCATATAGAAGTGATAAAGGAAAAGAAGTCAGTACTCCAGATATAGGCATTCAATGCGTGAATCTTGGTGTGTTTTCTGTGATAGCATACATATGAATATTCAGGCTCAGCTAATAATAAAATTTCATCCATTTTCATGAGGAAAAAGTGTGGGCTCCTATTTCTAAATGCAAGCGAGTCATAGCATATGATATCAGAAATGAAATCTAAGACACGACAAATATAGCATGCATATAGAATAAGCTAACTCCACGTAGACATCATCACAGAAAATTCATCTCTAGCATGAGATGAAAAAGAAATAAAGATAAAGTAAAATAGAACTATGCAATGCGGCACACAGGAAAATAAGAAAAACGTGATGCATGGCAAGATAAATGAAAAAAAAAAAATAATGAAAAACAAGTGCAAAAGTGAAAAACGGTGTGGAAAAAAAACTAAAAATAAGGGTGGCAAATCGAAAAAGAACGTGAGAACTCACTCCCCCAAGCTAAAGTGCACAGTGTCCTCAATGTGCAAAGTGTGGCACACAGAGAGACATGTAATGAGAGGGGCAAGTGAGGATGCATGCATGATGGAAAGAAAAAAAAAGAGAATAAAACGAAAAATAAAGAAACGAAAATATGATGTGGATATGATGCATGCACAGATATGAGTGATACGAGTAAAAATGGGTCACCAAAAGCTCTCCCTCTCTCCCAAAAAGGATATATAAAGAGACGGCAAATGAGAATCACAAAAAGGTGAGGGGAGGGGGGTGGACAAAAGTGCATCAGGACCCAGCAGAGACGGGCAGCACAACGGCAGGAATGGATAAAGGCATCAAGAGTGCCTAAGAAGGCGGTGCCGCGCCGTCTCCGTCCTGAGGCGGAGGAGGAGGTGGTGGTGGTGGTGGTGTGGGCTGCTGAGCTGGGGTGGAAGCGGAAGTGGAAGCAGGTCGAGCGTGTGTGGGAGTGTGTGTGGGAACCTGCTGGGTGGGTGGGGGTACGCGCGGGAGACGCTCTAAGATCTGTGTCAGGCAGTAGTGGATCTGAGGGATCAGGTCAAAGCGTCCAGCCATCGTAGAGACGGTGGAGGACAGGGTCCTAAGGTCTCCTCTAAGACCGCTCACCGCCAACTCAAGAGCACGTATGCTCTGCAGTGTAGTGTCGGGCGGGGGTGGTGCAGAGGGACGCACCGGTCTAGGCTGCGCAGGGCGAGGCTGGCGTACGCGTGTGGAGTATGTAACGGGCTCAGCAGGGAATGGGACGAAAGGTGCCGTGCCAGGAAATGTGGGCCGGGCCTCAGTGTGAGGCCGGGACGGGCGGTGAGAAGTGGAGGCGGCGGCAGCAAAGGAAGCGTGCAAAAGAGGCAACGAGGTGGCCAAAGAGGTCTGTGGCACAGAAGTGTGGACAGACGCCACGACAATCTCGGAGAAAACGGCGGTAGTGGAGACAGAGGAATCTCCCGCTGGGGCAGAAGTGTGCGGTCCAAAAGGTGTAACCCCAGCGGAGATCATGCTAACCATGGTCGCCACGACCGCGGTGAACGAGGGCTCTCCACTCGCGACTACGGTCGGCGGGCGCTCGGGGAAGGCAGAAGAAAGAGGCTCGACAGACAAGGGGCCAGTGGTGGAAGTGGGAGTGGTGGTGACAGCCTCGGAAGCGGTGACAGTGGTGGAAGTGGGCTCAGCAAGGGTACTCGCGACACTGGCAGAGGTGAGGACAGAAGTGTCAGGAGCAGCAGAAACGACAGGTGTGGGCTGAGGGGCCACAGGGGCGGCAGCGGGCTCGGCAGGGCGTGCAGCAGGGTCTGCGGGAGCAGCCTGGGCAGCGTGGGCAGCGTGGGCCTGCTCGGCCTCCTCGGCCTCGAGCACGTACGCAGCGGGGATGAGGACATCCATCGCAGGGAGCCAGTCAACGTGGGCCGGTGCAATCTGGGTCCGAGCTGGGCTCGGGAGAATCATGTAATCGGCCCCATAGGGGCCGTGCAACCAGACCCAGTGACGCTCACCGTGCGGACGCAGCATCTTCATCCGGGCCATAACGTCTATCGACAAGGAAGTGGGGCCCGGAACGCGTCGCAGGTCGTCGGGGAAATCCTCGCCGGTCATAAGAGCCAGCAGGGTAATCAGGCCGCCGCAGCATATCGGTGAGAGAGCGCCCACCGATACAATGATGCGGTCTAAGTACCATGCTGCGATATCGATCACGACGGCGGGGACAAGCTCATCTCCATCCCTAGACAGAGCTCTGGGACGGGTCATCGCATAGAGCATGTAAAGCTCTGGCGTAGACATCGTGCCCGGCTCATATCTGGCCAAAAAGGTAGTCGCCATGAGGCGCTGGGCAATGCGTAGGCAGGGATGTACGATGGCCGAGGCCTTGGCCCTACTAGGGTCAAAGGCGGCGTGGAGACCCGTGATACGTGCCCAGAAGGCACCGGCGTCGAAAGAGGGTGGAGGGATATGTGTGGGGCCATAACCGCGATCGGCTCCGGGGACTGCGGGCCAAGAGAAAAATGCTCTCATCATATCGAGAGTGACCTGGCACTCTCGATCCATGAACCGGAATGAGCATCCCTCATCGGTCCGGGCGATCGAACTCAAAACCTCAAGTGTCGGACAGGTAAAAGTATCCGCCGACACCTGGAAAAAATCTCGCCAGCCCACGTTGTCGTACAACGTGAGCATCCCCTCAAGTACCCCCAGGCGTCCTAGGTCAGCGAGGTGTGCGAACCTGGAGGGTACGATCGAGCGCTGGGAGATACGCTCGAAGACGGCGCGGTGTGCGTCGTCTCGGAACGTAATCCCGAGCGGCCCGACCAGTGGAGCCGGTGGTGGTGGCTGTGGATCGGCGGGGAGAGGCTGTGCGGGCTGTGGGTGCGCTGCAGGCTGAGCAGGGTGTGCGGAGCCTGCAGGCTGTGCGGGGTGTGCGGGGTGTGTGGGGGACGGTGGAGGAGAGTCCTCCAACTCGTGGGAGGGGCCGGCATCATCCGACCGCTTCCGCTTGGCGGAAGCTCTCTTCGACCGCGGCCGTGTCCGGGGCGGCATATCTGCCCCGAGCGCGCGCCGAAAAAGTGAAAAGTGCGGCGTGTGCACAAAGAGTGGAAAGAGTTTACCCAAACACGCCGCGAGTGCTAAGTAGTGGAAGCGTGCGAAGTCCGCGCCTCCACGAGGTCCTGAGCAGCCCGTAGAAGCTCCCCTGAGCTCCCCTAAGCTCCAAAAAGCAACCTGCGCATGGAAAAGCGATATCAGCGAGTAATAATCAAAATGTATGGAGCAATAGGGGTATAACAGATAGATATGTGACTTGATTCGGGTTAGGGGTTCGATTGACACACGGATCCTCAAAAACTACGCAAAAAGAGAAGAAAATGGTGAAAATAAGCGAACCGGAGGTGATCGGAGACGGGGGTTGCCGGCGGCGACTCGGGCGGGGTACGGCGACGGTCGGCCGGCGGTGGCAGGCCGAGCGGTGGCGCGCGCGGGCGAGTGGGCGTTGGGCGAGGTGCGATCGGGCGAGGGGAAGCTGAGGGGGCGCGGGCGAAGGGGTTTTTTTTTATTTCGTTTTCGAAAACTGCGCCCCCCTTGCTTTATATTAAAAAGTTACGACTCGGCCGAGTGACGTGATCACTCGGCCGAGCGAGGCAAATAAAGATTTCTCCCCGATATCGCTACGGCCGAGTGGCTTTGCCATGCTCGGCCGAGTGGAGTAAGTCCATTCGGCCGAGTGACTCAAGCTACTCGGCAAGACTCGCCCTAGGAAGGTATCCGTTTTACTCGGCCGAGTGATTATATGTACTCGGCCGAGTAGCAGTTATATCGAAATCAAGAAAATAAACAGAGAGTTGGGTACAGCAGACTTCCCTCGTTCGTGAGCGGCTCGGCCGAACGAACTTCTGGACTCGGCCGAGTGACTAGTATACTCGGCCGAGTGTGCCTTGTATTCTGCTGTTTGTCTTCGTTTGGGCTCTAAACTCCGTCTTTCCTTCTCCAGTCGATTTCATGCTCCTCCTAAGCGTCGAACGCCTTCTTGGGGCGCTCCTCATCGTCTCGTTCATCCTCCTCATGATGATCTACCTATCTTCTCTCCTGTCAAGAAAAATAGGACCCGTTATCACAAAATTTTGGTCGGGTGACTCAAAACACTAAAAATTTCTAAAACAAAAATAAAGAAAAATCGAAAATAAAGCAAAAACCGTCGGGTTGCCTCCCGACAAGCGCTCGTTTTAGGTCGTGAGCTCGACCCCCTATAATTTTCAATCAATGCGGGATGTTTGGTGCATATGAGATGCACCCGTCAAACTTTCCGGGGAGCGCGCTTGGATTCGAACGTAGCGGCGTAGCGGTCTCCCTCGGAGGTCTCTTGTCCCGAATGGTGTTGGGGGGAGGCTCCCCCAAGCTAGCATTTGCCCCGGTCAACGGCTTAGCCGGCGATGCCGATTTCCGTACCGGCGGAGCTTTCTTTGGAGACTTTGATTTCGAGAGCTTGCAGAGCTCTCGAATCCTTGCGACATCAGCGTCGCCTTCATCTTCATCAGCGGAGAAGTCGGGGGAATCATCATTATTGTCCTCATGGCCTAAATCCGGGCCTTCATCCAATTCTTCATCAAAAAGGGCACCAATTGAGTGAGGAATCGCCTCCTCTATCACCTCATCAAGGAGGTCCATATAATCGAGCTCCTCATGGTAAGGCATGTGCTTCATTGCCTTGGGAATGTGGAGCTCCACCTCGATGTTTCCGACGTTTAAGGTTAAGGTACCTTCGCGCACGTCGACGATGACTCCGGCGGTGGCGAGGAATGGTCGCCCAAGTATCAATGAGGTGTCTCCCTCCTCCTTAATGTCCATGATGACGAAGTCACATGGCAAGCATATTCCACCCGGGACTTGAAGTGGGATGTCTTCGGCAATCCCCACCGGCCTTGTTATCCGTCCATCGGCTAATTGAATGCGCATGTCGGTGGGTTTCAACTTTGTCCCGGTGTTAAGCTTTAAGAACATGGAGAGGGGCATGAGACTCACACTAGCCCCAAGATCGACCAACGCCTTTTGAAGAGGCACGCCGCCCAACGTGCAAGGAATCCGAAAACTCCCCGGATCTTTAAATTTTGCCGGCTCCTTTTCTCTCTTGGTGAACCAAGAGCCCTCCTCGGCTAGCATGATCTTTTCCTTCCTCTTTCTCCCCGAAATCAAGTCCTTCAAGAATTTGGCATATGTGGGGATCTCGATGATGGCGTCAAGGAAGGGAATATTTAGGCTAACTCCTCTTAGATACTCGAGGAATTTCGCTAGCCTTTTCTCCATTTTCGCTTTCGCTAGTCTTTGGGGGAATGGGACCGGTGGCATGAAGCGCCTCTCCTCAATTAATAGCTCCGCCCTAGATTTCTCCTTGTCTTGTGGCTCCTTCTCCTTTTCAATCTCGACTATCGGCTCAACCGGCTCCAAACTTTCCTCCACGGCCTCCTCAATAGGAATCATGGCGGGGGTGGTGTCCTTCCCGCCTCTAGTAGTGACGGCAACCACGGCGTTGATGTGGCCCGTGTTGCCCCGTGGGTTTTGCTCCGGTTGCGTCTGCAATCTTTGAGTGTTCCGGTTGAGCAATGCCAATTGCTCCGATATTTGAGCCACTACGGTATTGAGAGATTCTTGCCCCGCCTTCAAAGTAGCATTCACCTTATTTTGCTCGACCATGAACGCCTCCACTCTAGTTTCGAAATCGGATCGTTGTGGAGCTTGCGGAGGGTTTTGGTTTTGATTCCTCCACCCTTGATTGTATCCGGGAGGCCTATAAGGTGGGACTTGTTGCTTTGGTTGGAAGTTTTGTTGTGTAGGTCCCCTCGGCGGATAGTATTGTTGTTGGGGTGGTGGTGGTCGAGCTTGATTAGGCGGTTGTTGCGGCGGGTTCAAAGCTCCTTCATTGTTGGCGTAGGAGAATCCCGGGTGATTTCTTGCGGCCGGATTGGACCAATAACCTTGGTTCCCCGCAACATATTGCACTTGCTCCAAGGATCCTTCTCCTTGCTCTCCTCCCGAATACATGGCTTGAGATTGGTCTTGCCAATCACTCATTTGGCTTGCCGGTGCGGAGGTGGAAGGGCTTCCTTGGGGCTCAGTGATGAATTTCTCCAATCTCTCCACCACCTTGTGGAGAGAATCAAATTTGCTCGTAAGCTCCGCTACGGCCTTTGCCTCGTAGATGCTAGTCGGCTTTAAGGAGGACGTAGAGTGTCCTCGCTCATCGCCCCATTGTTGGTTATTAGAGGCCATCTCCTCAATTAGGGCCGTAGCTTCCTCGGGAGTCTTTGACAAGATTGCACCATTCGCCGCGGCATCAATAATTTGTTTGGTCCCCGGTTGGAGACCGTTGTAGAAGCTATGCACTAACTCCCAATCTTCTATACTGTGGTGCGGGCACTGGTGCTGCAAATCCTTAAATCGCTCCCAAGCTTCATAGAGCGTCTCATGTGGTCCTTGCTTGAAGGACATGAGAGCGCTCCGGATCTTCACCGTCTTGGATGGTGGATAGAATTTATCAATGAATGCATCCGCCAACCCGTCCCAAGAGGTGAAAACTCCGTCAGCTTGCGTCCTCAGCCAATAGAGTGCTTTGTCCTTTAGCGTGAAGGGGAAGAGGCGCAGTCTGATGGCATCAATCGGGACCCCCGGCATTTGGAAAGTGGCGCACTTCGACAAGAATGATTGGATGTGGTAGTGGGGGTTCTCGTGAGCGTTCCCATGAAATGGGTCTTGTTGCATCAAAACCACCAATCCCGTCTTCAGCTCGAAGTTCTTGTCGGCCGCCAACTCCGGCACGGCGATGGATGACGTAGTAGAAGAGGTTTTAGGCCGAAGCCTATCGCGAATAGAAATTATTCTCGCCATTCTCGCCGCCAATTCTTCGGGAGTTTCCCGGTTGGTCATAAACTGCCCTTCCGGATATTGTCTCCTTTCCGTTCTGAGTCTCCGCGCGGTACGTTCGATCTCGGGATCGAATAATAAGGCTTCGGGGTCCGCCGTAGATCTCGTGTACATGCACAGGGAAAACAGAGTTTCAAAGAGATGATTAGCACCGTGGAAGGGTTAGGTAAGAATAGCAAAGGAAATAATAATGGTAAAAGAGGTAAAATAAAAAGAAAATAAAAGAAAGAAATAGCTAAGGTGAAAAAGAATCAAACGCAATCGCCTCCCTGGCAACGGCGCCAAAAACTTGATCGCGCCCCGGCGTACACGTCCCGAGGCGACGGTTGTAGTTTTACCGCAAGCGCACGGTATAGCGGCGAGCGGGTATCGAACACAGGGAGGACGAATGACCGTGCTTGCTCCTAATCAACCTGGCTATTTAGAGGGATAATTGCCTTGGCCGATCCTGTCACAATCGTCAGACAAAAGTGCGAAATATCAAATCAAATAGAGAACGCCTAGGGAATGGGGAATCCCCACTACTCACCGTATTTCACCATTGTGGTTCGCCGGTATCGAAATCGCTAGGATGAGAATTCGGATGAACTAGTTGCAACTAAATGTGGAACCAAGCTCACGCTCTCGCGCTGTTGCCGGTCTATAGCTTCCCTAGGTTTGGGTCCAATCTCTTGCAAACCCTAGCCTAGGGAAGCTAGCATTAGGGTCAACATCATCGTCCAATTGCGCACCGAGCCCAATCTCTTGCAAACTCGGTCCACAATCTAGATTAGGATAGTTCCTACCCGTCCAATCTCTTGCAAACGGGTATCGGCACGGAATTGCAACCGGAGATCCTGGCATCGGTCCAATTTCTTGCAAACCGATACTTCGAAAATCCGACTCCAACCCAATTCGGATTTCTAGGGCTTCCCATCGAATTGGGATCCAATCTCTTGCAAATCCCAATTGATGTGAATACCTAGCTATCCGTAGTAATTCGATCCCAATCTAATCCCTAATAACAGTCCTAGCTCAATTCCTACCAATTCAACACAAATACGAAATTGGGCTCGTAGGGTTCATCCCCACGCCCCAAGACGTGGAGACTACTCACTAATCATTGCAATAGCACAATAATTGGCAAAGAAATAGACAATGGAATTCATCACAACAATGATATAAACAATAAAAATAGAGTTTTTGTTGAAGAGAAGTGCAAACCAATGTAGATCTTCAATCAACCCAACAAAAATCCAAGTTTTTCTCTTCACCAATCACAATTAATAAAGCTAAAAAGTAGACTCAAAAAGCTGCAAAAAATCTGAGAGGTGGCTCCCAAAACTAGGGTAAAAACAGAGCTTAAATAGCCCCAAAAATCGTCTAAAAATCCTGACCAAAACGCCCCTGCACAGCCTGTTTTCCGCAAATTTCGCTACAGGCTGCGCATCGCACTCGGCCGAGTGACAAAAGTCGCTCGGCCGAGTGAAAACCCTGTCAATTTTCCAGTAAGTCGGGGGCTTCAGGGGTCTTCAGTTCGGGGGTGGCTCGGCCGAGTGAGTTGTCGTCACTCGGCCGATGGCTTCACTTCACTCGGGCGGACGGGATTTGCCACTCGGTCGAGTGGGTCTTCTGAGGCTCAGATGGCCGAAAAACAGTAACTTCGGTCTTTTTGAGGGCCTTCGTCTGGGCGCCACTCGGGCGGACGTGGTATCGTCACTCGGCCGATGTGGTCTCCGTCGCTCGGCCGAGTACACATGGAAGTCGTGTCTGAACGGGTCGGCCGAGCAGTGTCTCGCTGGTCGGCCGAGTGGCTCCTCCACTCGGCCGAGTGGGACACAAAAAATGCCCAAACTGGTCGTTTTGGCCTCCTCGTCGCTCCGGCGACGTCCATTCTTCTTCCGCTCCTCTCCAACAGCAAAATACCCCTCGGGGAGGTCGTCGGTGGCCGTCTAGATTACACGCATCTCGAGATCACTCCTAATCGCGCCAAATCTCCTGAAATGCGACAAAAACAACAAATCGTGAAAAGCATCGCAATATCGTCGATATATCGTGAAAAACATGATTTGGGCGATCAAAATGGCATGCAAACATGCGGGAAAAGGGTGTAAAATAAGGAGTGATCAGGGAGCAAACACTCTATTGGTAGTTCATCTACCAATGGTGCTTCCACCTCGTCCATACCCTCTTTTGGAAAGAAACCCACTTTGGGTGGACCTCCAAAGAAGGGGCATGCCTACATGTACACCAATACCATGCCACGTAGGAACACACGTCCTACTCCACCATCTCACACATATGATGATTTCTATGCTACACGTTCACGGGCATGTGCACACCATGTGAGACACCCTCACGCACGTGTTCCCACACATGCATATGTACACCCACCTCATCATATGAATAATTCTCGTCGTGCACCATTCCATCATGTCCCGTATGCCTATCCACAACATGCATCACGTAGAAATCAACGTCGCATGCATGCACCCAATAGGATGATGGCTCCCAAAATTTTCACTATTTGGAGCCCAAAGGACACAAGCATGGATGAAAAACAAGAGTATATGAATGCTTATTTTTCGGATGTTGTGCATAGTAGGAATTATGTGGGGAAGTCTAAGTCCAATTGGACTTGGCTTCCAAAGGTCTAATCCCTTAGACCCAATGACCTTGGGTACCATGATATGAAAGTTTCTATCTTTAGGTACTCAAGGAAAAGAAAAAGAAAAGGAGCAACAAATTTAAATTAAGCTCCAAAGGTAATTGGATACTCGATAGCGGGTGTTCAAAACACATGACGGGTGACGCTCGATTGCTCTCCGGAGTGGTTCCCATTGCGAATGGAAACCGCGTCGTATTTAGAGGCAACGAGAGCGGAACCATCATAGGTGTTGGTAAAGTGGGTAACCCTTCTAAACCCTTAATTAGTGATGTTTATCTAGTTGATGGTTTAAATCATAATCTTATTTCAATAAGCCAACTTTGTGACAAAGGTTACAAAGTTAGCTTTGCGAAAGGATTGTGTCATATTTCAAATGATAATAATAAATTATTATTTTCCGGCACACGCCTTAAAGATATTTATATTTTGGATCTTCCTAAGTCATATGAACAATGTCTCGTTGCCAACACAAGTGAACAACACTTATGGCATCGACGCTTTGGACATGTGAACTTTGGAACACTTTATAAACTTTCGAAATTAAATTCCATTAAAGGTTTTCCGAAGCTCGTTTTCGAAAAGAAAAGTTTTTGTGATTCTTGTCAACGTGGCAAGCTTCCTAAATCTTCATTTAAACCTAAGAAAAGCATTTCTACGAAACGGCCACTAGAGCTATTACATCTAGATTTATTTGGGCCAACTAGAGTTGCTTCCTTAGGAAATGCAAGATATGGACTAGTCATCGTTGATGATTATTCAAGATTTACATGGGTATTTTTCTTATGTAATAAAAATGAAGCTTTTGAAAACTTCACAATATTTGTGAAGAAAGTACAAAATCTCATCGGAACCACCATTGTCACTATTCGTAGTGATCATGGGGGTGAATTTGAGAATGAGTCTTTCTCAAATTTTTGTGATGATCTTGGAATTACTCACACGTTTTCTTTCCCTCGCGCACCTCCTCAAAATGGTGTTGTTGAGAGGAAGAATAGAACGCTTGTGGAGTGTGCTCGCACTATGCTCGAAGATAGTCAACTTGGTTATCAATTTTGGGCGGAAGCGGTACACACCGCTTGCTATGTGTTTAATAGAATACTTTTGAGGCCCGGCACCAAACAAACTTGCTATGAATTGTTGTTTGGTAGATTGCCTCAAGTTAAACATTTTCGTGTTTTCGGCGCAAAATGTTTTATTAAAAACACATATGATAATTTGGACAAGTTTGATCCGAGATCGGATGAGTGGATATTTGTTGGGTATTCCTCACGTAGCAAAGCCTACCGGATATACAACAAAAGATCCTCTACGATCGAGGAATCACTTCATGTCTCTTTTAATGAGAATTTTACTACTTCTAGAATTTCAAATGAGAATGATTCTATGGATGTTTTATGTGATTCATTTGAAAATTCTAAGTCTATTGATTCAATTGATTCTATTGAGACTAACTCGACTAATGAAGTTGTTGAGAATGTGCCTAGTGATCAAGGTATTCCCAAGCGGCTTCTTACCGTTCGCGACCATCCCCATGAGCAAGTTATTGGCAATATTAATGATAGTGTCAAGACGAGATCTCAAGTCCACCACTTCGCCAATTGTGCCTTTGCCTCATCGATAGAGCCAAAGAATATCGTTGAAGCGTGCGAAGATAGTGCTTGGATCCTTGCCATGGAGGAGGAACTCATTCAATTCGAGAGGAATGAGGTATGGGAGCTTGTTACTTTGCCATCGAAGAACCACACCGTCATAGGGACAAAGTGGATCTTCAAGAACAAAACCGACGAAAATCAAGTCGTCGTCCGGAACAAAGCTCGGTTAGTAGCTCAAGGCTATCGCCAAGAGGAAGGTATCGATTTCGAAGAATCCTTCGCTCCGGTAGCTAGATTAGAATCGATTAGACTTTTATTGTCTTATGCATGTCATAAAAATTTTAAGTTATTTCAAATGGATGTTAAAAGTGCATTTTTAAACGGAGATGTCGTTGAGGAATTTTACGTTTCTCAACCTCCGGGCTTCATAAATGAAAAATTTCCAAATCATGTTTTTAAACTAAAGAAAGCTCTTTATGGTTTGAGACAAGCTCCTCGAGCTTGGTATGATCGCCTAAAGAATTTTCTTTTGGATTTGAATTTTTAAATGGGCGAAGCCGATTCTACACTTTTCGTTAAGCATGCGAATAATGATATTTTACTAGTTCAAATTTATGTTGATGATATCATTTTCGGTGCTACTAACTTCACTCTTTGCGAAGAGTTTTCTAATGTTATGAAGGAACAATTTGAGATGAGCCACATGGGCGAACTCAAATATTTCTTAGGTCTCCAAATTCGCCAATTGAGCGATGCAATCTTCATCCACCAAACGAAGTATACGGTGGAGTTGCTTAAGCGATTTGGAATGGAAAGTGCTTCCGGGAAAAAGACTCCAATGAGCACGACTACGCATCTTGACAAGGATACGGGCGGTAAGGATGTAGACATTCGTCTATATCGAGGTATGATAGGTAGTTTACTTTATCTTACCGCAAGTAGGCCCGATATTATGTTTGCCGTATGCATATGTGCTCGTTATCAGTCTCAACCTAAGGAGTCTCACTTAGTAGCGGTAAAGCGTATTTTCCGTTATCTAAGTTACACTTTAGATTTTGGATTACTTTATCCGAAATCTAGCACATATGAGTTAGTCTCATATAGTGACGCCGATTATGCGGGATGCAAATCTGACAGGAAAAGTACTAGTGGCACTTGCCATTTTCTAGGAAATTCTCTTGTCTCTTGGTTTTCCAAGAAGCAAAATTCCGTATCACTTTCAACCACCGAGGCGGAAGACATTGCCGCCGGTGCCGCTTGTGCCCAGGTTCTTTGGATGAGACACACTTTGAAGGATTTTGGTATTCATTGTGATACTAGCCCTATCATGGTGGATAACCAAAGTGCTATTTGTCTTTCAAAGAATCCGGTGCATCATTCCCGATCAAAACACATAGATGTCCGACACCATTTCTTAGATGATCATGTAGCTAAAAAGGACATCATATTAGTGTACGTTGAAACCCAAAAGCAAATCGCCGATATTTTCACGAAACCCCTAAAGGAGGACTCCTTTGTGCGGTTGCGTCGAGAATTGGGGATTATGGGTGAATCCGAGATATAGGATTCATATTTCATTCAATTATCTTGCATGCTATTATATTTCGCGATATTTCATTCATGCTAGATTTATTGAATTTTTGGGATTTTTATGTGATATATTTGAATTTATGATCGAATTCGTATTTGAAAGTCGTATTTAAGATTTCGACGTTTTATGGGGTAATTTAGATGACTAATGAGTGAGTTATGATGTTTCATCCAAGTGGTTTGTGAAGAGAAATCCTTTATCAATTTTTGGACTCCTTTAGTCGGTCTAAGTTCACTTGTCAACCGACTAGATGCTCATCTAGTCGGTCAGCAAATGAACTCAGACCGACTAGATCAAGCCTATATCTAACTCCTATCATTTTCTTTCGTTAGTCGGTCACAGTACACTTACCGACCGACTAGATTGAAAACTAGTCGGTCAGTGAATATACTGAGACCGACTAATTCTTGCCCTAGAAATTCATCTGTGCCTCTGTTTCGACTTAGTCGGTTCAAGCTCATTGACCGACCGACTAGATCGTAATCTAGTCGGTCAGTTCTTGAACTATGACCGACTAAGTGTGTTAGGGCATTTGTGTCTTTTTGATTTCAGACCGACTTATACTCTCTTTCTATTCGACTAAAATTTCTTTTAGTCTGTCTTCTCTCCAGCTCAAACTCGAAAACCCCCAAACCCCGTTCGAGCCTCTTCAAATTCCGTCGACTCCGGCCTGATCTCCGGCGATCCCCGCCGTCCGCCGCCGTCGACTCCACCTCCTAGGTATCTCCCTCCTCCTCCTAGGTCAATTTCTTGCCCTAGGGTTTGATTTCTCCTCCTAGGTATTCTAGGGTTTGGATTTCAGCTTTTAGGTATTCTAGGGCTTATCTTCGAATTTCTTGATTTCTAGGGTTTGTGTTAGCTTCTAGGGTTTGTGCTAGGATATTTGATCTTCGTTTTCAGTTGCTTGTGCTCGTCGTGCCACGATCATGGCTAAGACGAGGATTCCCATCGCCTCTTCCGGGGCTTCTCCTATGACCGTAGAACAACCTTCCGACCCTAGGAATCCCCCGAAGCCTAAGCGCCGTGCCAAGTCAACCCAAGCCTCTCCATCATCGCCTCCTCCTAAGAAGCCTAGGACTGCGACCGTCAAGCCCCGCAAATCCAAGACCAAAAAGCCCATACTCCACTCACCGGCTACTCCTCCCGATTCCGACTCTGAATTTATCCCTGAGGATGAGCCTACTAGGGAACCTACTCCTCCTCCGAAGACCCGTAAGGCTAAGGGTAAAGCTCCTATGCCAGTCGGCGGTGTAGACATATCGTTGTGCCGCGATGACCCTCAGTGTCTCGCAGCGTACAACCGTATAGAGCGCTGTCCACTGTTGTTAGAGCATTACGTTCAGTTTTCTGATTTTCTCGGCCTTGCTGATCTTCTGTCCTATAGTGGTCTTCTTGATTATCTCCGATACGACCCCAAGGCAAATCCCAAACCGTATCCTCGCCTCGTGAAATTGTTCTATGCCAATCGTATTTGAGGCCAGTACGATGCCAGCCACTCCATTGAGACGACTGTCTTGGGAACTCCTATAGTTCTCACGGCAGAAATCTTGGGGGAGATTCTTGGTTGTTCGTCGTGTGGTCTCCTCCCTTCGGACATTTCTGTAGACGATGTTTCCTCCTTGGATCAGTCTATTCTTGCAGATATCTTCCAGGTTATCCCCTCCGCATTCCTTGGTGTTCCATCGAAATCTTTCAAGCCGAATGCGTGGGTTCTTAACCTGATCTTGAAGTCGTGTCTCCTCCCTAAGTATGGATCCTCTTCACTCCCATCCCAGCCGTTCTTGAAATTGATCTACGCTCTTTTCTTGGGTGCGAGATTAATTGGGCTCGCGTGATACTCGATAAGATGGATTCTTTCGAGTGTATACGCAAGACCAATAAGTCTGCGCACATTCCATACCCTTGCCTGTTGACTCTTGTATTTCGACATTTCCGAGTCCCTCTCCCTCCTGATGATGAGCGTCCCTTGGGTACGCCTCTGAACGCGACGGCCGTGAAGAAATCTCTAGCGGCTCTTCGTCACGTGCAGAGGTCTACCGCATCTGCTTCCCAGTCTACTCCGTCAGCTGCTGCAGCCTCCTCTTCCCCTGCTACATTGGACGATGTCGTACGCCTACTTCGTCAGCACGATTCCCGTTTGGCTCGTACTGAGGAGATAGTCTGCCGTATGGCTCGTATGATGGGGATTGGTTTTCCTCCTTCAGTGTCTGAGGCCGAGGAGATGGACGATGAGGAGCTTGACGAGCTTGTCACTTCTTTTGCCCGTGGCGATGAGGCCACTGCTGCTGGTACTTCTACTTCTGCTCCTGGAGTTGGCACCACTTCCGGTGTTCCAGAGCCCTCTGCTTCAGCTCTTCAGACTTCCGAGCCTGCTCATGTATCTCCTGCTGCTGTTGACACTGCTTCTGCTGCTTCTGTCGAGACCCATGCTACTGTTGAGATTCCCGTTGTTGAGCCTGTTGCTGAGATCTCCACTCCTGCCCCGACGATTCCATCTGTTGAGACACCTCTACTCCCTGCAGAGCCTGAGTCCACTCCGTCGACTGTACCCACGGAGACTGCGGATCCTGCCACCTCCTCGTGATCGCTTGTTTCGAGGACTCTCCACTACGCTTTGGATGATATATCTTAGTGAGAGTATTTTGGGTTAGGATGGGGTTTGAGAGATGTTTTGATGTATTTTTGCGATTTCTGGATGTCGGAGTTGGATATTATGATATGATGTTGTTTTGATGTATTTTGATACACTTTGATGATGTTGATGATGATGATGTATTTTTTTTTAATGTTTATATAGATGATGTGTCTCGCTTCATATGATGTACCACATGTATTCGATGTGATACCTTTTTGATATACTCATGATGTCTATATATATATATATATTCATCGTCATTCACTTTGTCATTTATTCGTCGTGCATTTTTTTATATATATTCGTTGAATGCATTTGAAATGTGAATTCGTCGCTCGACGATTAAAAACTTGGTTAAATAGATTATATTTCTATAATTATATAGAATTGTTTTCCATGCACAAAATTAACCAAGAATATTGAATATTGAAGAGTATGTTTCTTTATTCAAGAAATGAATAATTATTTGGTATTTTTGATGATCTTGATTATTTTTTTTGATAATGGACATTTTGGCACACCTTGATTTGATTTCCACATTTTTCCCTTGGTGTCAATTTGGTCCATCGTCATTGTCTACGACTCCCGATGTTGGATTTTCCATTTCCTAGTTGTTGTCGTTGTATGCCCCCCATTTTTGGGATAATGCCAAAGGGGGAGAGATAATGATAATAAATAGCGCAAATGAAAATTTAACTCAATTTCCAAGAATCTAGTTTGATATGTTAGATTCAGGGGGAGTTAAGATATATATAAGGATTTTCAAAATCCGATATTTCGAAAATTGATTCTCTTTATTTATCTTACTCATCTGATTGATGCAATTCTTATATATTCATTTTGGAATTAACGTGTCATCAATGCAGGGGGAGTAAGTATTTTACATTTGAATTATTATTTTTGATTATTATTTATGTTGGTTTGTCATCACCAAAAAGGGGGAGAATGTTGAATATTGGACTCCCCGGATTTGGTTTTGATGATGAGCAAACATAAATAATTCATGAACTAACAATTTGTGAGCGCAGTATTGGAGATCGTCGCCAAATTCACGAGAACATTCAAAGCGACATCTCAACACTTCCTAAAGCTCATATTCATGCCTAAAGCTTCGTTGAAGCTCTTGCGCCGCTTTGGAAGTTATGAAGATTCAATCGAAGCTCTCGAAGACCGTTTATTAAGGTTTTATTTATAGTCTTTTAGCTTCGATATATAGAGTGTTAAGCCTTGAGTATATCTTACGTCTATATCTTCATTACGCTCATTTCGTAGCTCTAGGATCCTTGCACAAGTTCATTCTAACTTCCTCGAAGCATCGCGCTTCGATTCGGACTTGTTTGTGCATGTTAGTTGGTACAAGAACAAGTACTGACCGACTAGATGGTGATCTAGTCGGTCGGCAACTGTTCTTGGACCGACTAGTTTGATTCCTTATTTTCTTGGACTTTACTGTTTACAGTTAGTCGGTCTACGTTGACTCACCGACCGACTAGTTTGTGAACTAGTCGGTCAGTGATGCTTCTTTGACCGACTAGTTGTGACTTACTCTTCATGCTAAAATTCTCCTAAGCTATTGTTTATCGTTAGTCGGTCTAAGAACGTTTGGTGACCGACTAGTTGACAATTTAGTCGGTCAACTTTTGTTCTTGGACCGACTAAGTCACTTTGTACTCAGACTAATTCTTTTTGCTCTTAGTCGGTCTACGTTCATTGGCTGACCGACTAGTTGTGAAACTAGTCGGTCAGACAGTCTTCTAGGACCGACTAGATTTCTAGGTCTGAAATTCTATCTCTTCTCAGATCTACTCTTAGTCGGTCCACGTTGTTTGACTGACCGACTAGTTGATGAACTAGTCGGTCAGTGATTGTTCTTTGACCGACTAACTCTCACAGATTTCTATCCGTTGGTGAATGACCTAACTTGTTTTTATGGGACCCTATAAATACGAACCTAGGTCATTTCTATCTAGGTGAGAGCTGCCATTAAGAGATCCATTGAGTTCTAAAGAGATAGCCATTCTCCCTCAAATCTAAAGCTCTCTTCCTCACAAGAAACCCATTCTCTCTCATTTCTAGATCTAGAGAGAAGCTTGTTCTTGGTGAGCTCTTCAAGCTATTGCTTGATCCAAGTCTCCAACTCATTCCTAGGCACCGATTGCTGGTCATTTCCTTGGTGCTAGGTCTTGGTGACTTCATCTTCCTCAAATCCTTCATTTCACCATTTGGGTAAGAAAAACTCAAGGTATAGGATTTTGTGGTAAGATTGTTTATTTCATTTAAACTCTTTAATATTGCTAATTGGTTCTCTCGGTTGTGAGAGAAGATTGTGATCCCGGGTTGTGGGATTCACTTTGCCATTGCATGTATGATTTGATCTTATGAAGGTTTTTCACAAGATATTCATAGTGGAAATCTTAGGTTAGGGTTTCTAACCTAAGTATCCGGAGGGGATCCGGGTGGTTGGGACGTAGGATCACCGGGAACAAGTCGGGGAGACTTGGGTGGATCCGAACCCATTAACATCGTTTGTTAGCATTCTTAATTTTGTGTTGTCATTCAATTTAAGCTTCCGCAAATTGATTTGGTAGTTGTTTGCAATTTAATTTGGAATTATACTCCTTATTATTTTAAAGTACTATTCACCCCCCCCCCTCTAGTACTTGTGCAGTAGCTGGTAGGGCATTACAAAGTTCTCATGTCATGACCCTTTTTTGCACAAACACTGCAAGTCCTTGTTCTTGCTTGACTTTGTTCTTGTGAGACTTGTATTCCAGATGGAATCCTTGACGCCACTTGTGGTCGGCCTTTAGTTATCGCTTTTGCAAGATCATGATAATGACATCATTTACTCCCACTTCTTGTTTGATAGGTGAATTGGATCCCACCTGAGTGCTTGGCTCTTTAGAAGCAGTTTGCGCTTTATCATTCATATTATGTTGCTCCAAAAACTGTATGCCCACTCAAAGACGTCATCAAACAGAAGGAGATCTCTTGTAACCGCCTCCTCGACTTTATCGAATGATGAACGAAGTCTCCAGGCTTAAAGTGGAGTAATTTGATTTGGACGCACTCTGTGTACTGTGCTAGTCGAAGAGGCCCCAAGACTCATGATGCTATGTCTTGCATTTAGAGTTCACCTTAGTAAAATATATCTCTCAGGGATGGCTTCCATATCAAACTTTTGCTTCATGATATATAAAATTTTCGTGCATAGCAAACCTTCAGTCACAGCCCTTGCACACGTACACCTGAATATTCCCTTAGATATATTGCATTGAACATTATGCAAGTAGCTCTTTCTATCAATCCGCGTCGTTACTCTATATGTGGTCGTATCCCCATCCATGCTCACCCTTTCATGTCGATAGTATAAAGTATTTTTGAAATGAATTTGAAAAATGGAAAATATGTTTCTAGTATATACCTTTGCGGCATGAACCTCTAACTCATGCATGCCGTTAAATTCTCGTTTGTTCCTCATACAAAAAGTACCTTCTCTCTCCTCTTTGTCTTGCTGAAATTTTACGGCTTTATCATATTGATCAATGAACTCGTATAATGGAGTCATACAGTTTACGTATCCATCAAAATACGTGTTCATGCTTTCACTCCTTTGGCTGGACGCCATGCCTACACACAAAACAAGAAATGAGTAATATATGCTTAGTTTATTTTGATCATATATTTTTACAACAATCTCTATCGTATTAACATTTTCATACCTGCAAAGAAAGTATCCAGTAGTTACGCCTTAATCCAATACTGTGGTTTCTCATGCATCGTATGCAACCACTTCCAAGCTTTCATTTCATTTTTTGTTTTTCTGTCAATGGCTCCTGAAATTCCTTTTGGTACTTCTCTATTAAGATGCCCCAACAATTCTCAGCTTCTTCAAAATTTTGACTGTTCTTACACCAATTTGCATAGTCTTCATCAAATTTAGGGTTATAAGAAGACCGCAATGAACGTAGATGCTCATCTTCATGCAGACTGATATGCCATATGCAATACATGTGCTTTGTATTTGGAAAAACTCTTTTGATTTCATTGCATAGTGCCGATTCTTGATCAGTGATGATAGCTCCTGGTGCTTTATCCCACATACATGTTAACCACTGTCCAAATAACCACACAAAGGATTCTTCATTCTCATCAGCAAGAAGAGCACATCCAAATAAAATAGACTGTTTATGATGATTGACACTGTAAAAGATGCAAAAGGCAACATGAATCTATTTGTCTTATAAGTGACATCAAATACAACAACATCTCCAGACTGGCTGTATGATGTTCTCGCCCTTCCATCAGCCCAAAATATACTCCTACATACATTCTCTTCATCATGCTCAATAGCATAATAGAACTGAGAGTCCGTAGCTTGCCTCTTAATAAATTGTTCTATTATTCTAATGCATTCCTTCCCAATATTTTTCTTTCTTGCTACTCTCTCATGATCAATGCATTGTTGCGTAGTAATATTGACATTATTACTACTCGTGGCATTTAGAATCCTTGCAATCTTTACAAGTCCTACTCAACAGCCACGCATCTGATCAACTAAATTCCTACATGTTCCATCCATATGCAATCTTTTATGTGACCATAACATATGGATCTTCGATGGGCTTTTTATCAACTCATAATTATGATCATCATCAAAGGTGTTTATGCACCATACTCCATCGGTGATTTTATGAACTGTCATTCGAGACATACAGCGTTCTCTCTCATTTTTCCTTCGATTAACATCCCTCCCTATCTCCCTCTTATCTTTTAAGCTTTTATACCCTTCTTTGTTGCACGTATAGTACCTCCTCGTGGTATTGCCGTCTTTTTCCTTTTCCATAGATCCCTTTCTGGTTGCAAAACCTTTTATTGCAGCATATGTATTATAAAATTGATATGCATCTTCTTCTGTTTAAAATTTCATTCCAATATGTGGGCTGCCTTTTTCATTATCACTATGCCTATCCTCTTCATATACGCTGTTTGCACTGTCATTTTCAGATTCAATCTCATTTGGCATCTCCTGATCATGCACAAATGGTTCACTCTCTTCGATTTCCATTTTCTACTTTAGAAACAAATAAAAATATTAGTAATATTGCCGCAGCATGACTATTATATATGTCTATCCAATAGCAGTAGATTATACATCATCTTGATATTCGAAACCACACTACTATTACTAATCATGTTAAAACCTTGCGTATTATAGCTAGTCTTTTTCGATCTGATCCAAGTGTTACCATCATATTTGATGAATAGATCAGATACATCAAAAAAATCAAACATATCACCCGTTTTGCGCGGTTGGGCAATATTATGTACGACATTCGCTCTATGTTATTGTATTATATGAGTGACTTCAGTAAGTTTTGATGGACATCTCATATTTTTCAAGGCACACAACGGGCTAAATTTTTGAATCGTTTTGTGCGGAGAGTAATTTCCATCGCAACACTTCACTAGTTTTGAAATTACTTACCGCGCAAATCGAATAAAAAATTTAGCCCATTATGCGTGGAGAGGAATATCCAGCGCTAATCGTCCAAAGGTTGGAAATTACTCACTGCGCAAACCCCTTCAAATATTTATCCCGTTGAGCGCGTTGAGCAATATGAGATGTCCAACAAATTAGGGATGACCATCCTTACCTCGATGGAGGAGAGTAGGAGGGTAATCAACGAGCATGTGATGGCAGGGTTTTTGAATCGTTTTGTGCGGTGAGTAATTTCCATCGCAACACTTCGCTAGGTTGGAAATTACTCACCGTGCAAACCGATTAAAAAACATAGCCCGTTGTGCACGGAGAGTAATTTCCAGCACCAATCGTCCAAAGGTTGGAAATTACTCACCGCGCAAACCCCTTCAAAAATTTATCCCATTGTACGTGTTGAGCAATATGAGATGTCCATCAAATTAGGGATAACCATCCTTACCTCGATGGAGGAGAGTAGGAGGGGAATCAACATATGATCTATGTTAAGTTTGTGCGTGCTTGACAAAAGTATGTCGAGTAAATTATGGATGATGATCATTACCTCGATGGAGGAGAGTAGGATGGGAATCAATGAGCGTGTGATGGCAGATATTTAGGGGCGATCTTAAGCGTTGGCTGTTGAAATCAAAGACTTAGTGCAAAACTGGGGATCTACTCCAGCTTCTGCGTTTTACGCAGGAGTGAGCAAAAAATTGGTAGCGCTTGTATTTTAGTACAAAAGGGCTTCAAGGTAATTTAGTACAATGGCGCTTTGAAATGGGCTTAAAGGGCGCAATGTTAATTGCACCAAAAGGTCAGATACTACCAAGATTGCGGATCGAATCGGACGGTAGGGAGTGGTCGAGCGCAGGAATCCCACCTGAGCTTGAGCACAGGGACATTTTACCCATATATATATATATATATATATATATATATATATATATATATATATATATATATATATATATATAGACACACAGAGGTTGACTAGGATCCATTCGGATGGATCAAACATGCGGATCCATCCAAGTGGAATTTAAAGCTAGACAATGTAAATAGAAAATCCGACCGTTGGATGTCATCTAACATGTCTAAACTAGCTCCAAACAAATTTTCAACTAATTTGGATATGTTTTGCCCGTGCATCAAGTGGTTGCAAAATCGATGTTTTTGAATAGTTATAAAATCGGCTAATTCTGCAACCACTTGATGCACGGGCAAAACATGTCCAAATTAGTTGAAATTTTGTTTGGAGCTAGTTTAGACATGTTAGATGACATCCAACGGTCGGATTTTCTATTTACATTGTCTAGCTTTAAATTCCACTTGGATGGATCCGCATGTTTGATCCATCCGAATGGATCCTAGTCAACCTCATACATATATATATATATATATATATACATATAGATACATATATATACATATATATACATATATATATATATATATATATATATGTACATATACATATATACACATATATATGTATACATATATATGTATATGTATACATATATATGTATACTAGTCATAACCCGTGCCCGCGGGCACGGTTCATTTACGATTTCTCCCGCAAAATCTTTGTTCCCCGAAAAATTATTTCCACAGCCAAAATTTAACAGCATAATAAATTAGCGTAAAAATATTTAGCGGCACGGGCGCCTTCGGCGCGAAACAACAAATTTGGCGCATGCTCCTTCGACGCGGAACAATAAATTCGACCGGGAACAACAAATTTGAGGCCAGCGCCTTTGGCGCGGAACAACAAATTAGCGTAAAAAAATTTAGCGGGGCGCCTTCGGCGCAACAAACCTCAAGGCATTTTTACACTAATTTGTTGTTCCGCTAAATTGTTTTACGCTAAATTTTTTATTTTGTTTAATTTAATGGATCATGCTTCTCCACAATGCTTTGGAACAAAAAAATTAGCGAATGATGACATTTAAAAAATGATTTTTATGCAGATAAAAATAAGAAGCTAGAAATAATATATGAACCCACAATTGGCAATGTTAAAATAAACTTCTCTAAAAATCAAAACAATCTTAATTGTGAATCAAATTTTTAGAATATGGTTCTACCAAATAGCACTTGCAAACTAACTTAGTTATCGATTTGTTTTAATGTTTGATTTTATTCATAAATGAATTCTATATATCTCGCTTAATTTTCAACATACTTTCACAGTTCTGTAGCATGGTACCAATTGAAAGCAGATCCATGGAAAATCAAAGAGAATGATGAACATGCAAGCTATAGATGATGCTTTAGTCAAAAAAACATTGACACACCAAGACAAAGAAAGTTAGCATTCAGTGATGTCTTGCAAGAGGAACATGCTATGACTTGCAACTATTGCTTCGAGTTCAAATTTGATGGATAACAATGTACCCATCATAGTTAACAGTATTGTTACCCAGATACAATTTATAAGTACATTTTTCTGCTTCTATGAATAACCTCTTTCAAAAAAGTACTTGTTGTCCAATATAAAGCTCAAGCATGATAGTTACACAATACTTTTGAGAGACTCCGTAACAATAAACCAATGGAAATTGTAGCAATATCTAACAAACCGAGTTTAAATTTCAAAATATGAAGAACCAAAAAATTTAATCCGTAAAACTCAAAAATACAATAAATGAGTGGGTAGCATTTCTCTAATGAACGCGAAAAAATACATTGGAATGCAAAGATTCCAACTTTACACACTAAATGCAAGTTCTTTGATAATAATACAAACATTCAAAAAATATAAAGCAGTTGTTAAAATGATTTACTCAAAACTTTGAACTATCCAGAAAGTTTGTAATGCATTTCTCAAGTGCTTCCTAAGAAATGGCTTGGAAGCTTGTAAAGAATCCAAGATATCTTCATGATAAACTTGGTGATAACTTCTTTCTTATCAATTTTCCGACCATTTCTCTAATTCCCAACTGAATGAGAGTTTTTTGCATGATTCTTTGCCGGCAAGGTCCACCTTAGTCTTCCCACTGATTCCAATTTCCTTAGGCTAGTCAGCAAATAGAACCTTGGACACTGAAACACTAAAATTCTCCTTGTAAATTTCATATGTAGCAACACACGTGGTTAACTCAATGGCACGTACATCTCTATCTTCCTCTCCCAAGCACAATACTGCTTTACTGAAAATCTCATCAACAATTTCTTTTTCCTTGGGGGTATTGACACCAAGCGTGGCCATGGACAGTGCATGTTGCCCATACACCCTTCAACTGAAGCTGAAAATAATAACCAGTTTAAATTGTCACTCTCATTTGTACATGACAAATTCTTCTATAATAAAATCCGAGAATAGAAAAATCATGACTAATGAAGATGGTGAATCGTATTATCTCATGATATAAAAACATATAGGAGTGCAAAATCACAATGATGAATATTAGAATAGTAAAAAGCAACATTAAATAGAAAAACAGTAACTAAATATGCAAATTACTAAATCATGGTAATATAAGTATTCATAAGTCAGAGAATTTAAACTAAACTAAAATAATATAAGAGCCAATGGGGAGAATCATGTGTAGGGGCAGTTTCATCATGAGTATGTTGATCAAGCAACAGGGCTTTATAATATGCATAATGATCTTAACAGATTTTTGAGCAAAATGATATGGTTAAACGGAAATCCGAGTCTCTCCATGTTCCTCCTATCCCCTCACTGGCACACAAAGGATTTGCTAAAAATTCTGGTGTTCTCAAATATATTGGTTTATTTTCATTATCTTCTAATGGACAAATTGGTTTATGTGAACCATCACCAAATTTATCCAAAAAAGTACATGTTGTTTGATTAAACAGATTTATGTGGCTGACTGGCCAAGATAGTTGAAGGGCAGTCACTTTGGAGAGGAAATAAACAAATTAAAATCTCAATTTTAAAAAAATTGTAAACATCAATTTATTTGCCAGTTCTAGCATAAAAATAGTCAAAGTAATTGAATAATTTTAAATAGCAAGTTGTGACGTATAAAATTATAAATAACATGGGTGAATTTGCCATATTATGAAAATTGAGGGATCATTAAGCAGTTCAAAATTATGCATATTTAATTATTGCTACACAATTAGAATGATATTCAGTAAAGGTATGGCAATAGAAAGTTGTTACCCGAGCTTTATTGGCATTAGAAGCTTCAAATGATCAAAAATGAAAGGTTATTGGATTATCACCCCTCTTCTGACATTCAGTTGGGAAATGCTCAAGTTCATATCAAGGTCATGGCAAATGTCTATCAGATATTCAAAACCCGGCACCAAATTAGTCCACAAACAATTTTTATTGAACCCAATATAACTGAAAAGAAGAAATGCATGGTGAAATCCAAGTTACAACACCTTCATGCAAAAAATCAAAATTTAGGCTATACACATTCAAAAAGAAAAAAGCAAAATTGCAAGTACATACAATTATTCACTGTGACCTACATTTCATAGTGAAAAAAATTAATAGAAGACAAAAGGTAAGATTTTTATCCATAATATGAAAGACATCAATAATAATATAACTTGAACTTGTGAATCAAAATTTGTTCTTGCATTAATAAAGGAGTGGAATTTAAATGTAGGATCCTACGGTTCAGATCATTAAATGGAAACAATTTCTTTTAATCTCACAACTCTTGTTATGCTATAGATATTTTTAGTTTCTATATGTCCTTTATGTTTCCTTGTTCTTCCCAAAAATAATTGAGGGATTATATCAAAATATAGACCCTTTTATTCTCCACCAAAAGTTCCTTTTTCTGTCCTATTTTCTGAACAAAAAAGAAGCTTTTAAACAAAAAAGGTCATGCATATTCCAGATTATAGCTTTTCCTCAACGCCAAACAGTAATAATACTCTCCAACATGGAT
This sequence comes from Scilla litardierei, assembly GCA_030789695.1. Lineage (NCBI taxonomy): Eukaryota > Viridiplantae > Streptophyta > Magnoliopsida > Asparagales > Asparagaceae > Scilla > Scilla litardierei. The sequence continues at coordinate 43,071,899 of CM061133.1, forward strand.
GCATGACAGTTTTAATTCTCCCATTCAAATTTTTTCTGTTACTATGCTTATTATTAAAATTGCTGCAGGCCAACTCTGCAGAGTTAGAGGCCTACTCTGCTGATAGAAGCATATGATAACTGCAGTTTTCCTGTGTTCTTTCCTCAACAATTATTCAAAATGATACAAATATGGATACCAACAGTTATGGATACCAACATGAATACCAACAGTTACTGCTGATACAAACAATTGTTCAAAATGAAGAAATACATCTACACTGCAATAATCAACTATTCCTATGCTTTACATCGATACCAATACTGCTGGGTTCCGCTTCAAATTGTGGATATAGTTGATTGAAATTATGGATATGGCCATGACAATTTTAATGCTCCCATGGATACATGACAGTTTTAATTAACAGGATTAAAAAGTTTTAATGCATTCATCTACACGGCAAAAAACATGGATACCTGACAGTTTTCAATTTTTTTCTATCACTATGCTTATTATTAACATTGCTTCCATTCAAATCAGGATCAAATTAGATGAACAGGATTTAAAAACCATCTAATTAGATGAAATTAACAGGATTTAAAAACCATGCGTTACCTGCGATGAAAATTAAAAGCAAATCAGGATGCAAATACGAATTACCTGTTGATTAGATGTTGATCCAAGATCAAATATGAATGCTAGGAGAATAATTAGATGTTGATTCTCTGTTACACATTTGGCACTCTTGTTTTAATGCTTCTTATGTTAATTGACTTGACACAATTTTGTATTTGATGATAAAGGTACTGAACTTGCATGATACAATTGCCTCCTACCGAAGCGTGTATTTTATCGGCACAATTACTCCCGTCATGTTCACAATATTGGGTTTTGTCTTCAAACCTGCAAAATATGTGAAGCCTAACACTAAGAAAAGCCAATAAGATGACCTATGTACTTGGCTTATCTTATTACAGGAGCAGTTAACAATTACTCATGTCATGTTCACACTATTGGGTTTTGTCTTCAAACCAACATTTTGTATTTTCTACAAAATGCACTGATTGAGATACAATTTTTGTTATTTTCTTTCTTCTCTTGTGCAATGTAATTTCGTGGCCTTTGTTAATTCAATAGAAAATTTTGATTCAAAAGAAAATTGGTTACCAAGTAAAGCAATTTATTGGTTTTGTGAATTCAACTTGGGTTATTACCGTTTCCTGCTTTGCCATGGAAACTCTTTTAGAGGAAAAAAACAATTTTAAGTTTTAATGAACATATAGCTACCAAAAAAGATGGCTAAAACAATGTAAATCCTGATCAGCAAGAAATGGCCAATAGGAAGTCAGTTTAGATGATATCAAGCCAAAAATACATGTAAATTAACCTGAAGTATAATTACATGGTTATGCAATTTAAGAAAAGTAGAAAAGGGAGCCAAAAGAAAATTACTCATTTGTTGTCGGTGGCCTTGGATGGGTTAGCCTTCGGCTTCCTTCACTTCATCACTGCCTAAACTATAATAAACCAAGCAGATTCAAAAAATTAAAAAAGCGAAGCTTCAAATATTTCCCCCCTAACTGCAGGACTTAAAGAAATTGCTTTAAGGAATTCAATCACAAATAAGGAATTCAAAGTAAAAAAGCGAAGCTTTAAGGAATTCAATCACAAAAACTTAAAGAAATTGCTTTTTACTGTAAACCGTTTCTAATTGATGCTCTTTAGGTTGCGTGCATCGTGGAAAAGGAAGACATTGACAAAAATAGCACATTAGTCAAAATCGATATTGAAGCAAACATATGAACATCCCAGGGAACTCATGAATTTTTCTGATTTGATCATAATGAACAACCCAGTGAACTACATTAGAAAAATTCATTAGACAATTGTTTATAAAACAACCCAGCTCACATATCTGCTCTAATCTGATGTGGAAATATTATTCAGTGGTCATGATAAGGATTTTTTTAATAAAACTATGACTAAATAATTTTGACTAAAATTTGGACTAATGTGTTTATAGAACAACCCAGCTAACCTTGACATGTATTAGAAAAATTCATTAGTCAAAATTGTTTATAGAACCCAGCTCACTTTACTTCTCTAATCTGATGTATTTTTCTAATACAGAATACCAGGAAACCAACATATAACTTGTATCAACATTCAATAATGCTACGAAACCAACAGATAATGGTTTACAATATATTTCTAAATAGAACAGATATGTCAAGATGCAGATCTTATATTCATTTGCCTAATAAATTTGGATATTTCATAATAAGATCCATGTTTATAAATGTTTGTGGAAGTAACTTATCAGCAAGAACACGAAAACAGTTTTCTTAATAATAGGAAAAAAGCACTCATCATTTGGCAAACCACTCATTTGATACACACAAAACAGATGAAATATCTGCCTCCTATTACGGAGATAGAATTAAGTCAACGCAACAGCTATAGTTCCAGTTGCTGCCGATGTTGCTGCCGCCACTGTCCATGAAACCTTGGATGCAGAAAAACTCATCAGATCAGATTAGAGATGATTAGAGTAAAAAAACATACCTTTACATATAAGCAGGAAGAAAATTTAAGGTGGAAGAGGAAGATTTTAGCTTTAAAAAATTAACAGAAAATTCATCAGATCCGATCAAAACAAAAAACTCACATGTACATCAGAGCAGGAAAAACTTTCTTTTTGTGAACCAATTCAAAACATTCCTTAATGTATAATGGATAGCTATTGTAGTGTGAAACGGTATGCTAGAACCAATTGACATGGGCTTTTTCCATTTAAAAAAATCGTGTGCCTCAGTAGTATAAATCAGAATATGCCTAGAACTCATGTGAGCTCATTCAAATTCCAGATATTCAAAAGGCTGATAGGTACAAAGACAGATGAAGCTAACTTAATGTTAATCATAATAAGTGTAGAATAAGTGTATGTAGGATGTCATTAAGTGTAGGAAGTTTACGTTTTTCCTTCAACGACAGGATCTTCGAACCAACAGTTCTTGGTTGGCCTCCCTGGATATTTGGCTCGTAGGACTGATCCATCATGAAGTACCAGCTTATGATTTAGTGAGAAATCATGTTCATTAGGCTTGTCACTACTAAATTTGAGAAGATTATTGTACTGCAACTAAATTTATGTTCTACCACTACAGCCATTAAGATATTGGTGTTCCTATTATGATCATATCCCTACTTAAACATATTCATATCACCTTCCTTATATAACCTATTAATCAAGGAGCAGTACATTACATGGCTCGAGACAAACCCATAAAGATGGCATCCTTCAGAAGTTTATAGACAGGCTGGACCAAACCAATTTTGCAATATCCATCATCAGTTGTAGTACAGGTAAAATCGTTGGGAACACAACCTTTATTTACAAATGTGTGCAAATCCTCTCAGCCTCTACAACCTTAAGAGTTCTTGAACAGGCCACATATTAAGGTATAATATGTTATGGATTTGGTTAACTTGGTTTTTTAGCAAAGGCCTTGAATCAATATAGTGTATGCATAAAGTTTTAAAGATACACCACTTTTCAGAACCTTGGTCAAGGGCTTGCTGTTCTCTAGAGCATCACCTTTCTTACACAATATATGAATTAGCTTATTGAATGTAATAATATCAGGATAAATGTTTTCACTAACTGAACAAAAATATTACTTGCCTCAGGTAGTTCTCTTCATAAAGGCCATATGATATGGTGCAATATGCAACTACATTGACATCGTACCATCTTCCGGGCATGTCCCAAAGAAGCCTAAGTTACATATGAGGCCTCCTTGTTCTACAAAATGACTGTATCCTAATCGTAAAAGTATAAATATCCGGATCAATACCTTTTTCCAACATTCTCAGATGTACATTGTGGGCTTGATCAAAGTAGTTGTATTCGACCAGAATTTTCATAATGGCATTGTCAGATGTGACAGTCGGCACACAACCAGAAAAATCGTTCTTTCAACTGTATCATCTGCATCCTGAATTTTTCCTCTCTTTCCATAGTCTTCCATTATGCTGATACATACTCCTCAGAGTAAAGAATTATCAAAATTCATTCTCATTACTGATATAACATTCTCCATAATCTTGAACTGCCCATGAGATCCAAGCTTTTTGTTACCATGCACTCGTAATTAAAAAGTATATGCTAGCAACAAAATTGAACATCTCGAGAGCCATGAGTGGAGCCTTCTGATATTTTATGACGTTAGTTGTGTGCTTCAGAGGCAAATTGAGGGTCTTTCCGATGATCCAACCGATGAATCGACTCCTGCAAATCTCATCAACCTCTACTTTAGCATGAGACGATATGATTGTAATGCCCAGAAGTATCAGAAGTACACAAATTGACCTACAACCTAAATTGTTAAACAACATTATTTAAAAAAACTTTAATCTGAGTTACTAATTAATATGTTCCTGGTATAAATTCTCTTAACACAAAAGGCATGATATCGACAAAATGGTAAAGAAGACAAATAACAACACAAAATGGTGACCATGACTGCATAAGAAACAAAGATCATATTATGAATGTAAAGAAGACAAATAACAACAAAACAAACAAATAAGAACTTAGTGCATATGACTATAAAGACAGCTATCATCACCTCTTTAACTACTACAACCTCGCCTGCCACAGCACATTACGATTCCGGCTTCGCCTCAACGTAATCGATAACTTTTAGAGAGATTATAATGTAAATATACGTATGACACATGTAAGCAAAAAAATCTGGATATACTCATTTTACCAGGTCAATGATAATCACATACCAGGTCAATGATAGACATGTAAACCAAGTGGATTCTAACTTCATAGAGTTTCAGAATATACACATCCCAAAACACATGCTATGACATAGGATAAGAGAGATGCAGAGGAAAGTTGGGGTTGCCAATGATATTTAAAAAATCTCAACATTATAAAATTATGGTAGAAGCACTCAACAACGGGATTTTTTAGACATGTAAACCAAGTGGATTCTAACTTCATATAGTTTCAGAATATACACAGCCCAAACCTTCGTATCAAGAATACTACTTGCAAATCCAAAACCTAAAACGTCATAAAATTGAAAGAGAACTATTTCAGGACTTAAGACAACATTTTTTTACATCGACTTATAATATCACACAACCTAAACTATATGCTAAAAGAAAAAACCCTTAACTATGAACAAATATACACAAAAATACATTCTGGATTGAACAACCATGCAGTCCAATTTCAAAAACACCATCTCTCACACCGGCATTTAAAACCAACAAAATTTACATATGACGCTAGGGCCGTGTGTCCTGAAAATTAAAAATAAAATCATAGATTAGAATAGGAAAATTAGAAACGAAGATATATCTAATTACTTTGTACAACTCGCTATTATTACCTTCATCATGTTTAAGTAGAAAACCTTTTACTCATCACATTATAAAAAGATGACGTGTCAAGCTCAATCCAAAGTGGAGAGTTAATAGGATGAGCAATAACCTAGATAAATTAAGAACATAAATTTCTAAGAAAAATGAATATATATTTGATAATATGGAAAATTTTAAATTTATACATTTATTTACCTTTTTTCGTTGGAGTGGTGGATGTCGTGCTTTCTGGAACCAAGCAAGCTCGGTAAGAACCATCTTCCACTTCTATAACAAAAAAGGTTTTTGGATGGTCAATGAACAGGATATTTTGAAAAACAAAATCTAAGATTTTTATATTACCTCGGAAAAGGAGATTGCTTTGTCTTCAATGTGACTCGTCGCCGTTGCTTGTAAAGTTCTTTTAGCAATTTGCTGAAAATAATAATAATAATAATAAACAGTCACTAATTTTTAATTTCAAAATGGGAATGTTTGTAACGGTATGCATACCTTATCAAAACAAAATCCGATATAACCCCGTAGCCTGACATTTATGTGATTGTTTTGAAGTAACAGAACCTGTGAGAAGAAAAATGTTAATGCAAACACAATATATTAAAAATATAATGTAGAATTATGATAAGAAACTTACAGTTTTTGCCAAATCTGCATCATCATCTATCTATATAAAAATACAAACCAATATTTTATCAAACAATGCATACCGAAAACTATTAAGTCATGCAATGAAATGTAGTAAAGGAAAAAATTTCTTACCCTGCCATATATGGTAATGTGGGTCCACATTTTAAAGCTTGGTAACGTATGATAATGCTATACCTACATGTTAGACAACAATCGATAATAATTTTTTAAAAGATCATTTAAACAAATAATATAAATAAAACAATGTAAAGAAAGAAAGTTAAAAAACTTACATGCAATTTTTATCATTCATTGGAAATCATAGCAGAACTTCTGGGTAAACGATGTTTACTGTGTTATTTATGTTGGGCTGAAGAAGGACACATACACGATCAAAAGATGTGCACCTTGAAAGTGCAACATAAAGATGTCCATGACTGAAAACTGGGGTCCGCAAATCAACTCCAACGAATTTTACAGATTGTCCTTGGGCTTTATTAATCGTCATAGCATATGTCACACGGACAGGAAACTGCCTTCTTGTCATATGAAAAGGTAATTCTGTAGCCGATGGTGACAAAGATATTCTTGGAATAAACACAAAACAACCGGCTTTATCCCCATTTAAAATTTGAGCTTCAATGACACGTGATGCACATCTGACAACCATCAATCGAGTGCCATTGCAGAGCCCGTCTTTTGGTGCAATATTTCGTAATAAAATAATAGGACAACCAACCTTAAGCTCAAGTGTAAATTGTGGCAACCCAGGAGGATCCAAAGAGTTTATGTACTCAGTTGGATATCTACTCATAATGGTTGGATCGGTTTCATCATTTTCAGAAAAACTGTCTGCAGCTTGATACGTAATCTTCTGTCCCGGAAAAATGTTTAATGCAGCAGCATTTATAAAAGTAACATCATCGTTCCGTGCAGAAAGAATTATTCGTTCAGTAAGGTATGCCGAAGTCACGGCACCCTCAATATCAAGCTGCGGATAAATTCGAAGTATTAACTCGTTTAAATCCTTGCACCTGAATATGTTAGAAGGAAGTTCTACCACTTCTGTAGGATTTGTCCTAACCTAATACATATAGATATAATTTTAGTGAAGGAATGGCTAAGATAAAAATAGTAAGTAAAATTAAATTAGGCATGAAATAAAATACCTCCAAAATGAATTTTGCAAAATTTGCATTCTCAACCGATGAGTTATTTAACCGCATATTTTGATCCAAGATCAAAACTTGTACAGAGCACCATAATACAGATCGTCTCAATGAGGCACCAACAATTTCTTCTCGAACCCCCTTTGGTATGACGGGCAAGATTTGTCGGAAATCCCCACCAAGAACAACAGTAATACCACCAAATGCTCTGGGGTTATCACAAATATCTTGTAACGATCGATCCACTGCCTCAACACAGTGCCGATGTTGCATAGGTACTTCATCCCATATTATAAGTTTTGCTTGTCGGAATAATTGAGCTTGCATGGATTGCTTGCTAAAATTACAAATTGAAGTATCATGCACATCTAACGGGATACGAAATGTGGAATGTGCAGTCCGACCTCCGCTAAGTAGCAATGATGCAATACCGGAAGACGCGGCGGTGATAACTATATGTCCAAGACTACGCAACATTGTTGCAAGTGCATTGTACAAAAAAGTCTTTCCAGTTCCAGCACCACCGCTCAAGAAGAATGTAGTACCTTTATTTTCAAATACAGATGAAGTAATTGCCGAGTAAGCATGGAGTTGTGCATCATTGAGGCAATCAATGTCTTTTTGAGCATCCAATTGTTTCGCCTTATTTATAAGTTCCTGATGTTCATGCAACAATCTATTGCCAACAATTTCATTCCAATCTCCAGCAGGAAGTGGCATTGGTGGAAAGTCGGATAGACACTTACCGTACTCCTGAAGCAATTCATTGATAAGGAATAATCCATAATCTTCAAGTTGGCCTTGAGTTGGGGTAGAAATTGCAAATAAAGTTTGCAATTTATGTGGAAGATCATCGCAAATGTGCATTGAAAATTCATTCCATAATGCAAGGGGGTCGATCGGCAAACATTCGATAAGAATAATACAAAACAGTCTTCGTAATTGATATCCTGTTTTCATAATTGAAGCCTCGGAAAGACATTGTCTCCACTCGGAATCATCTTCAAGAAGACCTCTTACAATACATGTTGCTTTGAATGTAGGGTACTCGATAGAATTGAATGTGCGTAAATTTTCCCACGATGTGGGCCCTTTAACAACTGTTAGTAGCAACCGTAGATAAAATCTCTCACCAGAATTAGGGGAGGCAAATTACATTCGGCCAATTGCATATCCAGATTGTCTTGGAGTCCAGACCTTTGTTGACGAATGCCACACAAACTTTTGAGGAAATTCTTGATATGTGAGATCATGTGCAGACTCATGTAAGGCGCAACATGTAAAAAATTCAGTCAAAGTTGTCTTATCATTTTCAGCCCTAGACCTTATTGCATCTACATCTTCATCTGGATCAAAAATAACACGGTGTTGCCCTGGTAAATGAAGTATCAATATTTGAACTGACGGAATCTCTTGATGCAAAGGATGCTCGAATATTCGCCAAGCTGCCTCAGGTGGTCCAATATATCTTGCATCAAGGTATTGTTGGATCTCATTTACTGCGCCCAATACCATTGTGGTCCGATCATGACCTTTATAAATATACTTATGAATGTACTTCACACATCTTACCCCAGCACAAACTTCGACATTAATGTGGCAGTTAAAGCGCCTTGAGAGATACCTGTTGTGCGGCACAACATCGCGGTTATCAACATGATGCCCCCTTACAGTATATAGATGCCCATTACTACGACGACGGTACATAGGATATCCATCACGATCCAAGGTTGTTGCATCTGCATAATTTCGAGGGTATTTCTTAGTACACTTACCATTTTCCATGCATGAAGCATTTGGATTTCGAGCACCACATGGTCCATGTACCATGCATTTTGACACAGTATCGAATAATGCAGGATCTTGAGCAGGATCAGGAAATTCAGCACATACAATTCTATCCACTTGATCACATGTATGAATCTTATCGGGTCCACGAAGAAAGAAAAGAGCATGCATATGTGGAAGACCCCGTTTCTGAAATTCAATTGTAAATACATGTGCTACTTTCTTTCCAAATACATTATTGCCATCAATCTCCTTCATCAAAGCCTTTCTTTTTAACTCAAATACACGTGCAACTAAATCTGGACGGTCGGTAGCCTTTTGATTGGGCAGTAGAGCCGAAGTAATTTCTGGCCACTTTGGATTTGCGGTCATTGTAAGAAAAATATCCGGGTGCTGGTTATAACGTGTGATAGCCATCGCGTCTTGAAATATTTCAAACATGTGACGTGCACTGCCAGTGAAAGATGAAGGAAGTATCATGCGCTGTCCAATTTGGTCGCATCTGGCATATGCATCGATATCTGCAAGACCCTGATAGAGCTCTGAGCGGAGTTTTCGTTGATTAAGTTTGATGAATGTCAAACGATGTTGCTCAATTGCTGCCCAAGCATCAACTATGAACTCCTGGAATAACTTTCCCGCTCTCAAAATTGAAGAATACTCGTTCTGTCTTTCAAACAGACGGTAGCTATAAAACTCACACATGGTTAGGCGTCTACTTGATGCTATGTTTTGAACTGGATCCCACTGCTTCAACTCAGGTTCCCATCCAAGCTGACCATCAGGAAATAATAAGACGTAGTGTAATGGTAAGTATGCAGGATGAGTCTCATTGATTTGCATTAATTGATGATTTCCTCGAAGATGTAAAACTATATCTCTCATCCCGGAAGGTCGATAGCCATCGCCAGGTAAAATAACCGCAATCTCATCTACGGTTGGGAGGTTATAACGGCGACGATCCTTGTTTGAATTGTAATGCAGATATACAGGAAGATCATGACCACCTAAATCTGCTTGAGATAAAACAGAATACGCCTGACAATATAGTTTGATGAATGGATTTATGCCCGATAAACAATTTTGAATAATGTGTAAGACATCCTTGCTCAAATGTGGATTTCTATTACTTCGTAACTCCATAGCAGAATCCGGATCATATATGTAAAGTTGACAATAACTGGCTGTTTGATCTGGTTGGGGCAGAAGTGATCCTGTTCGATGGCGTAATTCTCCATGAATTGTAAATATGTTCGGGCCTCTGCCAGCAATCAATCTTTGATCCATTGTCACACCAAGGCTGGTAAATGCATTAGCTGCATTATACTCCCGAGTATACTTTCGAAATGATTTTGATGCTTCACTGTTACCATCATATAATTCTCTAAGTGCTGGAGGGGGTTCATTAAGTTTCGGCAATCTTACTTTTCCTTGCAAACAACATGTGCCAAAAAGACGTGTTGTCAAAGTTGACCTCGACAACCGTTCATCCAACCAGTGTAAGGCTGAACAATGAGGGCATGGAATGTTCATTAATCCAAGATGGTGCCGACCAAAATCAACCTGAGTTGGTGGACCAGAGCCATGATGAGTTGACCTACAAACTAACATCGAAGCTATGCCATCATCTTCATGTTCAGCTTGAAAAGTTGCGACTGGAGGTATTATGTGAGGTGTATTAAGTGATCCTGTAGCTAAACACCTATCCAATATAAAACCAACATTAAATAAATTTACATTACATTAAAGTAGATAGATTACATAGATAATAACCTGGAAGATGGTTCAGCATCTTGGGCTGAGACCTCATCTTCATGTTCAACAGTAGAAGTTGGTAATGCATGTGTGCTTTGAGGTATATCAAGTACACTGTTAGGAGTCATATATCGAGATATGTTTCCTTGTTTTTGTTCTCGATCTCTCCTTTTGTGTTGAGCTAAAGACCTATCAAAAATAAACCCAAAACTAAATACAAATACAATACATGAGTAGAATTGATTTTATGTACAGTCAGGTGGATAATAACCTGACAGATGGTCCAGGTACTTGTCCAGAAATCATATCGTTATGCAAGGCTGAGACATCATCTTCTTGTTCAAACGGGGAAGTTGTCATCGCTGGTGTTAAATGAGGCATATCAAGGACACTGTCAGAAGTCAAAGCGTGAGATATGTTTCGGTGTTTTTGTTCACGCTCTCGATCTCGCCTTCTGCGTTGAGCTAAAGACCTATCCAAATTACACCCAAACTAATTACAGTTAAAATACATGATAGTAGTAAAGATTTTATGTTTAATCAGGTGATAATAACCTGACAGATGGTCCAGGTACTTGTCCGGAATTCATAACGTTACGTGAGGCTGCGACAGCATCTTCTTGTTCAACCGGGGAAGTTGTGAGTGCTGGTGTTATATGAGGCATATCAAGGACACTGTCAAACGTCAGAGCGTGAGATATGTTTCGGTGTTCTTGTTCACGCTCTCGAGCTCGCCTTCTGCGTTGAGCTAAAGACCTATCCAAATAACACCCAAACTAATTACAATTAAAATACATGATAGTAGTATAGATTTATGTTTAGTCAGGTGATAATAACCTAACAGATGGTCCAGGTACTTGTCCAGAATTCATAGTGTTCCGCGAGGCTGAGACAGCATCTTCTTGTTCAACCGGGGAAGTTGTGAGTGCTGGTGTTATATGAGGCATATCAAGGACACTGTCAGACGTCAGAGCGTGAGATATGTTTCGGTGTTCTTGTTCACGCTCTCGATCTCGCCTTCTGCGTTGAGCTAAAGACCTATCCAAATTACACCCAAACTAATTACAATTAAAATACAGTAGAGTATATTTGATTTTTGGCACATTCAAATGGAAATAACCTGGCAGATGGTTCTGCGTCGTGTTCAAAAATTGTGTCATTATGATTCCTTTTATGTTGCCATTGTCGCAAGGGTGAAATGCGACGAACACTTGGTAGTGAAGAACTAATCGTAGGCTCAGTGAGAGAGCTATGTTGTTCTTGTCCTTTCCGTGAGGCTGATACGTCACTATCAACAGATGCCTAAATTGAGTGCATAGCATAACCTTGATTAATGATGATCAATCAAGTATGAATATAGTAGTTTATACTAACAAATTCCATACCGTTCGCATGTTGGTGTGAAGCAAATGGGAATGCGAAAATCCGTAGGCTGGTCAAAGAATGCCAACGTATAACTGAATCATTTAAACTTAGTGTTAACATAATTTTATCACAGATGAATATTTATTCTGAGCGAATGAGTGAATTTGACATATTCAAATGAGTTTGAAGGTTGACATATTCAAATTTTATCACAGTTTATAAAATTTGAAGTGAATATGACATATTCATTTGAAGTTTATCACTCATGTGAATAAATTTGACAAATTTAAATTCCATATGTCAAACTGTGACGTATTCATTTGCTCAGTTTCTCGGCATCAGGACCCTAATCCAAATAGCAAAATATGCAAATGACAGGACGTGTTGATACAATTAGTGTGGATATCAAATTCATTTCAATGTTCACATATTCAAAAATTTGAGCATATCCTATATCTCATTTCAAAATTGAGTGCATATTCAAAATTTCCTATGGTGATCTGTACTTGATGAACATTTTGGAACATTATGATACATGTTCTGAATTCATCAAATTCATCATTGATGGCTATTTGAACTAATATCATTTTGAATATGCATTGATGGCTATATGAATTGAGTGCATATACATGAAATTGAGTGCATATTTCAATTCACTCAATTGAGTGCATATACATGAAATTCAAAATGATTTCAATTGAGTTATATTTCAATTCAAAATAATTTGAGTGCATTTTGAATTGAGTTCTATTTCAATTGAGTTATATTTCAATTGAGTGCATTTTGAATTTCATCAAATTTGATGGCTATTTCATTTTGATGGCTGTTTCAATTGAGTGCATATTTGATGAATTGAAACAGCCATCAAATTCATCATTGAGTGCATATTTGAATTGAGTGCATATTTGATGGCTATTTCATTTTGATGGCTATTTGATGAATTGAAACAGCCATCAAATTCATCATTGAGTGCATATTTGAATTGAGTGCATTGATGGCTATATGCATTGATGGCTGTTTCAATTCATCAAATAGCCATCAATCAATTGAGGGCATATTTCAATTCAAAATGATTTCAATTCACTCAATTGAGTGCATATACATGAAATTGAGTGCATATTCATGAATATGCATTGATGGCTGTTCATATATCATTTTGAATATGCACTCAATTTGATGAATTTGATGAATTTGATGTATCTCAATTTGATGAATTTGATGAACATTTTGGAACAGGACATAGGACCCATAATGATTTGATGAACATTTGGAACATTTGTAACAGGACTTAAAATTTTTTGAGATAAATGAAGACAGAAATTTACAGATAGCCTCAAAAATGAGAATATCCTCAAATTTGATGAACTTGAGAATATTTCTTAACAATAACAAAAATGAGAATATTTCTGATTGAGTTCACATAACAAAAATGACTACAGATAGCCTATGAGAATATTTTTGTTATTGGTCATATTCTCATTCAAAATATTCTCAAAATATTCAAAATATCCTCATTCAAAATATTCTCAATAACAAAAATAACAAAAATATTCTCATTCAAAATATTCTCAAAGAAATAACACAGATAGCCTCATGACCAATAACAAAAATGAGAATATCCTCAAAAATCAGAAATATCAAAAATTTAAGTAAGGATATCTCAAAATATCATAATTCAGTTTTTCATTCAAAATTTAACATTCATGATTTATAGGAAATCAAGAAAGAAATTTTTGAGATAAATGAAATATGTGTGTGAACTCAATGATTCAGTTCACATAACATTCATCAGTCAACAATAACACAACATTTTGGAACATTATGATACATGTTCTGAATTCATCAAATTCATCATTGATGGCTATTTGAACTAATATCATTTTGAATATGCATTGATGGCTATATGAATTGAGTGCATATACATGAAATTGAGTGCATATTTCAATTCACTCAATTGAGTGCATATACATGAAATTCAAAATGATTTCAATTGAGTTATATTTCAATTCAAAATAATTTGAGTGCATTTTGAATTGAGTTCTATTTCAATTGAGTTATATTTCAATTGAGTGCATTTTGAATTTCATCAAATTTGATGGCTATTTCATTTTGATGGCTGTTTCAATTGAGTGCATATTTGATGAATTGAAACAGCCATCAAATTCATCATTGAGTGCATATTTGAATTGAGTGCATATTTGATGGCTATTTCATTTCTCAAGAGTGTGTGTTATTTGATATTCAATTCATCAAGATATGTGTTAACACAAAAATGAGTTTTGAGATATCCCTGCCTCCCTGCCTCAATTTCATTCAATGAGTTCAATTGAGTTCAAATTCAAATTATGCATGAAATGTTATGTTATGTCCTGTTGTTCACATAATATGAATAGGTTGCATTCAAATTATTCAGTTCAATGATGAGAATATCATGTTATCCTGTTATAACAAATTATTTTCAGTTCAATGATATGATATCCTGTGAAATATAACAACATATCCTATAAATGTTATATTCAAATTATTCAGTTCAATGATTCAGTTCACATAATATAACAACATAATATCCTGTTATATCAATGATGAGAATATCCTGTTATATTCAGTAGTCATTTGATTATTTGAATGCAACATAGGATATTTTGATTATTTTGAATGCAACATAGGTCATTTTTGGGCTATCAAATGATGAGAATATCCTATTTATGGGCTATCTGTAGTCATTTTTGAATCCTATTTATTCAAATGTTGATTATATTTTGAATCCTATTTATATCCTGTTGAATCCTATTCAAATGTTTATGTCCTGTTTATGGCCCATAATATCCTGTTTATATCCTGTTTATGGGCTATCAACATCCTATTTATTCAGATAGCCCATAATATCCTGTTGTAGGATATTTTGATTATATTGAATGCAACATAGGTCAATGATGAGAATATCCTATTTATGGGCTATCTGTAGTCATTTTTGAATGCAACATAGGTCATTTTTGAATGCAACATAGGATCATTTGATTATCCTGTTATTTATGGGAGAAATGAAGAATATCCTGTTGCATTCAAATAATTGCAATATGACAGGAAATATCATAATTACAGGATATTATATTATGATAAGAAACTCAAAGAATATCCTGTTGTTCATATTATATTTCACAGGATATTATGTGAACTGAATATAACATTCTATATATATTGAGTTCAATTGCAGTCCAGTCCAGTTCATCAGGATATAACAACAGTGTTAAAACTCATTCAATTCATCAGGATATGAAATTTTAACAACAGGCTATGTCATGATATCCATATTTCAATTTACATATTTTTGAAATTTACAGTGTTAAAACTCAAATATGTGTTAACACAAAAAATTTACAGACAGAAATTTAAAATGTGTGTTAACACATATTTGAAATATTTGAGAAATGTGTGTTAAAATTTAAAATGAGTTAAAATTTCTGTTAACATTTGAGAACACATATCCTGTTATATTCAGTTAACAAAAACTTGAGTACATTAACTTAACACAGAAATTTAAAATGTACTCAACACAAAAATTTTAAATTTGATTTGTTATATGATATCCTGGCATTTTAAATATGTACTCAAATATGTGTTAACACAAATTTTAAACTTGAGTACATATGTGATTTGTTATATGATATCCTGGCATTTTAAACTTGAGTACATATTTGAGTACATTGAAGTTACCACATTTTAAATTTCTGTGTTAACTTAACACAAAAATGTACTCAAATTTCAAATATGTGTTCTCAAATATGTACTCAAATTGTTCTCAAATATGTGTTAAAATTTGGTATGTCCTGTTGTTCACATTGTTCTCAAATATGTGTTAAAATTTCAAATATGTGTTCCTTATCTCAAAATTTAAAATGAGTTACACAAAAATGAGATATCCTCTGTCATGATTAAATCTCTCACCTGTTAAATAACATGACTATGGGTGAAACACAAAATCAATATCTCTCACCTGTTGAATATCCCAGTTAACTGTTCAAATCACCAACTTGAACGTATGAAGAGCACACCTAGACACCTTGCAAAAATCCGAAACAACCAATTGAGGAAGATGATTGATAAAACACAAAATGTTGCTACAACGTGAGGAAGATGATTACGGCTGTTGCGTGGAGGCTGATGATTATGGGGATGGATCCTTGAAGATGATGTTGAAGATGAGGGAGATGGCAACGTTGGATGGAAACGTGAGGAAGCTCGGTTTTCTTTGCGTGGAGGCTGATGATTATGGGGTTGGATGCTTGAAGATGATGTTGAAGATAAGGGAGATGTTAACGTTGGATGGAAACGTGAGGATGTTGAAGATGAGGAAGATCACCTTCCCTCCAAGAAACGTGAGGGAGATGGATCTGATGTGATCAAATAATTTGATCACATCACCCATTTTCCCTCCATATACTAAGTTTCCCTCCATATGCTGCCAACGGGTGAAGGGTTCTTCAAAGTTCAATTTCATTCAATTTCATTCAAATTTCATTCACTTAGTTCAATTTCATTCAAATTTCATTTAAATTCAAGACAAATTCAATTACATTCAAGTTCAATTTCATTCAAGTTCAAATTTCATTCAAGTTCAATTTCATTCAATTACATCCTGACTGGGACAAAGCAATATGACTGGACTGCTGACTGGGACAAAATTCAAATTATGCATGAAATATAGAATAGATGTATACATATATATGTATATGTATACATATATATGTATATGTATACATATTGATGTATATGTATACATATATATGTATATGGGCACGGTTCAATTAAGATTTTCCCCCGCAAAATCTTTGTTCCCCAAAAAATTATTTCCACGGTCAAAATTGCGTGTAACAACAAATTTGCGTAAAAATATTTAGCGACATGGACGCATTCGGGATTCAAAAACAAATTCGGCGCGGAACAACAAATTAGTGTAAAAACATTTAGCGGGCGCCTTCGGCGCGGAACAACAAATTAGTTTAAAAATCGGCGCGTGCGCGGGCGCCTTCGGCGCGTGCGCGGTTCAATTAAGATTTCCCCTACGAAATCTTTGTTCCCCGGAAAAAACTTTCACAGCCAAAATTTAACAGAACAATAAATTAGCGTAAAAATATTTAGTGGCACGGGCACCTTCAACACGGGCGTCTTCGGCGCGGAACAACAAATTCGGTGCAGATGCCTTCGGCACGTAACAACAAATTCGACGTCAAACAACAAATTTGGTACCCGCGCGCAGAATAAAGTATCGTAAAAAAATTTAGCGTGCGGGCGCCTTCGGCGCCGGCGCCTTTGTCTAGCTTGGCTTGAGTTTCCAGTAACTGATCAATCATACCAACCAACCTAGTTTGACTTGGTTTGTTTTCCAGGACTCGTCATTGCTTGTCATTGCTTGTCTGCTTGGAAGGTGGTTGGATTTGGCTTCTCAAATGGAACAATATTGGTTGAAATTGCTTTTGAAAACAAATGGCTTATTACTTGTGATGCTTTGTTTATTACATGAATAATTCTGATAGGCTGTCAAACTGTGCGATATTGATTGGATTTGGGAAGCATATCAACCTGCTGATCTTTTCTTCCTTTTATAAATGCACATATACAGTGCAAAGTTAAAATATCTTAATTATAGTGAGGTTTGCTGTGTAACTTTACATGAACGCCGTCGGCGCGGAATAACAAATTCGACGCGTATACCTTCGGCACAGAATAACTAATTAGCATAAAAAATTTTAGGCACCGCGTCAGAGGTGGGCGTCGTCGGCACGGCAGGCACATTCGGTGTGAGCGCCGAAGGCGCTCATGCCTTCGACAAAGAATATTAGTTTATTACCTACTTAAAGCATGAAAATTATCGATTTAAGAATTAAAGAAGAAACACACTGACTCTGACCATGGGAGACATAGATTGTAGCACTTAAGGGTGTCAGATTTGAAAACTCAGAAAATCTTAAGAAAAATGATTAAAAGAAAAAAAATTCCAATTCCAATTAGGAGAAGTATCAAGTGAAGAGGGTCCAGAGTGGACATGGTCAAATCGTGGTGTGGTTAATGAAGAATTTCATAATGCTAGATAATTTGATTATATTTAAGATTAAAAGCCATACTGCAAATGGTACTATAATGATAATACATCTTTAGCGGTCTCTCCTAGGTCTTGTAGTGGACTTGGTGGCGAACAATTCCATCATGCAAATGTTCTATATCTCATTTCTTGCCAAATGGTGATGAACAATTCTACTCGGACATCTTTACATTTGTGCCTATATCGTTCAAACTTTTTCATACTCCCACATCATGCTCCCCATTCAGGAGAGGCATACTTAAGGCGACTTCTCATTTCGGACTTGAGCTTATATTCAGTTGTGGTATGGACGATAGGTAAACGTGGGAGTCTTGCCTTAATATCCACTGTCCTTCAGCTTGCTGCATCCCACAATTGCCCACCAAAAAACCCACAAAAAAATAAAGCAAGAAATAAAAAAAAATTAAATTAAATCATAATCAAGAAAAATTGCATTAGATAACAACAATGATCCTTAAATACTCAAGGCCAAATAAGAAAACAGTTCGAACAGACCAAAAATTCATTACAGTTACAAAAACTGACGATTAAATAAGAAGTTTTGCGGTTACATTCATGATAAAAATCCCATTTCCTTCTAGACTGAAGGTAGTAAACAACAACTAAGGCTGCGCTAAAAACCCTAGCTAATTTTTTTTACGCGAGGTGATATACACACAACGTTCCACGATTCACTGCTAAGATTTGAACAAATAATTGGGAAGTTGCAACCAAAGAAAAAATAAATATATACACAACGATTCACCGCTTTGCAGGATATAAGTCCTTTCTGGGCCTTAACTGTTTCCTTTTGATCGTGCTATGGCATGGCTATTATCCCCTAACAACCATTAAATCAGTTGTCATTCTGCCATTCAAAAGGGTTAGCAGAGGCTATCACCTCGCTTAGCTATTTATCATTTCTCTTCTGCAAAAGATAAACAGCCCGGCGCTCGTTGTACCTAAAAAAGAAAGATAAACCCCAAAATAAGAGATCAAAACACCAACAACAAAAAAAGAAACCGAAAAACCAAATCATAAAATGAACCTGATGTTGTTGTCGGTCCTCATGCGGATCAAGTGAGGGATGTGCATGTTCTGCCTCATCTTCTTCGCGAGCTTCTTCTTGATCCAGTGAGGTATGGGAACATAGAAACTTCCCTTGTATCACACAAAACGTAAGAAGACATGAGATTTTTATCAAAAATTAGATTTTTATCAGAAAATTAAGAAATGGGATCAATCTTACCCTGCCAAAAATAAAGATTGTTACCTGTAGAATCCTCGCGATTTATGCCTTGATGAGCCGTGGACTGAGGTTTTCTACCTACCCTGCGTTGCGCCTGAGGGATAGGCATGTTCTGCCTCATCTTCTTGATCCAGTGAGGGATGGGATCATAAAAACTTCCCTTGTATCAAAGAAACCGTAAGAAGAAATGAGATTTTTATCAAAAATTAGATTTTTTTTCAGAAAATTAAGAAATGGGATCAATCTTACCCTGCCAAAAATTAAGATTGTTACCTGTAGAATCCTCGCGAGTTCTGCCTTGATGAGCCGTGGACTGAGGATTTCTCCCTACCCTGCGTTGCGCCTGAGGGATAGGCATGTTCTGCCTCATCTTCTTGATCCAGTGAGGGATGGGATCATAGAAACTTCCCTTGTATCAAAGAAACCGCAAGAAGAAATGAGATTTTTATCAAAAATTAGATTTTTTTTTCCAGAAAATTAAGAAATGGGATCAATCTTACCCTGCCAAAAATTAAGAAATGATATAGGCATGTCCTCGCGATTTCTGCCTTGATGAGCCGTGGACTGAGGATTTTTACCTACCCTGCGTTGTGCCTCGCGAGGATATTTGCGGATCTGAAAATTTCAATCAAAATATTTACCTACCCTCTCTGCACTCCACGACCAGCTCTCATGTCCACCGTGCTCCCCTGCTCTCCCAGCGCCCTGTTCCTCTCCTTCCAACCGCCCGATACCTCACCGTCCACCATTCGCCCGGCCCACACGTCCGCCCTCCGCCTTCAAACTCGTCGTGCCCTCTACCCTCAATCACACCGCCGCCTGCAGAGCCCCGCCGTTGCTCAGGTGCGGCCGCGCCGCCGCCCTTGCCGCTCTGTCGATCAGCTCCCTCTCTTGAGCTCCCTGTAACGAAGGGGGGAAAGAAATGAAAGTGTCAACGTGATGGTAAGTGAGGGCAGAGAGCTTTTAAATTATTATTATTATACTATGTTAAAGTTAGTTTTATTAGTTTAATAATACTATTTATTGACGTTAAAACATTAATATGGCATGTTAGTTGTTAATAATTAGAAGGGGATTTCTAGGTTTCGTTTGTTTCTCTTGGAGATCTAGAAAGCTCGCTGTGCTTTTCTGTTTCGTTAATATCCCATCTTTAGAAATATTTGAGGGCCGAGGGGTAGGTTTCGTTAATTTCTTAGCCTGTATTAAATCTTAGCTTCACCCTTTGCAATTGTTTCTTATTAATCTGAGCCTTCTTTCTAGATGCCAGTTGTCACGGGCTGTGAGCCCAGAATAAACGCCAGCGACAGCGTACAGGTCCCGTGCTCATCCATAAACCTTCACCCTTTGCATCTATTTCTTATTACGAAAATACCTTAACTACTTCCATCTAACCTCTGTTCATAATAATCCTATTTCTGAAGGGCATTGTAGAAACTCTATAGTGCCAACGCATTGACTTAAACAGCGGCAGGCGCCTATTCCCAAAAACCGAGTCGCCTATTCCCAAAAACCGAGTGCTGCTAGTCT
Organism: Scilla litardierei; assembly: GCA_030789695.1. Lineage (NCBI taxonomy): Eukaryota > Viridiplantae > Streptophyta > Magnoliopsida > Asparagales > Asparagaceae > Scilla > Scilla litardierei. The sequence continues at coordinate 43,092,839 of CM061133.1, forward strand.
ACACATACCCAAAAGAAAGGCTATTGCTCTTCCCCATGTTACGAAATGAAAACATGCCGAGTTAAAAGCCAAATGGGACCCACTTATCTCTAAGTAAAGTTAACTTTCATCTCAAAGGTTCATCTTAACCGTTCATTCCCTAAGTTTTAATCCTGGCCGTCTTTTATCAACCGGTTTGTCCTAGTCAGCTTGTCCTAGTCAGCCCTAGGATTCAAAAATCGCTGTTAAATGTATAATAGATATGTATACATATATATACATATATATACATATATACATATATATACTAGTCATAACCCGTGCCCACAGGCACGGTTCATTTATGATTTTCCCCCGCGAAATCTTTGTTCCTCAAAAAATTACTTCCACAGCCAAAATTGTGTCGTACAACAAATTAGCATAAAAATATTTAGCGGCGGGAGCGCCTTCGGTGTGGAACAACAAATTCGACGTAGAACAATAAATTCAGCGCTGGCACCTTCGAGGAGAAACAACAAATTAGCGTAAAAAATTTTAGCATTCGACGCAGGAAATTATTCTCATCTTGTTGTCCATGCATCGAAGGGACGGTGGGCCCCGCATTGAGGGAGAGATCATTCGATATGCATCAGTATTCGATTTGCAGTATTAAGTGCAAGTTAAAGTTTTTTTTCCAAATGCATTAATTGTGTGCACTCTTCTATTCCCTAGAAACTTTTATTCCCCAAAAATTTTCATTTCCCTAGAAACTTCCATTTCCCCAGAAATGTTTTTCCCTCCAAAACTTTCCACAAAATCTCATCTCAACTATTCATTACTCAAGATTAAATCTCAGTCGTTCTTCTTTTAACCCTTTTGTCCTAGTCAGCTTGTCCTAGTCAGCCCTAGGATTCAAAACCAATTGTGTTTTATATAATATATATGTGTGTGTATATATATATCTATAACCATACAAATATTTGAATCAAAATTTTAAATTGCATAAAAATTTATAGTTAAGAAAAGAATTTTTTTGTGCTTAACTAAATTGTTGTGGGCTGAAACCTGTCGCTTTGTTCCAGTGAAGTACCCAATTGAGCCCATGTAAGGCCCAAGGAAGGGCAGCCAAACGGTAGCCGCACTCTTTACCTTTTTGTTATCTCCCTTAATTTCCCATTCCAAATCTCACAACCTTAATATTGTAACATGCTTGTGCCCTGAAAACACTTTTAGGCTTTCACCCTGCTACAAGAATCACTACCCAATTTGAACGGGCAGGTTAGCAAACAGTGTTGCTCACCCCAAGCCCAGTTACAAGGCCCGTACGTGAATAATTGGTCAGGTGGCCAAAAGGTCCACGCCCTCTTTTCTTGATCAGATATGGCTATGGACGATGATCATCGTATCACTGCAGCCTGATGGAGGCAGCCTCCTTAATCGATGTGGCTTGATGGCCACGCCCCAAAACCTTAATTTTTTAAAAAATATTCCGGAATTAAATCTTCGTGATTTAACATGAATAAGCTCTGATACCAATTGTTGGGAAAAACAAAATTTCTATGGTGAAAACCATCACCCAAACTAGCAAGAAATATTCATATTAAATCCATTGAGAATATGCTGAAAAATATACGAAATCATATCTAGATACATAATGATTAATTCTGTTTGATCCGTGTGGTTGGCCTTCCAGATCAACACGATTTTCTATAAGAATTCTTGTAATTTTCTTTATGATCTATATCTGATGATGTGTCACGACCCGCTTCCCTAAAATGGAGGCGAGGCGTGAGAAGTCCGCTCAGACTTGGAGCTGTGAGGCTCTAGTCTGTAAAGCATCTGGATTAACTAAGTATAGGTCCTTGCAAATGCGACACAGAACATAGATAATAATAAGAGAAAAGAGACAGATATATTATTCCAATCTCAGAATGTCCACAAATAAAATCTCAACATCACAGAATAGCCACCAGGCTAAAAGAAAAGTCTAAAAGGCCCCAGCATGGCCAACAGAAATAAACGAACGTACAGAAAAGAGAAAAGGTGCTACGCACCGACAACCTAACAAGAACTAAGCTGAAAGCAACAGAAAGAAGTCTCTACGACTGATCGCCGGTGTCCTCGAACTCCATGGCAACAGTGGACCCAAGCTCCAAGTCAGTAAACATCTCGTCCTCAGCAACGGGCACTGGCTCAGCAACTAACATGCGACATCCAAAGAGACGAGGGCGCATGTCAGCAAGTCTACAAGAGACTTGTGCAAGGAAACTAAAAGAAGGAAGCAACCTAACAGTTCTAAAATGTACGATGACATGGCAGTTTAATGCAAGGATGCTACAAGTAAGATAATGCAACAAGTATAACATGGCAGCAAGTATAACATGGCATGTGTAGCAAAGCTACTAAAACATTCACACGGATTTTACAAGTCAAGTAAACATGTCGTGCTCAGGGTTTACGCCTTACAGCTGAAGTGGCTGTACGGGCACACTTCTACGCTGAGTGGTCGCTTAACCCAACCCCCCACGTGTAATCGGGCATTGGCTTTTAACCACCACATGTAGCCCGCTTCTGGATTACGAGCCAGGAAATACATTTAGCATAGGGTTGTGCCTGCAACGCATGTGCCTAGCCTCAACAAGTCGGGCATTGGCTTTTGATCAACACATGTAGGCCGCTTCTGGATCACGAGTCAGGAATTGTATTTGGCATAGGGTTGTGCCTGCAACGCAGGCGCCTAGCCTTGATGTCACGACCCACTTCCCTAAAATGGAGGCGAGACGTGAAAAGGTCCGCACGAGAGTGGAGCTGTGAAGCCCCAAACCCGATAAGCGTCAATAAAACATAAGCAGGTCCCTATAACCACAAGCAGAACAACAATACTAACACAAGGGGAGACTGAAATAAAATATCATCTCTCAAAGTTTGTCCAACATGATAAACTAGTTCAACATCCAGAAAAGCCACCAGGCTAAAGAAAGAGTCTAACGGCCCAGAACAAGGCCAACAAAAGCAACAACGTAACAAAGTATAGGTGCTACACACCGACAACAAAACAGCAGTCTAAACAAAAGGGAAACACAACGAAGACACTAGGACTGGTCCCCAGTGTCCACGTACTCCTCGCCAAACACAGGCTCGGGCACGGCGTCCGCAAACACCTCGTCCTCAACAACGGACTCATGCTCGAGATCTAACATGTGTCACCCAAAAGAGTAAAGGGGCACATGTCAGCAAGTCTAAAAGACTTGGGCAATGAAACTGAAAGTAAAGTAAACTAGCAACCTAGCAGTTATAGTAAGATGCATGGCATGGCAAGTAAGGTATGGAAGTGACAAGTAAAGGGAAGTACAAGTGGCAAGTAACAAGTGGTAGTTGTGACATGAAATGTCAAGTAACAAGTACAAGGGATCACTCAACGAGTGCCCTATTGCCCGCAGGCTGTGCTCAAGTACAATTCAAGTAAATCACGTCAAGTAAACACGTCGTGCACAGAGATTCCGCCTGTTGGCTAGAGTGGGTGATCGGGCTAACTCCTAAGCTCAAGTGACCGTTTATCTCTACCCCTCCCAAGTGTGTCGAGCCAGGGCATTACCCCCGAACACGGAATGCTCGCTTCTGGGACACGAGCCAGGAAGTGTGAATAACACATATGGCATAGGGTTATGCCCATGTATAGTGGGTGCCTAGCCGGAACTAGTAGGTCGGGCATTGGCTATCAACCAACACATGGCCCGCTTCTGGAACACGAGCCAGGAAACACAAGTATTGTAGCGTGTGCTACGAATGCAACATACAACATGGATAGCATGGATGACAATGTATTTGCGTACCGATAATCAAAATTAAACATGACATGGTAGTTGTGCAACATGGTAAACGTGGGCCCTAGCTTCATTGTCAAGCTAGTTCCGGAATTTGCGCCTAGGCGAGTATCATTTCGTCGCCTAGTCTCTTTTACGCCTACAACAAGCAAATGGCCTAAAACTTGGCCTAAACCCTAAGTGGCAAGTTTCACTTGCCTAGCACCGGGGATGACGATCACGAAGGTTCGTCTCGCGGATGCTAATCTACGGGGAAATCGCTGTCATGGAGAACAATCATCAAAACAACAAGTAATTTCATTAGGGTTTCACAAAAACATAACGGGTTATGAAAACATCAAGAGATCGATTTGTTACCGTGAGGAAGCGGAAGAAACACTCCGGGGAACCTATGGATCAGATCTGGAAATGGATGGAGAAGTTTGGAGAACTAGGGTTTTTGGGGGATTTGATGAGATTTTGGGGAGGATGAGAGGTAGAATGTGTTAGGGGAGGGTTTAGATGATGGGGGATGAGCTTGGGATGAAGGAATAATGGTTTGAGGTAGAAGGGGGCTCAATGGGGGAGAAACTAGGGTTTTTGGTCGTGAGGGAGAAGAAGAAATCGTTTGGGAGGGGTTTAAATAGGATGGGCTGGCGGCTGCCCAGAAATTAGGGTTTTAACACAGATTAGTCGGTCACAGAGCAACCACTGACCGACTAGTTTGGAAACTAGTCGGTCGGTCAATCAACGCAGACCGACTAAGTGTAAACAGTAACTCCTGAACAAAAAAATAGGATTTAGATTTAGTCGGTCAAAGAACAACTGCTGACCGACTAGTTTGTCATCTAGTCGGTCGAAAGATGAACTTAGACCTACTAAGAATGAACAGTACTGATACCAAAATTTAGATGATGTGTTAGTCGGTTAAAGAAGCAATGCCGACCGACTAGTTTGCAACCTAGTCGGTCAACCAACGTTCTTAGACCGACTAACGATAAACAGTAACTCCTGAGAAATTTAGAAAGCCAACTAGTCGGTTCAAGAAGGATTGCCGACCGACTGGATCGTCATCTAGTCGGTCGGTGCCCCTTCTTACACCGGCTAATAAGCACCAAAAGTTCCGATATGGAGCGCGGAGCTCCGGGATCGATTCCTAAGACTCCTAGGCTTGATCTAACAATAAGATATGACCGATATGAAGCCCTTCACGAATAACTTACTCCGAAATCGACGATCCTAAGGAAGAAACGAGAAAACACGACGAAACGATCGAAAATGAAAGTTACGGAGACGATAACCACGTATAAGGAGAAAATCCACCAAAACTTATAATATAATATAATAAATCCGGATACAAGAAAACCAGTCGTTACATCCTCCCCAACTTAAGAAAAATTCCGTCCTCGGAATTTCCCAACACTCACGTGTCCGGGAACAAAAGTGGGAAACGCTCTCGCACCTCATCCTCATTCTCCCAAGTAGACTCTCCGGGCGAGCGGTGTCGCCACATCACCCTCACAAGATTGACAACCTTGTTCCGAACTGACTTCTAACGCCGGTCCAGAATCTACACTGGATGCTGGTCATACGTCATATCGGGGCGAACGGTAATCTCCGAGAAATCCACAGCATGAGATGGATCGCTAATGTATCGACGAAGCTGCGACACATGGAAAACATCGTGAACTCCTTCCAAAGATGGCGGCAAGGCTAAGCGATAAGCTACCTCGCCAACCCTCTCCAAAATGTCAAACGGTCCAATGTATCGCGGGCTCAACTTCCCTCGCTTCCCAAAACGAATCACACCACGATTCGGGGAAATCTTCAGAAACACATGGTTGCCCGGCTGAAACTCCAAAGGACGACGTTTAGCATCCGCCCAATAATTAAAACGGTCCTGAGCAATTCTCAACCTCTCCCGAATGTTCCTGACAATATCCACGGCCTCCACGATCATCTCAGGTCCCAACAACTCCCGATCACCAACGTCATCCCAACTCAACGGCGATCGACATTTCCTCCCATAAAGAGCGGCGAAAGGCGCCATGCCAATACTCGCCTGGAAGCTGTTGTTGTAAGAAAACTCCACCAAATGTAGATGGTCCTCCCACGAACCCTTGAAATCCAACATGCACGCCCTCAGCATGTCCTCCAAGATCTGAATCGTCCTCTCGGACTGGCCATCCGTCTGCGGATGGTACGCCGTGCTGAAACTCAGACGCGTACCCAAGCTCTTCTGCAAACTCTGCCAGAACTGAGATGTGAACCTCGTGTCTCTGTCTGACACGATACTCACGGGGACTCCATGAAGTCGCACGACCTCCTGCACGATTCACGTTACATCACTATCCAAACTAGGAAAAGGAAATAAAACGGAGAGTAAAAAGAATTTACCTCCATATATCTCCTCGCCAGCGCCTCAGTGGACTGTCCCACTCGGAACGGAATAAAGTGCGCAGATTTGGTCAATCGATCTACGATCACCCAAATCACGTCATTCTGCTTCGGGCTCCGAGGCAGTCCAGTCACGAAATCCATAGTGATGTGTTGCCACTTCCACTCCGGAATCGGAAGCGGTTGTAGCAACCCGGCCGCACGCTGATGCTCCGCCTTCACTTGCTGGCAAACCAAGCACTTGGCTACACTCCGAGCCACACTCCTCTTCATACCATGCCACCAATAATTCAGACGAAGATCCTGGTACATCTTGGTGCCACCAGGATGCACAGAATACGGCGAACTGTGTGCCTCCACCATCAACTCCTCTCTGATATCCCCAGCTGGCACACACAACCTGGCTCCAAACCTTAGCGAGCCATCCTCATGAATCAAAAAGTCAGTCCGCAGACCGGCTTCCACCTGCTCCCGAATCTTTACCAGCTTCGGATCCTCAGCCTGGCCAGCCTTAATCCGATCCATGATCGTTGACTGTACCTGCATGTACATCAACGATGAAGCCTCCCCAGGAAGGACAATCTCAACACCAGACTCGCAAAAATCCTGCTGCAATCTCCACTGCGAGGTCAAAATCATCACCGCGGGAAGCCTACTCAGCGCATCAGGAACCACATTCACCTTGCCAGGGTGATACTGCAAATCAATCTCATAATCCGCCATAAGCTCCAACCATCGACGCTGTCGCATGTTGAGCTCCTTCTGAGTAAAAATATACTTCAAGCTTTTGTGATCGGTGAAAATCTTCACTTTCTCACTCAGCAGGAAGTGCCTCCAAATCTTAAGAGCAAACACAACGGCAGCCAACTCCAAATCATGCGTCGGGTAATTCTTCTCATGAACCTTAAGCTGACGAGACGCATAAGCCACAACATGTCTGTGCTGATGCAACACACAACCGAGACCCTTGCCAGAAGCATCGCAAAAGATCTCAAATCCACCGCTGCGATCAGGCACAACAAGAATAGGGGCAGTCGTCAACCTCTCCTTCAGAACGCCAAAAGCATTCTCACAATCACCCGACCAAACAAAAGCAACATCCTTCCGCGTCAATCTGGTCATCGGCTCGGCAATACGGGAAAAGTCCTTAATGAATCGCCGATAATATCCCGCCAAACCAAGGAAACTCCGGATCTCAGACACAGACGACGGAACAGGCCACTCTCTGATGGCCCTAATCTTCTCGGGATCCACAGAAATACCATCTCCAGTCACCACATGCCCGAGAAAAGCAACTCTATCCAGCCAAAACTCGCACTTCGAAAACTTAGCATACAAACGATGCTTCCTCAAAATCTCCAATACCATCCTCAAGTGCGATGCATGCTCTTCCTCCGACTTTGAATAGATCAGAATGTCATCAATAAAGATAACGACAAACTTATCCAAAAAGTCGTAGAAAATCAGGTTCATCAGATTCATGAAAACTGCGGGCATGTTAGTTACGCCGAAAGGCATAACCACAAACTCATAGTGTCCATACTTCGTCCTGAACGCTGTCTTCGGAACATCATCCTTCTTCACCTTCAACTGATGGTAACCACTCCTCAAATCCAATTTAGAAAACACCCTCGAACCTCCAAGCTGATCAAAAATATCATCGATGCGAGGCAACGGGTATTTATTCTTGATGGTCACCGCATTCAACTCCCGATAGTCCACGCACATGCGACGCGAACCATCCTTCTTCTTCACTAGCAGCACCGGTGCTCCCCACGGAGACACACTGGGATTAATATATCCCTTCTGCAAAAGCTCATCCAACTGCTTCCGCAACTCTTCCAATTCTGCAGGCGCCATACGATACGGCGCCTTCGAAATCGGCTGCGCACCTGGAATAAGATCAATAGAAAATTCCAAAGCTCGATCAGGTGGCAAACCAGACATCTCCTCGGGGAAGACGTCATCGAAATCACGCACCACAGCTGGCCTCTCCAACTCCATCTGCAAAGCCACAACCTCCACCGGCCTGGCCCGAAATCTGACAGGACCAAGCGAACTGCTACCTCGACTGAACTCAAATATTGGATGTCCGGGAATCTCGAACACAACCTTCTTTCTTCGACAGTCGATCGTAGCATAGAAGCTCGCAAGCCAATCCATCCCAAGAACTGCATCATAGTTGATGATGTCGTGGACAATGAAATCAGTGCAAAGCTCACGTCCACAGACCACCAACGAGCAAGAATTGCAACCACGATGCACCGAGACCACGCCATTCCCTGTAACGATATTCCAACTCTTGGGAAGAGGGGACGTCGACAAGGAATGCTTCTCCACGAAGCTCCGGGCCAAAATGCACATCGACGCACCTGAGTCAAAGAGGACTCGTGCAGGAAATGTGCAAACCAAAACCACACCTAGCAAGCAGTCTAACAATCAAATCCTATTCTAGCAACAAACATGGGCAAGCAACCAACATATTCAAAATCAAACTAACTAAGGAAGAAAATTGCTAGAACGAGCGTTACCTGTAATAACCTCGTCCACGGCCATGCTCTCCTCCTCGGTCATCAGAAAGGCCTGCCTCCTCGGCGGAACAGCCTGCCGAAAGGCCTGTCCCTGTGGAACAAGGGCTGCTCCACGACCAGCAGGAACAGACGCTCGCTGCTGCATCGGCTGTGCTGCAACAGGTGCCCTCCAAGGCTGCTTCGACCTCGGACAATCCTTCATGGCATGGGTAGGATCCCCACAGACGACACACTGGCCCAGGAATCTCCTACACTGATCCTTGACGTGTCCGGTCCTACCGCAGAAATGGCAAGTCTTCAGAATAGGCCCTCCTGGCCTCTTGAACTGAGCTGGCTGATTAGGCTTGAAACCAGGCCTAACCATCGCTCTGGCCTGCTCCATAGGCCTCTTCCCAGCACCAGAAACATGCCCTCTCCTCTGACTCAGGTTCAGCTCCTGCCTCCTGGCAGCGACCAGAACCTTCTGATAAGAGTCCAGATCGGAGGAAGACACAAAACTCTGGAGCTCCAAAGCAAGTCCCTGCAGGAACCTCTGAGCCCTCTCATCAGCATCCTGCACCATCTTCGGTGCGAACCGACTCAGCCTAGTGAACTCTTGGTGGTACTGGTCCACCGTCAAGCTCCCTTGCTTCAGATCAATGAAGCGCTGCAGCATCTCCTTCTTGGCAGCCTTCGGAAAGAACTCCTCATCAAACCTGGACTTAAAGGTAGCCCAAGCTATCGGCTCCACCAACATCTTCTCTTCTGCATCCCACCAGTTCCGAGCATTATCCTTGAGTTGCCTCTTCGCCAAATCAACCCATCCAGCCGGGGTGATCTTGGCCATCTTCAAGTTATCCTCAATGTTCCGAATCCACTCATCGGCAGCCAGAGGACCCTCAGACCCATCAAAATATGCGGGACCCAGCTCCCGAAATTGCTTCGCTCCCGGCTCAGAGCGAGGGGCATCCGGAAGTGCCCGGGCAGCTCGAGCAAGTGGAGCATTCTGGACTTGCAGGAGCACGCCCTGCTGCACTTGCATCATCTGGAGCATCATCCGCATCATCTACCCGTTGGTGGGTTCCCGCTCAGGCTCCTCATCATGAGGGAGCGCACCACTACCTCCACCACGGGTGAATCGCCTTCCTGCCATCTAATGACACAGAAAACGAAGCAGATTAGACTCATAGCTTATGACTCGGACGTCGAACTTAGTTTATTGGACATTCTAATATTATTATCGCTATTCCGATAATCGCAGTTACAGAAGAACCTGCATGGGCCACCAACAAAACCTGTCACGACCCGCTTCCCTAAAATGGAGGCGAGACGTGAAAAGGTCCGCACGAGAGTGGAGCTGTGAAGCCCCAAACCCGATAAGCGTCAATAAAACATAAGCAGGTCCCTGTAACCACAAGCAGAACAACAATAATAACACAAGGGGAGACTGAAATAAAATCTCATATCTCAAAGTTTGTCCAACATGATAAACTAGTTCAACATCCAGAAAAGCCACCAGGCTAAAAGAAAGAGTCTAACGGCCCAGAACAAGGCCAACAAAAGCAACAACGTAACAAAGTATAGGTGCTACGCACCGACAACAAAACAGCAGTCTAAACAAAAGGGAAACACAACGAAGACACTAGGACTGGTCCCCAGTGTCCACGTACTCCTCGCCAAACACAGGCTCGGGCACGGCGTCCGCAAACACCTCGTCCTCAACAACGGACTCAGGCTCGAGATCTAACATGTGTCACCCAAAAGAGTAAAGGGGCACATGTCAGCAAGTCTAAAAGACTTGGGCAAGGAAACTGAAAGTAAAGTAAACTAGCAACCTAGCAGTTATAGTAAGATGCATGGCATGGCAAGTAAGGTATGGAAGTGACAAGTAAAGGGAAGTACAAGTGGCAAGTAACAAGTGGTAGTTGTGACATGAAATGTCAAGTAACAAGTACAAGGGATCACTCAACGAGTGCCCTATTGCCCGCAGGCTGTGCTCAAGTACAAGTCAAGTAAATCACGTCAAGTAAACACGTCGTGCATAGAGATTCCGCCTGTTGGCTAGAGTGGCTGATCGGGCCAACTCCTAAGCTCAAGTGACCGTTTATCTCTACCCCTCCCAAGTGTGTCGAGCCAGGGCATTACCCCCGAACACGGAATGCTCGCTTCTGGGACACGAGAGCCAGGAAGTGTGAATAACACGTATGGCATAGGGTTATGCCCACGTATAGTGGGTGCCTAGCCGGAACTAGTAGGTCGGGCATTGGCTATCAACCAACACATGGCCCGCTTCTGGAACACGAGCCAGGAAACACAAGTATTGTAGCGTGTGCTACGAATGCAACATACAACATGGATAGCATGGATGACAATGTATTTGCGTACCGATAATCAAAATTAAACATGACATGGTAGTTGTGCAACATGGTAAACGTGGGCCCTAGCTTCATTGTCAAGCTAGTTCCGGAATTTGCGCCTAGGCGAGTATCATTTCGTCGCCTAGTCTCTTTTACGCCTACAACAAGCAAATGGCCTAAAACTTGGCCTAAACCCTAAGTGGCAAGTTTCACTTGCCTAGCACCGGGGATGACGATCACGAAGGTTCGTCTCGCGGATGCTAATCTACGGGGAAATCGCTGTCATGGAGAACAATCATCAAAACAACAAGTAATTTCATTAGGGTTTCACAAAAACATAACGGGTTATGAAAACATCAAGAGATCGATTTGTTACCGTGAGGAAGCGGAAGAAACACTCCGGGGAACCTATGGATCAGATCTGGAAATGGATGGAGAAGTTTGGAGAACTAGGGTTTTTGGGGGATTTTGGGGATTTGATGAGATTTTGGGGAGGATGAGAGGTAGAATGTGTTAGGGGAGGGTTTAGATGATGGGGGATGAGCTTGGGATGAAGGAATAATGGTTTGAGGTAGAAGGGGGCTCAATGGGGGAGAAACTAGGGTTTTTGGTCGTGAGGGAGAAGAAGAAATCGTTTGGGAGGGGTTTAAATAGGATGGGCTGGCGGCTGCCCAGAAATTAGGGTTTTAACACAGATTAGTCGGTCACAGAGCAACCACTGACTGACTAGTTTGGAAACTAGTCGGTCGGTCAATCAACGCAGACCGACTAAGTGTAAACAGTAACTCCTGAACAAAAAAATAGGATTTAGATTTAGTCGGTCAAAGAACAACTGCTGACCGACTAGTTTGTCATCTAGTCGGTCGAAAGATGAACTTAGACCGACTAAGAATGAACAGTACTGATACCAAAATTTAGATGATGTGTTAGTCGGTTAAAGAAGCAATGCCGACCGACTAGTTTGCAACCTAGTCGGTCAACCAACGTTCTTAGACCGACTAACGATAAACAGTAACTCCTGAGAAATTTAGAAAGCCAACTAGTCGGTTCAAGAAGGATTGCCGACCGACTGGATCGTCATCTAGTCGGTCGGTGCCCCTTCTTACACCGGCTAATAAGCACCAAAAGTTCCGATATGGAGCGCGGATCTCCGGGATCGATTCCTAAGACTCCTAGGCTTGATCTAACAATAAGATATGACCGATATGAAGCCCTTCACGAATGACTTACTCCGAAATCGACGATCCTAAGGAAGAAACGAGAAAACACGACGAAACGATCGAAAATAAAAGTTACGGAGACGATAACCACGTATAAGGAGAAAATCCACCAAAACTTATAATATAATATAATAAATCCGAATACAAGAAAACCAGTCGTTACACTTGACAAGGAAGTACGTAGCGTGTGCTACGATTGCAACATTCAAGCATGGATGACATGGTATGGCAAGTTATAATTTAAGAGCGTACAGATAAGGAATTTAAACGTGACAGGCAGAGGACAAGTAAAGAGCATGCAGTTATGAAAATTTAAACGTGATAGGCAGAAATGCATGAATGACATGGCAGGGTAACAGATCTAGCTTCGTTGTCATGCTAGATCTTAAAATTGCATCTAGGCGAGTATCATTTCGTCGCCTAGTCTCTTTTACGCCTAAAACAAGAAATGGCCTAAAGCACGGCCTAAACAAAGAACTGGCAAGTTTCACTTGCCTGCAATCAATCGTTCTGAAATACCATCCAATCAGTCCAGTCTACCTATGTGCTCAGATCCACCAGCCTACAGTCCCAAATTAAATTATCTTTATTAGTGATTTATCAGACAATTAAAATTACCGATTTTTATCGTGTTTAACATGGATGGGTTGGGGGTCCTAAGTGTTCAGAAATTTATCCTTACACGATGCGAGAGCTACACTGGCATCGGGTAGCGACGCCAGGGGTTGGAATAATAGAAAACACTCCACGTCCAGATTCCAAATAAGATTCCACGCTCGCCAAATCTCAGGCAGCGACCAACTCAACGAACAAGATTCCAAACAGCGAGTAATAGGTCGGTAGGCGTTTTCACGGCTCCCGGGAAGCCGTAACAACAAACTGGGATGAACCGGTCGACGTACATGAAGTCTATGATGTTGGGCATCATAGGAGATGATCATAACGTCGGAAAACACCCCTAGGAGAGGTAGAGGGCTGTCGGAAGAATCCAATAGCGAGAGGGGACGATGAGATCTCAACGACGCATCGATACGTTGTTAAAACGCGTAACAGCGAGTTCACTCACTATTTTGAGACAATAGCGACTGAGGGGGGCTGTCACGGCCGAGTAGTGGTCAGAGCCGCGGCGTCCGCGGCTGCTGCTGCGAGCTGCTGCGAGAAAAACAGCGGCTGCGAGGGCTCGGGTTGCAGCTGTGCGGTCGTCACGCCAGGCAGGCGACGGAGAGGGGGCTGGAGAGAGGGTCGGAGGGGGTTGTGGTGGCCGTAGGAGGTGCGGGCGGTGGGTTGCGACCGCTGCAGCTGTTGCTGCGAACGGTCGTCGAGGATCCTCGTCGGAGAGGGGGTCGTCGAGGAGAGGGCACGTCGGGGAGAGGGAACAGGCCACGGCGATGGGTAGTTCGAAGGCGATGGTCTGGCGGTTTGTGTTTGTTACGTGAATAAAGAGAAGAGGGCGGCGCTGATTAAGTTGTGTGCTGTAAAAAATAACCTAAGTCTATTTTATAGATTATGGTAAGGCTTGGTCACGTTGCTAGGGGCTGAGAACGTGGCTAGAGGGCTGAGAACGTGGCTAGAGGGCTGGGGCAGTTAAGGCTAGAGTTTGTTATAAGATTTGTTAAAAAAAATCAGAACCTCAATACTCACATCCTCTCACCCTGGGTATGCGTGTGTGCGGCCAAGGGCAAACAAGGGCTGAGTCAACTAAGTATTAGGATGTAACATAGGTTATTATTATCAATGATTTTTATTAGGAAAATTACTCTAGGTGAACTTAGGGCTAAAGATGTAATAAGTTGGGCCAAACAGCGAAAGTAGATCAAACGAAGCCCAAAAATTGTGAAATAAATACTGGGGTGACCGTACCGACGAGAGAGAAAAAACAAAGAAGACAGATCATAATTTCGATGACGAGAAGCAAAATTAAAAATAGAAAGGCCTCACGACAAAAGTGAAAATCGTGATGTCTCTTCAAACAAAGCCAAATCGTAGGAGAACGACCCGTGAAATAACGTTCCAAATTAGTACCACAATTTAATATTCTTCGAGAGGGTCACATCGGCATATCACACTATAAGGTTCAGATACAGGCAAAGTCTAAAATAAATACGTGCACGAACAAGACTACGTGCACGTAAAGCGTATAAAGGATATTGGGTTCAAAGGCGACAGTAATTCCAAGTTGGGCTCACGTCGGGGTGGCTTGCTAAGGATGCAACCAAGGTGCTATGGCCCTATCAACTCAACGACACGACTCACATACCAAGCACAAAACCAATCAAGTACTCGAAATTGCTATACGCACAGCCGTATAACAAATAGTGAGTACCGGCCATTACATCCTACCAACCTTAGGATAAAGTCCGTCCTCGGACTTTCTAACATAACTAGTCGCTCTAGTAACTACCCCAATCATATCACATTATAATTTGAACCAGGTATAATCATTACAAGTTCTTATATATGCACTAGGTAGTCAAACATTAACACTACTAACATGTATTTATTCACGCACATTATACTCTAATACCTATCATAGCCAGTCAAATTCATACACATATTTCAATCATTCATATAGTCACATACATCCTTATATAACTATTAAACACTTATTACATACCATGGTGCACATACTCACAACCAATTAAATAATTCACACTGGCAATTACCATCGTAATACTCCACGTCCAGATAACTACGTATGAACAAAATAATAAGGATACACTACTCCCTATATCTCCTAGTGTACATCCAATGCCAACATATCAACACAAATAACCACACCACTAAATATTAAATCATGTTATTATATCTAAAATACATTTACCACTATTATAATTTCACAATTTTATAGTCATCCAAAAGCATGCAAATATTTCACCTTATATTCACATCACATACGGTCCTATAACTATATTCACGACACGCCACACATACCATAGTCACCAACCTATAGCTAAGCACATACTTACCCGTGCATGGTGTACACCCACGCACGCTAACATTCCATTCATATATACCAATCATACCACTATATACTCAACACATCTATACGCCTAGTTTAGCTAGCACACATACGTTCACACAGGCAAGTCCTTAGCAAATAAATATACCACAAACCAACACCTATAACTATATACTGGTTTAGCGACCCACAATCATGTGCGTAACATAACCAGGCACAAACAATCCTATCACTATACATACATCATCCATCGCTATATTCATGGTACTACACGTAAACCACAGACATATATAACAATATACTTAGAGTATACCCACTCAAGCTTGAGTGAGACTCAAAACACATAACATAATACTCTATATATGTAACACGGTATCTATACCTACACCAATACCACTCCAAAGTATACACATCTACCAACATAACCATATAAATACCCTAATGTCAATCACACTATATTTTAGTCAGGCAACACCACATAGTTCAACCACTTTATATAGCATATTAATATTACAGACATCAGCACACGTACAATTATAATACCCTTCTAATATATATGCATTCATCGTATAGTCACATACATGTAACATATATATTCACACCCTATCCTTCTACATATAATTAGTATACTAACACATCTACTTATCCATACATAGTTAAGTTATGTGATAATCATGTTTACCTCATGGTATACACGCACACAACATCCCGTAATAGCAAGCAATACCAATCAAAATTATAATTCTACTACCATACGTATATCACATATATACTCATGCAGCAATTACATAACTACTTACGTCTAAGCACAATACATATCTACGTATGAGCACACACTCACACGTACTAACATATAGGTCAAATATTAGGCATGCACCTTTAACTATAAGTACTCTATTATCATAACACTTAACATTCACCTGACTTATATATTTATATTATAAAACAGGGATGTTATCATGGGTTTTTGGATAAGAGAAATTGGATAAGAGATATTGGTTATGTGTATTGTTGTATGTGGATATGTGTATTGTTGTATAAGAGATTTTGGTTAAGAGATAATGGATAAGAGATAATGGATAAGAGAATTTGGTTTTGGTTATGTGTAATTGGGTGTGATGTTTATATAGATTGTATATAGGGTATGAGAAATTGAGTTATGAGATATTGGATATAAGAAATCAAATCACATCACATCAAATTCAAATCAGGTTTTTTAAAATTTGAAAGTTTTGGAGGAAGAGCTTTTTAATTTTGGTGGGAAACTATTTTATGTTTTCTTTGGGGGGGAAAAAAAATTTATTGGGGGGAAACCTCAGCCGCATCTAAACCCCAAAAAACACTGAAGCATGGATCTAAAACCCAACTATGCCGCCTCGCTGCCTTTCCGCCCTACCGCCCCACCGCCCCGCCGTCTCCTCCCTCCCTCCCTCTCTCATCTCTTCTGAAGCATGGATCTAAAGCATGGATCTAAAGCGCCGCCTCGCCGCCTTGCCGCCCTACCGCCCCACCGCCCCGCCGTCTCCTCCCTCTCTCTCTCTCTCTCTCTCATCTATTCTGAAGCATGGATCTAAATCATGGATCTAAACTGAAGCATGGATCTAAACACTGAAGCATGTAAATTTTTTTGATGCTGGCTCTCAAGGATCTCTCGCGGGTAAGATTTTCTGGAAATTTTTGACGATGGAGCTCATGGATCCCTCCAGTGTTCACTGTGAGCTCCCTCTAGATCGCTCCTTGGATGGGTAAGATCTGATCTTTTGTAAAGTTCTAATATTTGATGGGTAAGCCCTGATCTTTGGTGGGTGATATTTTGCTATCTTCCAGGTGTTGCTTACTGGTATTCGTTAATTTTTAGTAACATCATCTAATTTTGATAACAATATCCGTTAATGTTGAGCACATCTAATTTTGTTTTAAGTTAATTTTGAGTACATGGGTGCATGGTGTTTATTGTTTCTGCTTTTTAAATATTCCTTTTCATTACTCTCAACATCCCCATCATTCACTCTCAAAGAACAGTGTTTTACATGGTGTTTGGTTGTTAATAATTTGTTACTCATGTTGTGGTAATAATTTGCAGGGCATGGTAATAATTTGCAGTGTGTAAAATAGGTGATCACACCCCCCCTCCACAATTTAATTTTTTAATCGTGTTGTGTTTGTTAATAATTTGTTGTCATGTTGTTATACCCCAATAATTCGTTGGCATGTTCTCATGTTGTCATACCCCAAATTTGTGTGTTAAATTTGTTGTCATGTTGTTATTTTTGTTAATAATTTTTTAGTAATGTTGTCATACCCCGAATAAAGAGGAAATGAGAGCCATACCCCAAATCATTGTCCTGAATAAGGATGTCCTGACCATTTGATCAAAAATAAAATTGATTGTGACAAACTGGCAAAGGTTTGCTTTCAACAACATTTTCAATAGTATTTTTCTAATACTGGATACAGTGTTTGATATTGCATATCTACTTTTGTAAACCGATATTTTCTATTTGCTTGCATGTATTCAACATTGTCTGATATTTGCTTGCAGGTGTTCAACATTGTTTGATATCATATTAAAGTTGAACATTGACATGTGAAATCGTCAAGTTTGAAGCTTTCCATCCTTTTTCCTCCGTCATTGACACGTGAAATCGAAGATTTCCAGCCCTCTCAAATTCGACGGGGAAATCAATGCCATCTCAAACTTCGAATTTGACGATCAATTGAAATTTGCTTTGTTATTGCAGGAAAACAATTTTGGCTTGGTGAAATAAATTCTGTCATCCCTTTACAAGCACCATATTCGGAGACTAACTGAAAACAGGTTTTGTGTTACTGTT
Source organism: Scilla litardierei (assembly GCA_030789695.1). Lineage (NCBI taxonomy): Eukaryota > Viridiplantae > Streptophyta > Magnoliopsida > Asparagales > Asparagaceae > Scilla > Scilla litardierei. The sequence goes on from CM061133.1 coordinate 43,110,877, forward strand.
CTTAGCTTTATTCTTTTGTTTTAATGATAGATTTAATTTGCTTCTATAACACTGGCTTTGCTTTATTATTGCAGGACAACAATTTTGGATTGGTGAAACAAGTTTTGTCATCCCTCTACAATCGCAATTTTGGATTGTAAGACAACAATTTCGGATGGTAATTGTTTTGAAGTACTTTTCCATCATTGATTTAATTTACACTACTGGTTTGGTAATTTGTGATCATTTTCAATTACCAGATTCAAGATGTGGAAATTTTTGCCACAATGAATCAGAAAGATGGAATGGTCAGTTTTCATGAGGATCCTGTCACATTGACTCATCTATCCAGAGGTACGGCCTCCATGAGCCTTTCCTCCACAGCAAAAAAAACTACTCTCTTTCTTTCCTGTTTGCACATCTACTTGAATATGTTTGTAGTTTCCTGATTCATATGCATATAGTATTGTTTTCTTCATTCGTTGTTGTCTACCTGAAAGATTTATACTTGCGGTTGGTATATTCATTCGCGTGCACGCATGCATGCTTGAAATTCATTTTATCTGATTCATATGCATAGTGTATTGTCAGACATGCATATATCTGATTCATATGTCTGACATGCATATATTGTTAGACATGAATAACTCTAGGCATCATTCTAGGCATGTTAAAGCTCCTTTTGTCCAGGACCTAGAGGAGGTAGCAAAAGGTTTCTGTAAGAATAATTATTGCTACCATTGAATCAAGTTATGTGCATGAATGAATACCAAAGGCCCTCATGTCAAGAGATAAGGTGATTTTCCTTTGTTGGTACTGAAATTTTTATAAAATGGGTTACTGTAGTGGTGGAACAATAATATTTATAGCAGAAGGTTTATGAAATGTTTGTTGGTGATTTTCCTTTCTTTTTTAGATGCTTCAATTTGGATGATATGCTAATTTTCTCATGCTTTTATATTGGTGGTTCTCAATTTACTTTCGTTGAAAATGTCAACTCATGTGTGATCTCTGAAGTTGTGCATGCCTTCAAAATGTCCATCATCTGCTTTAACATGTTTGCTCTGTATAGACATGGACTATAAGGCATGGGTTCATGTTTAGAGCCTCAAAACATCTCTTGATGAACACAATTTGGATATAAAATTAGGGCTATGATATAATTTTTACCAATTATGTATTTGATTCAAACAGTAGCCCATAGAAGGGCATCGAACTTGACTGCTAATCAATCAAGTAAGTTTGACATTAGATTTTTAGTTCTGTTACAAACACTAAATGTTTTAAATCAAAACATCGGTAGATAATTTTGTTACATAAAGAGATATTAACCAATAGCTTATGCATATAGTTATTGGTAACATGATAGTAATAAAATCAGAACTGAACAAAAGGGCTTGGATTGTGTTGTGGTAGGAGCTCAGTTTGTCTTGAGACCTGGGAAGTTGAGGGACTTACTGCTCCTCTCTTGCATAGACGAGCACCTCCTCCCATCTTGTAGTGTGATGTTCCTCATTGCCAACTCATAGCTTATCACCTTCTCATGAACTGAATCCCACAGCTGGTCGTGGCTCATCTGCTGAAATCGCAAACGACGATGATAACAACGTTAAATGACAAATCGACACTACGTATCAAGAGAGAAATCAAAGATTATTTCAAACCAAGTTTACAAAAAACTACTGTGATCTTGGTTGACTCATGTTGTGCCTTTGCAATAACTGATTGGTATTGAATATTTAAAATGCTTTCATTTTATTTTTCCAATGTGATATTACAAAGTACCCTATCAAGATCATTGTGTTGATTCTTATAATTTATTTTCTAAACTAATTGTTGTTTTCACATGTTTTCCCATTCTATTTTGTTGATGCTGAGAGGGATTATTTGTCTTTAAATAAGCGATATCCCAGGCTATATATATCCTCAGAGTGTTCAAAGGTTTGACCTCTTTTGAGATCTGTTTCACACATTTGTTTGCGTTCTGCCAGATTATTGATTGCCTTAGTGCTGCACTTTATAAATTTCAGGTCATTTTACTCTTGCCGAAGCAAACTTTGCATCTTTCACTTCATACTCCTGTCAGGTACTATTACTCAGGAACTAATTCTATCAAAAAAGTGTTTGATATACATATTTGATGCTGTTTCCTGCAGATTTATTGAGATTATTTACTTTTTTGTTGACCAGAAATTTCATTTTCATTTCTGGAAATTTCAATTTCTTGAAATTTCATTTTAGGACTCAATTTCTGGAATTTTCATTTTCATTTCTGGAAATTTCAGTTTAGGATATTTTCCAGAAATTTCAATTTCATTTCTGTAAAGTTTAGGATATTTTCCTGTAATTTCATTTTCAGTTTAGAATAAAGTTTAGGATATTTTCTAGAAATTACATGTTAAAGTTTAGTAACAAGGTTCACATGAAAAATGGTTTTGATAAAAAATTACATGTTAAAAAGTTTTTGGTTGCATGCTTGAATCATTTGCTTACATTCTTGAATCATTTGTGATGGCTGAATCATTTGTGCTTGAATCATATCAAAAAATTTGCATGCAGCTTGAATCATTTGCAGGTGAAATGCTTGAATCATATTCAAGCATGCATGCAAGGAAACGTGTACTCTTAAAAAAATTTGCAGGGGAAAAAGTTTTTGATATGCTTCCTGCACCAAGTAATTTTTGTGTCATTTTAATTTTTACTTCAAATTTTTATGATATACATTCCATGATATAAAAAATTCATGATATAAATTTCATGATATAAGTTTCTTTATACCTGTCATGTTTTCTATAGATTGCATGAGAACTATTTCATTGAAATGTTTTCATTTGGTCCAAGGACATGTACATATCACTTCACGGAAGAAGCACAGAAAGAGGAAAAGCTCCCTGCACTTGAGATTAGTTTACTTTATTTCAAAAAAATTTGCTTTTAGTATATTTTTGGTGTGCTTGGAAAAAGTTGATGCTTAATGATGAGATCTAAGAAAGGTTTTCAGTAATGTGAAATCGCATTGACATTTTTACCAGGCAAATGAGTTTTATACTCCATCGATACACCTTCCACCGCTAATCATCCAACTGACCGCTGATCCGCTGATCATCCAACTGACCGTCGATCATCCAACTGACCATCGAGGGGGTTGCTTCTTCGTTGTTGTTGACGCCACTCATGCATCATCCAATGAGAAAAACTTTGCTTTAGGGTTTCATCGATCTCATTTGAGTTCTAACTCTAGCATCTCAGTTGCTCTTATCTACCTAACGGTGAGCGAAAGCATGCCATGGCCATGGGGGCCATGGCGTTATTTCGCTCACCGTGAAGCAGATCAGGGAGGCCTAATGACAAGTCCAACTTCTTTGTTGATGGATTCGACTCCCCGCTCTCTAAGCAAAAAAGGTCTATCCTATTTTCTCTGTTTAGATCTCTGCAAGGGTTGTGATTTTTTTCTAATTCATTCCAATTTTAGATGATTCATATCTCATGTATTCAAATCTCTTTATATTGATATTTTCTAGATTCTACGTAATTCTTTATCAATTCTTTTGTGTTAGTTCTTTCTTCAGCTTCACCTTTCACCCTCTCTTTTTTAATTGTATAGCATAGTCTTGGCTCCCTATAACATGTAAGATTTGGCATAACATACGACCATGGAATATTGCAACTTATATAGTTAGTTGATTACTTATGTTTAACATATATTTACAATTTTTAATACGTACGTGTGGATCTGTATGGCATATTCATCTGATACACATGACCGTTAATGCCTTCATAATTTAATTTTTCTCTTTTTTATTTAAAAATGGCATTTATAAACATTATGTAATCTACATATAGCATGATGCATGCAATTTACTTCATGGCACCTTCGTCACCCACCATATGTCATGACCCCCCTCTCACACACAAGCACTCACCTAAAAAAGGCAGTCATTAAAAACATTTGCCATTTAAAAACTTGACCGGATTTCATAATGCCTTCTACTTACAACCTCACATACAACAATTTTGGCTTTGGAAGTATAAAAGGCCCATGTCAGAGTTGCAGGAGTGTTGCCAAGGAGAACCAAACATTTGGAGAGCACACGTCACATTTGGGTAATATGTTTATAACCAAATATTAATTTACATTTGGAGTTGCAAGAGTGTTGCCATGTCAAGAATGCTGAATAGATAAATTAATTACATGTCAATTTATATAAGATAGATGAAGAAATACTAAATGTTAACTGTTTTTAGCTAAGCTATATTGATCTAAATCCTTTTTCATTACTTCTTTGGTATATGATAAACTTGCCATATCAAGAGAATGATGTCGGATGCTTCGGTCAATGTTAGTTAATTAGTGAATGGGAAGCAACTTCCTTGGTGGTCTATAAACCACTATTTGCAGCCAACTCTGTTATGCTTGGGTTATGGTATTAGCAGGAGAACTGAAAATCAAATGTGGATTATCTCAAAGAGAGAGCATGAAAGGGGATTTGAATGTGAAGAAGGAGCATCTTGAGGCATTTGGTGCGTTGGTAAATGCTAAAATTTATTATTTGGTTTTAAATTTTATTGTTTTGTTTCTATTGGTGAATTCATTATATTGGAAAGTTCATTATGAATCATTAAATGATTTGTTGGGCCTTTGGCTCATATGGAAATAGCACACATAAATATAATTTTTTTGTGTTTTCCTCACGTTGAGAGGTTTTTCCTGTCATATATCCTGTGAATATCAGGATATTAAAATTTCTAAATATCCTGATATCAAAATATGCTGATTTGAATTACTGCATATCAAAAAAAATTTCCTGTCAAGTATCCTCTCAACGTGATATTTAGAAATTTTGATATGCATGTTAAAATTTCTAATGCATATCAAAATTTCTAATGCATATCAAGATTTTTTGTTTTTCCCTCACGTTGAGAGGTTTTTCCCGTCAAATATCAAAATTTCTAATTATCACATTGAGAGGTCTTTCTGTCAAATTTCTGTCAATATCAGAAAATATCAGAGTTGATATTTCAAATATATATTTCAACTATATTTCAACTCTCTTTTGTCAAATTGATATTTCAAGAATGAGTTAATATGTCAAAATTGGAAACTATGAACTCACTGTAAACTATATCAAACTATGAACAAATTGACAGGATATCAACTCACTGTGAACTCTATCAAAATGGGAACCTATATTTTCTGTCAAATATCCTGATATCAAAATATTATGATTTTTTTAAATGAGAATTTTATTATCCTGTCAATATCAGAAAATGCCATTTTGAAATGAGTTCAATTTTGAAATGATTTTTTTTATGTATTTAATGTAACAAACTTATATTCCATTGATATGAGCTTGAAAAAAATGAAGAACATGAGTGGGCAAGAGTTTATAGCTCACGGAAGAGGGTAAAAACCCATTCTGCAGGAAAAACTAATTAATAATATCTTATTTATTTTTGTATTCACATTTTGCAAGAAAAACTATGGATTTTCTCAAGGAGGTTCTATTTATTAAGGAGTCACAAGGTAATTATCTTTATATGTGTTTTTTTATTTCAAGACATGATTTAAGAGGATATCTAATTTAGTTTATCAATTTGCTTATCAAATGTAGGCGAAGAGGGTTTACATAACAAATTGCTTCAATATTGAGCTCATGAGTACTTTTTATTGTTCTACAGGAAAGGGCATGCCTGTAGCCTGTTCCTATTCAAATGCGACCTTTTCTCTTGGTTGAAGAGAGAAGAAGCACATTTTTTAGAATTTTGGTCATATTGAAGAGCTGGATGTCCCCACAATGATTGACATATGATTGCACATCCTTTTATTCACAACTCATTCCTCTGGTTCTTCTATGCATTCTAACTGGCTGATCGAAAATCTCGACCGGGCCCACGTCCATTGGCCGACCAATATGAGGTGAGCTGGGGAAAGCAAGGACTGACACCTTCAATGTCATTAAGTTTAATTATGTATGTATAATAGTAATGTGTCCTTGCATTAGGATTAGTTGGTCCCTTCAAATCCAAAGGAATGTGCCTTCCCGTGCATTGAAGGGTTGGTTGTGAGTAGTACGAGGAGGGACAATGGGGTGCATGACTTGCGAGAAGCCGAAGGTGAACTACATGAAGGGGTTGTGGTCACCTGAGGAAGGCCAAAGGCTGAGGGATTATGTCCTCAAGCACGACCATGGCTACTGGAGCTCGGTTCCAGCCAAAGCTGGTGAGTTCCTCTTCCTTTGATCCTGACATTGCCAAACTATCCCAATATGAGATTGTGATTATATTTTAAACCATTGACGTTTAGTTTTCCTCTCTTACGTACTTCTCTATTGTTTTTAATAAAACTTTAATGTGGAAGGTTTTTAACTTCCACTATGTAATTATATGGACTGTGCAACGTGTGTCATGTGTTCATACATAAATTCTGGAGATAGGCCAAATTGGTAATGGAGCTTTAACTGTTCTCATCTTCTACAAGGGCCAGCTTCATGTGGGGTACACTGATGATTTGATTAAGGTAAGGATCTACTTCAGGCATGATTTGCCAATGAACCAGATACAAATGAAGGAATTTTTTGCTTTAACTAAAATATTTTCCATATCCATATGTTTGGTTTCCATTCACAAATGATCAAGCAACTTCATTTTTGTGACAAATCATCAAGCATATTTAATTGTTGTATCAAAAATCAGGGACAATTGCAATAAGTTTTATTAGCCCAATGAAGACTCTTGGCTCAGCAATAAATCAGATGCCAGGAATATGATATCCAGGCTCTGGATCCTGGAGGGTGTCCAAGAGCACACATGTCTGAAAAAACAAATGAAATAATGCCATATATATTGTGCATGTACCTCTTACTGCATATGAAAACGATTTCTACATGCAAAATAGGTATGGCACATCAAGGGGCAAATGACAGTTCTTGGGTGGGAGGTCAAGGAGCATAAAAGGCCCATAAAGTACGAGCCAGGGGATAGCCTATTAAGTGGATCCATAGAAAAAACTATCAGGGTAATTATTGCACACTCAAGTAATTTTATGGCTCAATCTTTGTAAGAAATTAATATGAGCACTGTTTTCTTTTATAGGTTTGGAAAATGATCAACATGAAACTGGAATGTGTTGAAGTGGTACAGATAAAGTAGCCCAGTCAAAAAGTAGACTCTTATGGCGAGAAAATCTTTGTAGTCACACCAAGTAAAGGTCTTAAGGTGAGTACTCATCAAGTATACATTTTGTATGACCAGGTTTAGGTCCTTTAAAACATTTTGGGTATGTCTACTGTAATCAGTTTATAAAATTTAAAGCTGTGTTTTATCAAAATGTCTACTGTAGTCATATTTTTTATGTTTCAGGTAAGGATGGTGAGAAGCAAGTGGGGCTTAAAGTTGACAGACTGAAGTGAGTCCTTTCCATTTCTTTTGCCTGTCTGATGTTTGATTGGTTGCTTCTGAGAAATTTTGGCGTTTGATGTTGCTTAAGTTAATGATATGCATGTGGAATGAAACAGTTGTTATAATTTCTCTTCATTGTTAGTAGAGCTCTTCATTGTTTCAATCTTTTGATACGTTAGACACTCGGAGACAACAAATGAAGCGATCGTGTTAAGATGATAGTTGCCTTCAAATCAAGGTCAATATGTTGCATAAACCATGAAACTCTCCAGTGTCAAGCCAATTGTTACAATGGTGTCACATGCGCACGTGCTCACACACAAGTTGATATCTGTTTTAATAGATTTTGCCCCCTAATTATATATTTGGCAGTTTCATCAACTTTATTGATATAGTGCCATATGTATAGGACTTCGGTAAATAGTCTATTAACCTTCAATTTTGCAGCAGCATTTTTTCTCTCCTCTCTTTCGTGCCAGTGCTAATCTATCCTGGTTGGTCATCACAACTAGAAGTGATAAAACTGTGATGTAGAGTAATGCTTACTCCAGTATCATGTTCATGTGAACCTGTGTGCGTGCGTGCATGAATGAATGGCTTAGGTCTATGATCGTTAATAAGGGAAAAGCTTGCAAGCTGTGTGTAAAATATATATATGATAGTTTGGTCTGAAGAACAGGAGCTGAATGGGATTAGAAGACACAAGTTGAACCCATGATGGGATAGACAACATTCGGCTAATTAGCTGACTAGGAGTATTGATTTGATGATTAACTGTCCATATAGGTTGACTACCGAAATCTGCTGAGTTTTCTACATTAGTTCCTTCCACCACCATCACACAGAGAAGTGCAGAAGTTTTTGCTGGATATTTTGTGGTGCATACAGGATTTCAGGACCTCGGCAATTTAGCCAAAGAGATGTAGGTTGATAATTTGGTATTATGATTGAACTTAACTTCTTACGAGATATACAAGCTTTTTGTGATGGAACATGGATCAATCGAGCAAGGAGCTTTGGTGCTGCAGTCATCTACAATGGGCACACGGCATGGCTTGATCAGGTGTGTGTTCATGACTAAACCCTCCTTTTAATTAATTACATAACGTTCTATTAAATTGTTGGGTGTGTAGTGGATATTTTGGGTCGGTCAATTTGTTGGGGCTCTGGCAGCTGCACCACCAGTACATCCTGAGAGCAGCAGCCATCAAGGCATTGGGCTCATTTAGGAGCAGCGAAAGCAACTGAGATAACAAAAGCTCTGTTGCATGTAATTGTGTGAATTAAGTGGTGGGTGCCTTTTTTTCCTCCTCCTTTATGTGAGCTGTTGCATGCTCTTTGGTGCTGCGAATTTATGCGTATGTTGGTTTCTATCATCTTTAATATTATTGAAATGAAAATGAAGTATTAGTGTGTTATTTGGATTTTGGGTTCTTATGTTTGCTTGATGTTTTTGTGGGTGCAATTATTGTTTGGGTGATGGTTGGGGTTGCTTTCGAGGACATTCCAAGCGCTATCTATTTAAAGCAGGGGTATTTAGGGAATTTATATGTGGGATTAATATGGGCAGTGAGTAGGCAGAAAAGGATGAGAAGACAAATGCATGGCAGGACCACGGGGAAGGACATCAGAAAACCGATATATATATTCAGTGATGCCTGAGTCAGCATGTTTTCTAATGTAAAGTTTGTAAAGTGTGTGAAACCTGGAAACTTTTGTTATCAAAAGTGTATTTTCTGTGCAGATTTAGCAGCAGTTTAAAACTGAGAACTTTATGTTGTTAATTTTACTCAAATTGTAAATTTTGGATATTTGGAAGCAATATAAAGACTGAAATTTTTGTTGTTCATTATTCTGAAAAGTGTACTTTTTTCTCATTGTTTTGCTGTTGAAAACATAACGGTGACAGTGAAAAAGCCATCATTTATTCTGGTGATTGTTCTCGGATGTTTTGGTGATTGTTTCAGCACTGCTTCATTTGTCAACAGCCTCAAAGCCCAAGGAGCAACCACTTAAGAACATCATGAATTATTTTGATGGACGCTAATTAGATATATATAGTTCATTGAAATATTCTTTAGTGCTGCTATCTCAAAGCTGTGTCGTAGTTGCCTTGACAAATGATTGGATGGTCATGGATATACTATTTGTTAATACAAGAGGTGACCAATCACAGTAAGCCCCATATGAACAAAAGATAACTCTAAAAGCTAGAAAACTGAAGGAAATATAGGATAAATTCAGGAAATCAATTGTACAGGCTTAACATTCTTTTAATGAATATAATAAAGAAATTCATGTTTCTATAAGGATCAAATTAGGATAGTGTTACTTGGCCACTAAGGCATCCTGTTGCATTTAAATCATTTACAAAAATGGAAACCATGTTCCCCCTACAGAACATATATTAGCAACATTATCAACATATACATGACCCTGGATTCTCTAGAATCAAATGATGAAACAACTAAGTTTCATGATCCAAAACATTACATTGCCCAAATGAACAATACAAAGAGAGAGCTTGACACAAACATGAACCAGCAACAAAATCTATATTACATTTGAGGACTTTTTTGAATTATAGGTCTGACTAGGACAAGCTGACTAGGACAAAAAGGTGATAGAAATACAGTGTGGATTTAATCATAGGAAATCAACGGTTGTGATGAGATTTTGAGAAAATTTTGGTGGGAAAATCTAAATTTGGGTTGAATGTGATTTGGGAAAACCCCAATCACTTTACGGGTTGCTGTTCAAAATTTTGCATCAAAAATTAAAGCCTCACACTGACCAATGCATTAAATGTTGTTGTTCTGCATCAAAAATTAAACCCCGATTTTTTACGCTAATTTGTTGTTCTGCACCGATGCTGCCCGCGCCAAATTTGTTGTACCATGCCAAAGTCGCCCGTGCCGAATTTGTTGTTCCGTATCGAAGGCGCATGCATCGAATTTGTTGTTCCACGTCGAAGGCGCCTGCATCGAAGGCGCCTGTGTCGCTAATTATTTTTACGCTAATTTGTTGTTCCTTTAAATTTTGGCTGTGGAAATAATTTTTTGGGGAACAAAGATTTCGCGGGAGAAACTCTTAAATGAACCGTGCCTACGGGCACGAGTTATGACTATCTGTTATACATTTGAGAGCCATTTTTGAATCCTAGGACTGACTAGGACAAACTGAATAGGATAAAAGGGTTGATAGAAGAACGGCTGAGATTTAATCTTGAGTAATGAATGGTTGAGATGCGATTTTGTGGAAAGTTTTGGAGGGAAAATATTTCTGGGTAAATGAAAGTTTCTGGAAAAATGAAAATGTATAAGGATGAAAAAGTTTCTGGGCAATATCAGAGTGCACACAATTAATGCAGTTGGGAAAAAAAACTTTAACTTGCATTTAATGCTGTAGATTGAATGATTTCTCCCTCAACGTGGGACTCACCGTCTCTTCGACGCTTGGGTCAACAAGATGAGAATAATTTTCCGCGCTGTAAGCGCACGCTAATTTTTTTAACGCTAATTTTTTGTTACCCACCGAAAAGGCGCCCGCGTCGAATTTGTTGTTCCGTGTTGAAGGCGCATGCGCCGAATTTGTTTTCAGCGCCGAAGGCGCCCGAGCCCGCTAAATTTTTTAACGCTAATTTTTTATTCTGCGCCGAAGGTGCCCTCGCCGAATTTGTTGTTCTACGCCGAATTTGTTCTTCTGTGCCTGTGCCTTAGGCGCAAGCATCGAATTTGTTGTTCCGCATCAAAGGCACATGTTCCGAATTTGTTATTCCACGGCAAAAGAGCCCGTGCCGCTAAATATTTTTACGCTAATTTGTTGTTCTGCGCAATTTTGGCTGTGAAAATAATTTTTTGGAAATTAAAGATTTCGCGGGGAAACCTTAAATAAACCGTGTCCGAATTTGTTGTTCCGCACCGAATGCACTCGAGTGTTGGTCTGTGCCAACAAATGGCACCCATGCCGAAGGCGACTACGCAATTTTTTATGCAAATTTTTTGTTCTGCGCCAAAGGTGCCCGCGCCAAATTTTTTGTTCCACACCGAATGCCCTCGCGCGTTGTTCTGTGCCGAATTTGTTGTTCTGCTAAATTTTTTACGCTAATTTGTTGTTCTACGCCGAAGGCGCCCGCGCCGAATTTGTTGTTCCACGTCGAATGCACCCATACAGAATTTGTTCTTCCGCACCGAAGGTGCTCGCGCGTTATTCCGCACCGAATGCACCTGCGTCGAATTTGTTGTTTCGCGCCAAAGTCGCCCTCGCCGTATTTGTTGTTCCGCGCCGAAGGCGCCTGCGCCGTATTTGTTATTCCGCACCGAAGGTGCCTGTGCCGCTAAATATTTTTGCGTTAATTTATTGTGCTTTTAAATTTTGGCTGTGGAACTAATTATTTGGGGAACAAAGATTTCGCTGGGAAAAATCTTAATTGAACCGTGCCCTCGGGCACAGGTTATTCGCTAGTATATATATATATGTATATATATATATGTATTTATATATATGTATGTATATATATATGTATATATGTGTGTGTGTGTGTGTGTGTGTGTGTATATATATATATATATATCAAGCATTCACAAGTATCTTCGAACCACATACTCAACTAACAGATATTCCAACACAAATTCCTAAGTGATATAGCTATCCGCACATATATAATAACACCACCATATACAACTTCACACATATATCACGAATAACACTGATTATACATACATAATACAAGAGTCAAATATTAATATCCTAAGGGTAGCACGCTCAAACGGGTCCACACACTCTACCTATATTCACATCCCAAAACCAAAGGGCCCACTACTAAACTGGTGTGACATAAACAACGGCAAGCACTAGTGGGATGACTAAGCAAGCGGAAGGAAATCAAGATTAGATAGCGTAACGGAACAAGAGCGGAAAGAATGGGTTCAGGTAGGGCGAGGATAAGGAGATAAATTGATCAAGTGAAACTGGGATATAATTGTGAATGTTTAGGTGGGAAGAAAGATGTAATATTACCCTCATATGTTACCCGAAATAGGACGTAAATGGTATAAGTTAAAATGCTAAAAGTATAAAACGGTCATACTTGAAAATTTGGAGTTCTCTTTCGCCTAGCAAAATATTTAGGAGTCGGTAAAATAAGTTGTTGAATTAAACTTGTGTAGTTTATATATAGTAGAGGAGGAAACAGTATTTTGAATTATCGAAATGTCATTATATGAAGAAATTAAGATATTTACGCGAGTATGGAAAACATAGGTTAGTAAATATGATAAGATAATAATTTTAAAGATTTCAGCGAAAAATTTCGAAATTCGGAGATTGTATGGAGTCTTAAATGCATGTTGAATGTTTTCAAATAACTTAAACCGAAAAAGAAATTCAAAATAGATATCATTGAAAATATTCATCGAATGGTCAGGATAGTCATGGAGAAGTTTCAACGATTGGCGATGGTGACATGTAGATTCACGTGATTCGAAAGGAAGGAAGTGAATCAAATAAAACGTAAATATGAAGGGAAATAATTTAGTGAAACTGCTACGATGGGGTTCTACGGTCGATAACACGAAAGTGTAATGATCAGGAAAAATGATGGAAGCATGGTTCTAATTACCGGGTCGACTGAAGACCAAGAGAAGCTTAACATTAAGAATCTCTAATGAACTAAACCGTAATAGAGATCTCTGGAAAGGGTCCTAAGAGAAATTAAAATTATGTTCTAACGGGCCCGAAATCGATGAACCCAAGCGAACGACTAAAGTAATTCTAGAAGTCTATCATGGTCAGAGCTAGACAGGAACCACTAAGGTAACTCCTAAGATGATTATATCAGTTTCTAGCATGGAGTCTAGCTAACAACCAGGGACCTCTAACTAACAAGCACAGATGTCTAACTAAGTCTTACTATATTCCCGATCTAATGGATTCCCTACTAAGCTGAGACAGATGTTCGGGCAACACGTCTACCAGCCACCTAAGACATAGGAAACGATAAAAATTAGACTCAGGGCTTATAATTTGGATGTTTTAATTTATTTAATGGACATTCTATAATTATTATCGTTGTTCCAATAATCCGCAGCTGCAGTGACCTACATGGGCCACCAATAAAACATGTCACGACCTGCTTCCCTAAAATGGAGGCGATGCGTGAGAAGTCTGCTCAGACTTGGAGCTATGAGGCTCCAGTCTGTAAAGCGTCTGGATTAACCAAGTATAGGTCCTTGCAAATGCGACACAGAAAAAAGATAATAATAAAAGAAAAGAGACAAATATATTATTCCAATCTCAGAATGTCCACAAATAAAATCTCAACATCACAGAAAAGCCACCAGGCTAAAAGAAAAGTCTAAAAGGCCCCAGCATGGCCAACAGAAATAAACGAACGTACAGAAAAGAGAAAAGGTGCTACGCACCGACAACCTAACAAGAACTAAGCTGAAAGCAACAGAAAGAAGTCTCTACGACTGATCGCCGGTGTCCTCGAACTCCACGACAACAGTGGACCCAGGCTCCAAGCCAGCAAACATCTCTTCCTCAGCAACGGGCACTGGCTCAGCAACTAACATGTGACACCCAAAGAGACGAGGGTGCACGTCAGCAAGTCTACAAGAAACTTATGAAAGGAAACTAAAAGAAGGAAGCAACCTAACAGTTCTAAAATGTATGATGACATGGCAGTTTAATGCAAGGATGCTACAAGTAAGATAATGCAACAAGTATGACATGGCAGCAAGTATAACATGGCATGGGTAGCAAAGCTACTAAAACATTCACACGGATTTTACAAGTTAAGTAAACATGTCGTGCTCAGGGTTTACGCCTTACAGCTGAAGTGGCTGTACGGGCACACTTCTACGCTAAGTGGTCGCTTAACCTTACCCCCACGTGTAATCGGGCATTTGCTTTTGACCAACACTTGTAGCCCGCTTCTGGATCACGAGCCAGGAAATACATTTAGCATAGGGTTGTGCCTGCAACGCAAGTGCCTAGCCTCAACAAGTCGGGCATTGGCTTTTGACCAACACATATAGCACTCTTCTGGATCACGAGCCAGGAAGTGTATTTGGCATAGGGTTGTGCATGCAACGCAGGCGCCTAGCCTTGACAAGGAAGTACGCAGCGTGTGCTACGAATGCAATATTCAAGCATGGATGACATGGCATGTCAAGTTATAATTTAAGAGCGTACAGATAAGGAATTTAAACGTGACATGCAGAGAACAAGTAAAGAGCATGCAGTTAACGTGACAGGCAGAAATGCATGAATGAAATGGCAGGGTGACAGATCTAGCTTCGTTGTCAAGCTAGATCTTAAAATTGCGTCTAGGCGAGTATCATTTCGTCGCCTAGTGTCTTTTATGCCTAAAACAAGAAATGGCCTAAAGCACGGCTTAAACAAAGAACTGGAAAGTTTCACTTGCCTGCAATCAGTCATTCTAAAATACCGTCCAATCAGTCCAGTCTACCTATGTGCTTAGATCCACCAGCCTACAGTCCCAAATTAAATTATCTTTATTAGTGATTTATCAGACAATTAAAATTACCGATTTTTATCTTGTTTAACATGGATGGGTTGGGGGTCCTAAGTGTTCAGAAATTTACCCTTACACGACGCGAGAGCAACACTGGCGTCGGGTAGCGATGCCAGGGGTTGGAATAATAGAAAACGCTCCACGTCCAGATTCCAAATAAGATTCCACGCTCGCCAAATCTCGGGCAGCGACCAAATCAGCGAACAAGATTCCAAATAGCGAGTAATAGGTCGGTAGGCGTTTTCACTGCTCCCGGGAAGCCGTAACAATAAACGGGGACGAACGGGTCGACGTACACGAAGTCTATGACATTGGGTGTCGTAGGAGATGATCGTAACATTGGAAAACATCCCTAGGAGAGGTAGAGGGCTGTCGGAAGAATAATCCAACAGCGAGAGGGGACGATGAGATCTCAATGACACGCTGATACGTCGTTAAAACGCGTAACAGCGAGTTCACTCGTTGTTTTAAGACAAGAGCGACTGAGGGGGGCTGTCACGGCCGAGTAGTGGTCGGAGGGGCGATGGCACGTCGGAGAGGCAGCCGCAGCGGCCACAGCTGCTGCTGTGAGCTGCTGCGAGAAAAACAGCGGCTGCGAGGGCTCGGGTTGCAGCTGCACGGCCGTCACGGCGGGCAGGCGATGGAGAGGGGGCCGGAGAGAGGGTCGGAGGGGGTTGTGGTGGCCGTAGGAGGTGCGGTCGGTGGGTTACGACCGCTGCAGTTGCTGCCGCGAACCGCAACGACGCCAGGGAGCTTTTCCGGCAGGGTAGACGGGGAACCTCGTCGGAGAAGGGGTCGCCGGGGAGAGGGCACGTCGGTGATAGGGTACAGGCCACTGAGATGGGTAGTTCGAAGGCGATGGTCTAGCGGTTTGCGTTTGTTGCGTGAATAAAGAGAAGAGGGCGGCGCTGATTGAGTTGTATGCTGTAAAAAATAACCTAAGTCTATGTTATAGATTAGGGTAAGGCTTGGTCACGTGGCTAGGGGCTGAGAACGTGGCTAGAGGGCTGGGGTAATTAAGGCTAGAGTTTGTTATAAGATTTGTTATTAAAAAAAATCAAAACCCCAATACTTACACCCTCTTACCCTGGGTATGCGTGTGTGCAGCCAAGGGCAAACAAGGGTTGAGTCAACTAAGTATTAGGATGTAACATAGGTTATTATTATCAATGATTTTTATTAGGGAAATTACTCTAGGTGAACTTAGGCTAAAGATGTAATAAGTTGGGCCAAACAGTGAAAGTAGATCAAACGAAGCCCAAAAATTGTGAAATAAATACTAGTATGACTGTACCGATGAGCGAAACAAAACAAAGAAGACGGATCACAATTTCAACGACGAGAAACGAAATTAAAAATAGAAAGGCCTCACGACAAAAGTGAAAATCGTGACGTCTCTTCAAACAAAGCCAATTCGCGGAAGAACGACCCGTAAAATGACGTTCCAAATTAGTGCCACAATTTAATACTCTTCGAGAGGGTCACATCGGCATATCACACTATAGAGTTCGGATACAGGCAAAGTCTAAAATAAATACGTGCACGAACAAGACTACGTGCACGTAAAGCTTATAAAGGATACGGTGTTCAAAGGAGACAGTAATTCCAAGTTGGGCTCACGTCGGGGTGGCTTGCTAAGGATGCAACCAAGGTGCTACAGCCCTATCAACTCAACGAAACGACTCACATACCAAGCACAAAACCAATCAGGTACTCGAAATTGCTATACGCACAGCCGTATAACGAATAGTGAGTACCGGCCGTTACATGATGCGATATCAGAATAGAGTTTAAAAGCTAGTTTGTGTGATCTTGGGACCATAACCACTATTTATAGAAAATAGCCATGTTATCTATGATATTTCTGTTTTCGCCCATCATAAAAATCGAAATTACCATGTAGGAAACTACACATTAAATGTAAGTGGTTATGGCCTGATATGGCCAAAGATCCCAGTGAATTTCCTCAACCGAATGACCGAGTCTCACGTGTCCATTGAGAGAATCAAGGGTCGGTTGAGGAAATCTCCGGGCCAGTTGCAAGGGTGGAGGATATGGCGGTGGCTCTATAAATAGAGAAGAGGGTTCTCTTCTAAAGTATCAAAACTTTCAGCCATATTCCGGAATCTCCAAGCAAAAAATTTTCTTTCTCGTTCTCTCATTGGTATCGGAGCCACTTCTTTCTCGATCCACGTCCTAACCAACATCAGCCGCTTCTTACCGAGGCAATCTCAAATCCACGAGGCGGCACTTTTTCTCCGTACATCAGTGCAGTGGCCCACCAAAGCCTTTTCTTTCACCGAGTACTTCACTGCCCCATTTTTTATTCAATCAGAACCAAAAAGGAATTAACCGAACCTCAGGTCTCCGTAATCAGATCAAAGTTTATTTTAATCTCATCGCTCGGAGCTTTTCTGCTCGATTTGGTCGACAGCCAATCAGAGCCGATCACAACAAACCCGCTTTAATCGCGATCCGGATGACCATCTTCGATCGGAGCCGATCATAGCATCAGTAACCCCACTCGCCAGTGATCTTGATTCGATGAGCAAAGCGAGCCCATCACGTCGATCCCTCACCTCATCATCCTCTTGTGCCATCTGCGTCCTCACTAGTGCTGGCCACGAGCCATTATTCACCATGCACCATTTTGTCATCGACCTTGCCAAGCTCGAATCCCTGAAATCAACAGAGAAATTTGTCATCTGCTAACTCTAGGAAGTCGATTTCCATCTTCCCATCAAATTTCAGATTTTAGGCAGTGGGCCCCACCTCCGTTGGACGAAGTCCCGAGGTAACTCAGTTTCTGGAGAGTAGATCCGATCGATTTTCTTCATGCACGTACAAGTCAGTCAACTGTGCACAACAACTATTTTCGATCTGGCTACACGAACGCCAATCAGGTTCCTCTATTTTATATTTCTGCAATTTATTATTATTATTTGCATAGTTGTCTCCCTCAGACCTTGAACCTAATAATTTTGTTCACCCATTAATTAAAAAAGGGTAGATACATTTAATCACGTCATATTGTATTTTATATTTTTTTGTATACATAACCTAATAAAATTTGTCACTCAGATTAAAATTAAAATTTGGTTATTAGCGTAGCTTATTAGATATTGTTTTAGTTGATCCGTCGCCACATATTTTTGACACTATCTGAACCACACATATCTCATTAATCAGTGACATTTAATGGCGAGCAAATTTATTGCTTCCAAACTGCCTAAGATAGAACACCTTAACGGTTCCAACTATGACATGTGGCACTGACAAAATCAAATAAGGACTTATACATGACAATCTAGATAGTGTCATTGATTCCACTGCTATTGTTCTCCTTGAAAATCCCACAGTTGCCCAGAAGAGATAGCTAGACCATTGGAAAAATAATGACAAGAAGGCTAAGAGTCTCATGCTTATATTCATGGACGATAGCCTAATAAAGATGTTTGAAAACTATAGTACTGCCAAGGACATGTGGCAGACTATTAAGGATAAGTATGCCATCACAGCAGACGTGAACATACAACTCCTACGGCATATGCACAATTTATGTCGTATACAGAAAGGTGACAATGTCACCGAACACGTGAATAAAATGATTGTCATGCCTAAGGACCTAGCCACTATATGAACTGAAATTCCTGAGAAGCTATATGTGGCAACTATTTTGAATAGTCGGTCACTGTCGCCTGATATGGCTGCCACTACGCTTAGGCTAAATGGAACTGTTAAGCATGTCACTGACTTGCTAGCTCATCTAACAATGGAACAAGACCTTCTAGCTAAGAGAAAGAGCTCGAACGTCGACCCTTTTGCAGGAGGAGGAGGCGAATGCTACTCAATATCAATAGTCACAAGGGAATCAACGTCTTGGACCTGTGAAGCCATCCTTCAAGGGATCCAGCCAGCAATCAGCTCGCGACAAGAAAGGACCTCCTAGATCTTGCTACAACTGCAAGAAGTATGGTCACTTCAATGCGAACTGTCCTCAGGCAAGGAATAAGGGCAACTTTAAACGCCCAGAATAAAGAGGATCCAAAAAGCGAGAGTTCATCAACATAATTGAATGCAACGCTGTAAAAGCTGATACTAAAGGCTAGTGGATTGACTCGGGTGCTACCCGAAATATAGCAAAGACGAAGAAAGGGATTGTCGACTTCGATCTAGGAACTGAAGAAAGGAGACCAAAGGATATACATGTGTAACAATACCTATCTGGATGTAGAAGGTATTGGCTCGTACAGATTGGATCTTCAGGACAGCATCATGATCCTCAAAGATGTGTTTTATGCACCTGTCATAAGATGA
This sequence comes from Scilla litardierei, assembly GCA_030789695.1. NCBI lineage: Eukaryota > Viridiplantae > Streptophyta > Magnoliopsida > Asparagales > Asparagaceae > Scilla > Scilla litardierei. Next base: position 43,130,111 of record CM061133.1, read on the forward strand.
AATCTGGTCTCTGCTTTGGCTTTGCTGAAGAAGGGTCTTGAAATGAGATTTTACAACAATGGGGTCTCTATTAGGAAAGACAAGAAGGTGTTTGTTATGGGCAAGTTTGTGCCCGGTCATGATTTATTCTGTATTTCTGTTGTAAAATCTGATATTGGTAATAAAGATTGTGATTTGAATTATTCATCGTGTCTTTTGTCTAATTATGATCTTTTGGCATATGAGATTAGGTCATCCTGGTAACAATAAGATGGACCAGTTAATCAAAATGGATTTATTATCGAAAATGACAGGCGTAAGGACATTACCTTGTGAACATTGTTTAGCTGAGAAGATGACCAAGAAATAATTTTCGGAAGGTCAAAGGGCTATTGAATTGTTGGAATTAGTTCATTCAGATATTTGTGGCCCTTGAGTATGAAGACACGTGGGAATAAGGAATATTTCATAACTTTTATAGATGATTATTCCAAGTATACTTTCATGTATCTTTTAAGCAGAAAGTCGAAAGCCTTTGAAAGTTTTGAAAGATACAAAGTAGAAGTAGAAAGAAAACTTGGAAGGAATATAAAGGTGTTAAGAATGATAGAGATGTAGAATTCAACTCGAAGGAATTTGAGTATTACTATATTTAATACGGTATAAAGAAGCTTACAACTATGCATTATAAGCCACAACAGAATGGTGTGGCTGAAAAGAAGAATAGAACATTAATGAATGCAGTGAGATGTATATTATCACATTCTGGTCCCTTCATGGATCTTTGTAGAGAAGCCATATTGACAGCAAATTATGTTCTGAACAAAATCCCTACAAAATCAGTCGAGGCAACACTGTTTTAGATATGGAATGGACGCAAACCTAATTTAAATCATTTAAGAAAATGGGATTGTGTGGCATATATTCTCATTCAATATCAGGTTAGAGATAAGCTGGATCTCAAAACCGTAACATCTATATTCATATGATATTTTGAAAAATCTAAAGGATACAGGTTCTTCCATGAAAATAAAGGAGTCATTGAAAGTAGATATGCTACTTTTCTAGAGAATCTAGAAGAAAAGGAACAAGTCCAAGAAACTGTGCCACCTATGCAAGACTTATATGATGCTCCTAATGATGACTTGGACATAGTGGATGAAGTACAACATCCAGTAATGGAAGATGAACTTGTAAATGAGAATATATCTATGTCAAATCAACCAACTGAACCCATCCAGCCTGCAACCCTTAGTGGCAACAAAAGACCCATAACAACACCCGCATGGATGTATGATTATTATCTAAATTTATGTGAACCATCTTGTTTCTCATTGGATATTGATATAGATGAGCATGCCGATCCCTTGAATTATACAGATGCAATGAAATCATCTGAGTCAGATTAATAGCTCGAGGCCATGAAAAGGGAGCTTGACTCAATTGAGAGAAATAATGTATAGGAGATGTGCGACTTACCAGAAGAGAGGAAGTCCATAGGGTACAAGTGTGTGGTAAAGAAGAAATATTGGGTTGATGGGTCTATTGATACATTCAAAGCCCGGTTAGTTGTAAAGGGATTTACATAGAAAGCAAGGATTGGTTATCAGGAGACTTATTCTCCGGTGGCTAAGTTTGCATCCATACGGATAATCTTAGCGATTGGTGTGCATCTTGATTTGAAACTCTACTAAATGGATGTCAAGACTACATTCATCAACAGAGAGTTGACGGAAGTAATATATATCGATCAACATGAGAGATTTCAATTTGAGGGACAGGAAGACAAAGATTATAAATTGAAGAAATGTTTGTATGATTTAAAACAATCATCTAGACAGTGGTATCTCAAATTCCACAATACCATTATCCAACTTGGTTTCGTTGCAACCAAATTGAATAATTCTGTGTATATCTTGAAAAGTAGGAGCAGTTTTATGATATTATCCATGTATATGATGATATTTTGCTTGCTAGAAATGACATTAAAGTGTTGAAGACGATTAAATCAGCACATTGTAGTGAATTTGAGATGAAGAACATGAGTGCTTCATCATATGTTCTTGGAATACAGATCCTTAGAGATCAGAAGTCTAGACTGTTAAGTTTAAACCAAGAAAAGTATTTGCATACAATATTAAGAAGATTTGGAATGTACAATTTCAATCTATCACCTATACCATTGGTTATGGGGAAACGGTTGAGTAAAGAACAATTTCCTATAGAGGGACAAAAGGGCTAGATGTTCCATATGCTCAGGCTATAGGAAGTTTGATGTGTACTAGACCAGACTTGGTGTACCCAGTTAGTTTGGTTAGTAGATATCAAAGTAATCCTGGTCCATCTCATTGGGAAGCTGTTAAGAGGATTATCAAATATATAAAGGGTACGGTGCACCATAAGTTAGTTTATCAAGCAGATTCACTTGAGGTCCTTGGTTACTCCAATGCAGATTTCGAAGGGGATAAAGATGACATGAAGTCAACTGCAGGACATGCGTTCATCTTTGGTGGTGCAGTTGTTTCTTGGGGTAGCAAGAAACATGGTTGTGTAGCGAGATACACACAAGAAGCTGAGTATATAGTCTGTAATATGGCGGCTACTCATACGGTCTGGATCAGACGGTTCCTATTGGAGTTGGATCTCTATCTGGTGGATGGACCAATTAAGATGTACTGTGATAATCAAGCAGCCAGCAACTTGATCTATAGTGGTGCAAACAGTTCCAAATGAAGGCATATTGATATAAAATATTATTGCGTACATGATATGGTGTAAAGGAAAGAAGTCAATGTGACTTATATTCCAACAAGTGATATGATTGTTGATCCCTTGATGAATGGTATTCCAGCAAGTATATTAATCAAACATGTTAGTTTGATGAGATTTAGAAATATCTAGGTCAATGAAACTTTCATGAATAATGAAAGGAGACAATCATGAATAATGATTATACTCAGTGAATAAAATATGTATATCTCACGGATAGTGGGAGTATATGAAATTATATCATGTGTTATATCTCACAGATAGTGGGAGTTTGACCGGAATACACTTGGGTATTTCATGCCAAGTGGAAGATGTAATTATATGGCCAAAGATCCCGACACCCGACCTGATATGCGGTTGAGAATTTTCCCCAACCGAAAGACCGAGTCTCAAGTGTCCTTTGAGAGAATCAAGGGTCGGTCGAGGAAATCCCAAGCGTAGCTGCAGGGTTGGAGGATATGACGATGGTATTATATAATATAAGTTTAAACCTCACCCAAAAGCTTAACCCTACAGGAGTCAAAAAGCGACAGGGGGAAGGCCATGGACCCTATACAATATTCTGTAAAGCCGCACTTTGTTGCAAATTGCCACATGTTGGTGCTACGTACGTGGACACCGATGTTGGCCTCTTCCAGTGGTTGGCTATGAATCATATGACAGTGCATGATTAAAAACAGACAAACTACCGAACATTAAATATATTTCCCTCGATTTTTATATTCATGCATGCTACCAGGTATTTTAGCCACAGGGTCGCTTTCGCGTGGGTTTTAAGAGGGAAGATGTTGCTTCTTGGAGTTGATCTCTGACATGCATGGTGGGCAATACATGAACCATGGAAAAGATAGTGTCCTTCTCAGTCGCCAGTTCTTTCACTTGTTAATTCAAGCTTTGGCCTTTGTTTGTTTTTATTAAATTCTCCTCCCTTTAAGCTTACGTTCATTTTGGCACGTCACTCACGTTGTTAATGTATCAAGTATCTGCCTGCAACAGTGAGCCTCGTCTCTATCCCGCTTTGATTTTAAAACCCGCACAATTCACGCGTGATCACTTATTTGACACTTTTAAATAAACGGCACATAACAAATTGTATTTAATATATAGGCTCACATTAGGACACTAAAACCTTACAGGCTCAACTTCGCTGTCTGGGATGCTCCGTTGTGACTGTGACAATCTTCGGATCTTAGTCTTATCTTCTTCTATTATTCTGCTAACAAAAACGCTTACGTTTACAGTTGCAAACTTGCAATGCATGAAATATGCAGAAGATCTTGTCATTTTCTGTTGCCAGCTCTTTCACTACTTAATTTGAGGCTCTGGGCGTTTTTTTTAAGTTATCCTTTTTTTCTAGCCACATTCATTTTCGCACGTCACGAACGTTGCTACTGTATCGAGTATTTGGCTGCAACAGCAAGCCCCCGTCTCAATCATGATTCGCTCGCTTTCATTGTGGGGCAACTATCATATATAAATGTTAAAATTTTGGTGGGCGACCGTGCCCACACACACTATGTCATGGTGGCCATTTGGCCCGAGGGCCCGAGGGCCCGGCCCGGCCCGGCCCATGAAAGGGCCCGGGCTGGCCCGTGGCCCGGGCGAAACGGAAGAGAGGGATCAAACACAAAATCGAAACTTATTTTTGTTTTCGGCTTTCTTACTCGATCCCTCACACATATATTGCATTGGGCGTGAGAAATGAATTTCATATCTACTTTGTTGTTCACTTCATTGTGTACAAAAGTTGCCTTTTGGCCAGTTGGTTGGTTAAACCATAAATGAGGATCAGTTATTGAAGAAAGGACATGAGGGATGGAGAACACAGGTTTATTAACCGTGTGCTTATTTGTATTTTCAAAATAAATGGTAAATGGTTGAGTGAACTTTATGAAGTAGAAGATAAGCAAGATTAGTAGCCTTGTAGATTAAATTGTCCTGCTTTGGATTTTCTTTGTGGTAACTTGATCCCAACAGTAAGAAAAAAACGTAAAAAGAGTTTGATCAAAAAATAGTTTGTGTTATGAATGAGGGAGGCCTTTGGCCTCCCCTCCTTCATTACCCATTCATTAGGCCCCCATTACTTAGAGTAATGGGGACCCTTGGTCTCATAGAGGCTTTTGGCCTCCCCACTATGAGATATATAAATAGAGCACCATGGCTCTTAGTAATGGTGACTTATTTCTTAGCAATGAAATTCTCTCTCTCTCTCTTGAGTTCATTATCATATAACACGTTATCAGCTCGTTTGCTCTAAAATTCTTTGAGCTTTTCATCCCGTCTCCCCTCAAAAATTAAACCCGTACGCGCAAAGGAATCTATTGTTGCGGCGAAGCTTTGCGGAAATTTTTCTTTGGAGCGTATCGGGAGCGGAACTATCTACGGATTTTTATTCGCACGATCTTCCCTAGATCTTTGATCTAGAGGTAATTTCTTTTCGATCACGTAGATACCTACAAAATATAGTAAACTATGATTTTACAATGCTTCTTTTTAGAGGCTTGTATAAATCTGCACTATTTTGTTTAATATCAAAATTTTTGATAAAGATACTGGCATTTCTTGGAACATGGTCATCATAGGGGCACTAGGCACTCATTCCTGAATTTGATATCAATAGTGTCATTACAAATAATTTTTTACAGTAGCATTAGAAGAAAAATCTTTAGTTACCAAGAGAAATTGAGCACCTAAACATATGAAGCAAAGGCAACATTCAGATATATGAATAACCAAAAAAACATTTCTATGTTCTTTTTCATGAATTCTTCTTATATTGAAACATTGGTTCAGGTTGTAACATAAGGAAGTTGTTCCACAGTTACCACTAGAAAGGAATATATGTGATCTCAATAGACGAAATAAAATTTACTGATTTACATAAATCTTTCTTACAGTGGATAGACATGTTTCATGCATTTCCAATCAAGTGAAAAAAAAGACAGTGATTTTATATATAATATATACAAGAATGATCACAATGGGTCAGGTCGGGTGAGGGTTGACTCATCCCCTTGAAGGGTGTACCACAACCCAACCTGAATTTAATCAAGTTAACCTAAAATCCATACTGATCCAAAGAATTACATATCACCTAAACCCGATCTGCTTTAAGTGGTGACGTATGTGCCAGAATTTTGGAGTTAGCATGTCAAAGATGAGTATGTGGAGCTCGAACCGATCGATATGTCAGTGAGAGATGCCCATTTGTGACTATCAAATATTTTAATTGGGCATGCAGCCCCTATTACCTAACGGTATATATTTTTATATTGGCCTTATGCCAATTCCTTAACGGAACTCTCCCCTAAGTAAAATCAAAAATAATTTATATATTCCATGTTGAAAAATTGTTTTAAACATCCCTCTTGCATATTATAATCTATGGTTTACTAGGACTCTATTTTTCAAAATATAATTATCTTAAAGATCCTGAGACCGCTCTGCCGTTAGTCAACTAACCTAACGGTGTATGACGTTTCCACGTGGTCTACAAGATATTTATATTTTCTAGTTTCCCTTACCATATGTTTGGCTTGAGATATATGCGTGGTTGTTTACTTTTATGCCCGTAGCATATTTAGAACTGCGTGGATGTTTAAATCAGTAAAAATGTGTTTTTCGGGATCGGCCATTGTATACCTATTTACTTTCCTTGCACTTTTATTTTCTTTTGAGAGAATTTGTAAGTGAGGAAATTTGTATTTTAAAGCCAAAGCTCGATGCAACAGCACATAGAATTGATGAAAACTCCTTCAATGGATCATGATGTCGGTCAATGTGCTTGGCTAAGTTTGCTGGACCAACCTAGCTTGACTGGGTAACAAGTGGTCCTAGCTTAGTCAATTCCCTGGCCGCGTCCGCTGGACCGCAAGGAGTCAATTCATGACTGTGTAAGCCAAAGCTCGATGCAACAGCATATGAAGACGGAGATATAGGGACCCAGTTCAGTTTGGGTTTCCAAAGTTGTATTTTTTTTTCTATTATGGACTTTAAACGAACTTTGGACTGTGTACTATTTTGGGTATCTGGCCGATCCCCGCATTTTTACTTGTTTATTTCTTTATGCATGAATTTTTGAATTTTAATTAATTCATGCTCACTTTAAACTGCGTAGATAAAATGGCAAAATTGGCAAGCGTCGATTTCGAAGTACTTGACTCTGCAGGGACAAATTACCTGAGTTGACGAGTGGACCTGAAGTTCCACTTGCGTTCGATGGCCCTCCTTGGGTCCATTTTGGCTCCTCCCTCGGCCCCCGCAGCGGCCGAAGCTTCTGCTACAACTAGCAGCAGCCCTACAACCACTGTATCCGATATAGATAAGGCGAAAGCCATAATCTACATTAGGAAACATATCGATCGGACCTTAAAGGCCGAATACTTAACGGTTGAGGATCCAAAGGACCTGTGGACAGCGCTGGAAGCTCGGTATAAACATCAAATTGATGGTATATTACCGCGTGCCAGTTATGAGTGGGAAAACCTCAGACTTCAGGACTATAAGTCCGTCGCTGAGTACAATTCTGCACTCCATAACATCACCTAACGCCTGAAGTTGTGCGGTGAAGAAGTGACAGAACAGCGCATGTTGGAAAAGACATTTACCTCGTTTCACGAGAAAGATGCAATCCTCATGCAGCAGTATCGTGAACGTAATTTCACGAAATTTTCCGATCTGATCTCATGCCTACTTAGGGCAGAGCAGAATCGAGACTTACTGCTTGCAACTCATAACTTACGTCCAGTTGGCACTGCCCCTATCCCTGAAGCCCACCACGTTTCTCCCCAGAAGTGGAAAAACAAGAGGAAGGCTAAAAACACTAAAGGGAAAGCTATAATGAAGCAACCAAGAGGTGCAGCTCCCCAGACAAACAAAAACAATAAGGGAAAAAGAAATTTCACTTGGAAGCGAAATAACACCGAGCAAGTGTCACTTCCAAAGAAGAACTAGGAGGATAAATGCCATAGATGCGGCATGACTGGCCATTGGTCCAGAAACTGCCGCACTCCTCGCCACCTCCAGGATCTATACCAGGCGAGCCAGAAGTCTCTGCCTGAAACAAACTTGGCGGTTGTTCAGCCGCCAACAATGTTTACTGCAAAAGACTTCGAGAACGACGACCTTCTCGATTGAGCACCATCGTTTATCTATGCTTTTTAGAATTAAATGTATCTTCATCTTTTATTTGCTTAAGTACAAACTTTTATTTTCGAATGAATGTTTACATTTTCGCTCAAATAAAATTTCGTTTTTGCTTATATAGATGATGTCTGAGTGCCTAGTGGACAGTGCCTCAACGCACACAATCCTTCGTGATCATTGCTATTTTAATAGCGTAAATAAATATGACGGTCCTGTTATCACAATTTCAGGACTGTCCCAAATAATCGAAGGATCTGGTGAAGCAATTATATTGCTCCCAAATAACACAAGACTTCAAATAAAAAATGCATTATTCTCTCCTAAATCAAATAGGAATCTCGTAAGTTTCAAGGATTTCCATTTAAACGGATATCACGTAGAAACCAGAGATGAAAATACGGTTGAATATCTGTATGTAACTCGTCAGAAAGATGACCGGAAGATCATTTGCGAACGATTCAAGGGACTCCCGTCGGGTCTCTACCAAACATACATTCAACCAATAGAAGCCAATATGACTGAGCACCAGACGTGCCAATCACTACCAGAATTCCAACTCTGGCACAATAGACTTGGTCACCCTGGAACAGCAATGATGCGCCGCATCATCACTGAATCCCGTAGACACAAATTGAAGAACCTGAAGATTCTTCAAAAGGGTGAATTTCCATGTCTCCCTTGTTTTAAGGGAAAACTAATAACGAGACCATCCCTCCTGAAAGTGGGATTAGAGTCTCCTGGCTTCCTTGAGAGAATTCATGGTGACATTTGCGGGCCTATTCACCCCGCAAGTGGCCCATTTCGGTACTTCATGGTACTGATTGATGCATCAACCAAATGGTCTTATGTGTGCCTCTTGTCCACCCGCAACCTAGCTTTTCCAAAGCTATTGGCACAAATAATAAGGTTGCGTGCTCATTTTCCCGATAACCATATCAAGAAACTACGTTTTGATAATGCGGGAGAATTTACTTCACAAGTCTTCGAAGACTATTGCCGGGCAACGGGTATTGAAGTTGAACATCCGGTAGCACATGTTCACACCCAAAACGGATTAGCTGAGGCTCTTATAAAGAGACTCCAATGGATTGCACGTCCATTGCTTATGCAATCCCAGTTGCCTGTGGATGCTTGGGGGCATGCTAATTTACATGCCGCATCACTTATTAGGATAAGACCCTCTGGAGGTCACACTTTATCCCCGATGCAACTAGCATACGGCGCACCTCCGGATATCTCTCATTTGAGAGTGTTTGGTTGTGCGGTATATGTCCCAATAGCACCACCGCAGAGGACCAAAATGGGTCCTCAACGTCGTCTAGGTATATATATTGGGTTTGATTCGCCCTCTATTATCAGATACCTTGAACCCCTGACGGGTGACGCATTCAAGGCACGTTTTGCAGACTGTGAATTTAATGAGAAATTTTTTCCAAAACTGGGCACACAGTCTAAGAAGCCAGAAGCTTCTGAGACCATTAGTTGGGACCAGAAGTCTTTGTCCCTATATGATCCGCGTACTAATCTGTGTGAAGATGAGATCCTGAAGATCCTTCACATCCAGAATACAGTACATCTTTTACCGGATAAATTCACGGACAACCAGAAGATTGTCCGTTCACACGTCCCTGCTGCCAATACGCCAGCTAGGATTGACATCCCCATAGATGGATGCAGCCCACCGGCAGCAGAATTGGTTGTACCTCAAATGAAAAGAGGCCGCCCACCAGGTTCAAAAGATAAAGTTCCTCGAAAGAGGAAGACTCCTGGCGATACTAAGATTATCCCTCCACAGGATGCTGAGCTCAGACCAGCTACTTCTCCCCTCCTGATTTCCCCAGCAGAGGAAACAATAGGAGAAACATCATTAAATTTTGTACGTACTGGAGAAGTACTGGACAGAAATAGCATAGTCGTCGACGACGATTTTGCGTTCAATATTGTCGTTCACGTCACTGAATATGACGATGACGTCGAACCACGATCTCTAGCGGAATGTAAACGCAGAGATGATTGGCCAAAGTGGGACGATGCAATAAGAGTAGAGCTGGACTCACTCTTGAAACGCAAAGTCTTTGGACCAGTAGTCCAAACACCAGTAGGTGTAAAACCTGTGGGATATAAGTGGGTTTTCATAAGAAAAAGAGATGAAAATAATGTGATCGTTCGCTATAAGGCACGCCTTGTAGCCCAGGGATTTTCCCAAAGACCGGGGATTGATTACGAAGATACGTATTCCCCGGTCATGGATTCGATCACCTTCCGATTTTTAATCAGCCTAACTTCTCTGGAAAGCCTAGAAATGCAGCTCATGGACGTTGTGACTGCATATCTATATGGCGATATAGATAAAAATATCTATATGAGACTTCCTGATGGGTTTAATCTACCCCCAGAGATGAAAGAGATACCTCGGGACGTATTCTCTGTAAGGCTACATAGATCATTATATGGTCTAAAACAATCGGGCAAGATGTGGTATAACAGACTAAGTGATTTTCTTGCACAGCAAGGATTCACGAATAACGAAGTCTGCCTGTGTATCTTTATCAAAAGAACGGGAATAGAATTTGTCATCATAGCTGTATATGTAGATGACTTAAATCTCATAGGATCTCCTGCAGAGATCAAAGAGATATCTGAAAGCCTTAAACATACTTTTGAAATGAAAGACCTAGGCAAAACAAAGTATTGTCTTGGCTTACAGATAGAACACCTAAGAGGTGGAATCCTATTACACCAATCTAATTATACAAAGAAACTTCTACGCAAGTATATGGATAAATGTCATCCTTTAGGTACTCCTATGGTCGTAAGATCACTAGATGTACATAAGGACCCCTTCCGGCCACTGGAAGAGGGGGAGGAGATACTGGGTCCTGAAGTACCCTACCTCAGTGCCATTGGAGCACTTCTATATCTGGCTAACTGTACGCGTCCCGATATAGCGTTTACAGTTAATCTACTAGCCAGACACAGTGCTGCGCCCACAAAGCGCCACTGGAACGGAGTAAAGCATCTTCTGCGATACCTTCAGGGTTCCATTGATCTTGGACTTTACTACCAGAGAGGTGCCTCCCCCAAATTGTTTGGTTATGCTGATGCAGGTTATCTCTCTGATCCGCACACGGCAAAATCTCAAACAGGTTTTGTATTTACCTACGGAGGTAATGCTATCTCTTGGAGATCGGTAAAACAAACCACTACTGCTACATCTTCCAACCATGCAGAGCTCATCGCGATCCATGAGGCGAGCAGAGAATGTTTTTGGCTACGCTCCGTCGTCCAACACATCCTCCAATCCACTGGCCTGAAGACCAGTGATCTGGAGCCTACTGCCCTATTCGAAGACAACGCCGCATGCATTGCTCAGCTTCAGAAGGGCTACATCAAAGGCGACAGGACAAAACACATTTCTCACAAGTTTTTCTGGACGCACGAGCAGAAGAACGACAAGCAGATTGAAGTTCGACAGATCCAGTCATGCAACAACTTAGCTGATCTTTTTACTAAGGCATTGCCTAAATGTACTTTTGTAAAGCTTGTAAAGAACATTGGTATGCGACAGTTGAAAGACCTGCAAGCCGGAAGCTTGTACGGATCAGGGGGAGTAACATGTGGGTTGCACTCTTTTTCCTTAAGCTGTTGGGGTTTCCCACTGGGTTTTCCACAGCTAAGGTTTTAACGAGGCAAACACACTTACTCTGGATCCAAAAGTATCCACCCCTTGCCTCAGTAGCTGAGACCGAAGTGATGAATGTGTAAGGGGGAGTGTTATGAATGAGGGAGGCCTTTGGCCTCCCCTCAGGGTGTTAGTGTGGCCCGGGGCCCGCCAGGCCCGGCGGCCCGGCCCGGGGTCCGGGCCGGCCCGGCCCGGGCCCGGGTTCCTAAACCAGGGACGGGCTGCGGCCCGGGCCCGGCCCCGGGGCCGGGCTGGGCCCCCCTTGGGCCCGGGCCCGGGACCGGCCCGGCCCGGGACCGGGCCGGCAACGGCTACTTTGAAGCCGTTGCCAAACGGGCAGATTTCTGCCCGTTTGGCAAAGGCCAAAATTTTTTTTTTATTTTTTTAAAACCTAAATTTCTTCTATAAATACCCTCCTCCCCATCTCTTCTTCTCTCACAAAATCTCTACATTCATCTCTTCCCTCACAAAATTCTCTAAACTCTAATTCTCTAAATACCTCTCTACGGCTCTACTCGGTGTTCTACAACTCTCGCTACTACCGTCTCTACGGTCGTCAATCTCACGGCTATCGTCAACCGTCTCGCTACTCCAATTCGCTACTCCAATTCGCTACTCAAATTCGCTGCTTCCGGTCTCTACAACTCGGGTCAACTTCAAAGGCTCAAACAGGTTTCTGTAGTATAAAGTTTAGATTAGCACAATGTCAAGACCGCCACATAGGAAGATAAATATGAATTTTAATATAGATGATGAGACTAATACTGCCGATTTTGAATATTATGCTGATTTACTACGTGGTAACGTAGGGGCTGGTTTTAATCCTGATATAGCAAATATTGAAACACAAGAACCAGATAACTTTGGGGCTAGTAATAATCCTAGCCCCGTCATGCCACCACCTGCACATTCACCTTTCTCGCATGCTGCTCACACGTACACAAGTTCACCGGCACAAACATCTACCCCTGCTTCACATGCTGCACCTTCTACACAAACCCAAAAGAAAGGACCAAAGTCCGGTGTTTGGGAGCACTTTACACGTGAAATTGTAAAAGACAGTAATGGCATCGACCAAATTCGTGCATTCTGTAAGATTTGTAGAACTAGTTTTGCTGCCGCACATACTGCCGGCACTTCGCATTTGCTAAGACACATGAAATCGCATGTTAAAAAAGATGCTAGACAACAAACATTAAATTTATCATCATCATCTTCCTCTCTTACTCCTTTCTCATATTCTGTTGAAAATATGAGAAAAGAGATGGCGAGATTTGTGTTATGCAGAGAGCAACCTCTAAATTATGCTGAAAACCCAGACTTTGAGCGATTACAGCAAAATGCATTTAACCCTGCATTTAGAAAATTATCTAGGCACACCCTTAGAAAATATTGTATGAGCATGTTTCATGAAGGACAGGCAAAATTGTATCAGATTTTTCTTAATTTAGAATCTAGAATTTCTTTGACTTCTGACATATGGACTACAAAATGGGGTTCATCATACTTGTGTCTTACGGCCCATTTTACAGACGATGATTATATCATTCAGAAAAGAATTATAGGTTTTAAGGTGTTAGAGTATGCACACAAGGGTGCACACATTGGTAGAACTTTGCAAAATATTTGTCATGATTATGATATTGAGAAACAAATTGTATCAATTACTTTTGATAATGCTTCGAATAATACTTTAGCCATTTCTTATTTGCAACGTTTATGGAACCCAGATCTAGATGGTTTAATTTTTCATCAACGTTGTGCATGCCATGTTTTAAACTTAGTAGTTCAGGATGGGCTAAAACTTACTTCTGTTTATCTGGAAAAACCTAGAGCCCGTATGCTTTTAATTACAACTAGTTCACAAAAAAAGAGAGAATATAAGCAGTTTTTTCGTAATAACCAACTGCCGTATAGGGCATTTAAATTTAGTGTCCCCCATAGGTGGAATTCAACGTATCTAATGATACGTTGCATTAGACAAAATAGAACCCAACTTACTGAGTTTGCAAGTGCATACCTTGCAAATGATAGTGACTATGAAATTAGTGATTATGAGTGGCTTATTATTGATGAACTTTACGAATTTTTTGAAATTTTCTACTTGACAACAAACAAGTTTTCTGGTATGTATTACTCTACTTCAGTTCTAGGCTTAGACCAATTAGCGGTGATCTCTGAAGTCATACAAAAACATAGAGATAATGACAACATTAGGACTCTAGACCTTAGGGCAATGATAGAACAGATGGAGATTAAACTACGTAAGTATTGGAATCCCGTTCCTTTGCTATACACTATAGCGAAGGTTTTAGATCCCCGGTTTAAAGAGGATGTAGTACTTGACTTCTTAGATACCTATTACGAAAACATGAACCTTCAAGATGTAGCAGAACAACACAAAGCTAGTTTTAAGAATAGCTTAAGATCACTTTTTACTGTATATGAGACACGATATGGTAGTTCTACACAAACATCTAATGTTCAAGCATCTTCAAGTGCTCCAAGCAGAGTCCGCCTTCTTATGTGCAAGAAGAAGCAAAAAACATCAGTCACAGCTAATGAACTGTCTAGGTATTTGTCAAGTTCTTTTGTATTTTCTGAAGAAGACTTGAATAATGAGGGTTTTGATGTTCTGTCATGGTGGAAACAGTCTAAGAATAGTTATCCAATTCTTTCCATGATGGCTCGTGATTTGTTAGCCGTACCCATATCCACTGTTGCTTCGGAGTCTGCTTTTAGTGCATGTAGTCGTGTTCTTAGCAACAAGAGGTCACGACTGAAACCAGATATAGTAGAAGCGTCGGTTTGTGCGAAGGATTGGTTCAGGGCTGAATCGAGAACCCAATATCAGACCGACCTGTCTGAAGACTCTGAAGAAGAAGAGGTAGCAGAAGCAGCAGAGACTTGATATATTTACTTACTTGTATTAGCAGTTTATAACATGTATTAGTTTCTTTTTTTGGCCAATGTATGAGGGGTTAGGCTGGCCAACGTATGTCCCCCCCTCAAAAAATTTCAATTAATAAAATTTAAAGGTTCAACCCGGGACCTTCGCGAATTTCGGGATTAAAATTTTTCTGAAAAAATTTAAGAAGTGTTCAAAAAAAATTTAGATGTGTTCTATTATTTTTTTTGGAATTTTTACATGTTTAAAATAATATTTTAGTTTTTTTGTTATTAGATTTTATGTTGTATAAATTTTTTTGATCATTTTTTAAAATTCTTTTTGATCATTTTTTTTCAATTATTTTAACTTTTTTAAAATTTTAGTTTAAATTTTTAAATTTTTTTAAAATAATATCATTTGTTTGATAATAGTTTTTAAAATTTTATGTTGTATAGATATGTTGGATTTTTTAGAATTTACAGGGTTTTTAAAATTTTTTTTTTTATTTACTCTTTCCGGGCCGGCCCGGCCCGGCCCGGCCTAGCCGGGCCCGGGCCTGACTTTGGCCCACCCGGGCCGGCCCGGCCCGGCCCGGGTAAATTTTGAGCTCGGGCCGGCCCGGCCCATGGCCCGGGCGGGCCAGGGCCGGGCCAGGGCCGGGTCGGCCCGGTGGGCCAAATTAACACCTTGAGCCTCCCCTCCTTCATTACCCATTCATTAGGCCCCCATTACTTAGAGTAATGGGGACCCTTGGTCTCCTAGAGGCTTTTGGCCTCCCCACTATGAGATATATAAATAGAGCACCATGGCTCTTAGCTATGGTGACTTATTTCTTAGCAATGAAATTCTCTCTCTCTCTCTCTCTCTCTCTCTCTCTCGCGTTCATTATCATATAACATTTTGATCTATATGCTGGACTTTGCTCTTAATATCCAAGTAAGGACCAAACTCAATACATATGTTAAAACATCTAAAAATTTAACACCAAGAATCAAACCTGCGACCTGTTGCTTGAGGAGGGAACGTACAACCAACAAGCTAAAGAAACATGTTTTACGGATGGTTAGATTATTTACTTGACCTTACATTTGGGCAATACATATGTTAAAATATCTTTAAAATGCATCACCAAGTTTCGAACCAGCGACCCGTTGCTTGAGGAGTGAAGAAGGGAACGAACAACCACCAAGCCAAAGAAACCATGTGTAACACAAGGTTAGATTTATTTACTTGCCCTTACATTTCGGCCCTGTTGCCATGCGTGTGTGTGTGTGTGTGTGTTAATTGGGGGGATGGGGGCTACGTGGGTCTGCCCCTGCTGGTAACAATGGAGATTAGTTATTCCGGGCTTCCTGCCTTCTCTCCTCCCAAACAGTGGTGGAACCAAATGTAACGACCAATTTTCATAATGCACGTTTTTCGAAACAAAGACAATTTCAAACGATTTCGAAAATGGGTAAGAAAATGGGTAAATGAATTTTTTTCTATTTTTTTTCTATTTTTTGTCGCCCAAATCTAAAAATGGACTTCATTTTCATGATACTGGCGACGATACAGATCCGTGGTACTGTTTCCGTAGATTTTCGGATAGTTTAGTCTCGGGGGCAAAATCGTAATTTCGTATATTTATTTCTACTAGTTGAGTTTACTAATTACTTTTAATTTTTAACCTAAGTTAATTAACCTACCCTAACGCAACTTCAAATTGAAGAAAACGTGGGATCACGTTTTGCACCACTCATATCATATTCTTCCCCCCTCCAATCACCCACCAACCCCATTAATTAGTCCATAATTAATACATTGTTATGAATATGCACATGAGGCCCATTGGGTATCCGGCCCATCATTGAAACCTATATATATGAGGGTAGGGGGCTCTTAACCCTTTATACATATTACTCTACTTTTCCCTTCGTAACACGTTATCAGCACGATCACGCTCGTAGGAAAAGACGACGACGCTCAAGGAAGGAGATCCATCAAACACTCAGTTTTAAGAAGATCGTATTCTTCTCAACTGGGAGCGAAAAATGCATCCTTCATCAACCGTCGTCTAGATTTCCTTGTCGAATCTAGAGGTAAATTCTCAAAAATTTTAGATCTAAACTTGCTTTTCCAGAAGATCTGCATGTTTTAAGATCATATAGTTTGAAAACACGGTAAAAATCGCATTTTTATTTAGATCTGCATGTTTATAAATAATAAAAATCGTCTTTTTAAAGATCTGAATGCCTGAAAAAAATCCGTTTTTACCCACCTTGATCTATATACCGCATGCCCAAAGAGCACGACGGAGGCGCTTTTGCAGCGCCGACGGCGGCAAACAAGCCGCGGTGGCCACAGCCAACGGACGCGGCCCGCAGCCGCGACCAGAAGCCGCATTGGCCGCGGCCTGCAGCCGGGCCATCTACTGCTGCTGCGGCCAGGCGCCGGGGCGGCCGCTGCGGGCCGTCCTCCCCGTAGGGTTTTTCGAAACACTAGCCCTTAACGGGCCAAATTTTTAGGCGAGGCCCAAATTAACCCTATTAGGTTGTTTTCATGGCCCAAAAGTCTAAATATTAGCACACTTATACATAATTTTTTCTTTTCTTATTTTGGCTTCAAAAGCCCAATAATTAAAGAAATTTTAATATTGTGATAGGGTTAAGCGGAAAGATAAATATAAATAAAACGGATCAAGATTAAAAGTTTTCAAGATCATTTTTTAGCACATCACTTTCTTTTTAGATTATTTATTAATCTTTATATGCATGTGATATAATTCTCTGCGTAGTTGTATATTTCATATAAAATCTGCGTGGATGTGCTATTAGACTATGATTTTAGGGATCAGCCAGGTTTTCGACATTTTACATTTCTGCAAATTTTCTTTTTGAGAGAAATTTGTAAGTGAGGTTTTATATGTAAAAAGAAGCTGAAGGACCACCCCAACGAGCTGAAGGCGCTGGCATAAAGAAAAAGGGGCTTCTCTCAGAAGTTCCCGAGTTGTCTTTATTTTTATGCACTTTTTGATTAATGGGATGTAATTTCGGACTTTCTTTTTCTGTTAGTGTCGGCTGGCTAATCCCCATAGTTCTAATATATTTTCATTGCATATACATTAAATGCATGGATTTTTAATTTAAATAGTTAAATAACTTATGCTATTTTAATGTTAAAATGAAAATGCATGTGTGGATGTTTATTTTTAAATATTTCATGATATGCAAATATTAATAAAAATGAAAGCGTGGATGTTTATTTTTAAATAATTCATGCTATTTAAAATGTTGAAAGATCGCATGCGTGGATGTTTACTTTAAATAGTTAAATAATCCATGCTATCGTTTGTTTATGTTGCTAGATTGTTTAAATGGCCAGACTTGCGAATGTCGATTTTTCGGTCCTGAAGGCCGATGGGTCGAACTACTTGAGTTGGCAGTTGGACCTGAAGTTCCACTTACGTTCTCATGGGTTCAGTCTAACACCCACTGAAAAGGCTACAACATGTACTACCGTAGCTGAAAAAGATGCTTCTAAAGAAGCCCCTAATGCAATAGAAGTTTTCGATATACTTAAGGCGAAAGCCATTATTTATATCAGGAAACATTTAGACTCGACCTTGAAGGACGAGTATCTTACTGTAGAGGATCCTTATGAACTGTGGGACGCACTTACGGAGAGGTACAGACATCAATGGGATGTCATACTCCCTCATGCGCAGTACGAGTGGACTCACCTCCGCATACATGATTACAAATTCGTAGTGGAGTACAACTCAGCACTATTCCATATCACCTCACGCCTGAAGTTGTGTGGTGAGAATGTGACTGAGAATATGTTGCTTGAAAAGACATTCACGTATTTTCACTAGAAGGACATGATCCTCATGTAATAGTACCGTGAGAGGAAGTTCACTTAGTACTCTGATATGCCCTCATGCCTCCTAATGGCTGAAGAGAACAGAGATTTGTTGGTTGCCACTCACAACCTGCGCCCTCCTGGCTCCGCTCCACCTCCACCTCCTGCAGAGGTGCATTTACGGTCTTTCCAAAAGAAGAAGATGGACAAGACGGCTAAGTTCCAAAAATGGAAAGAACAGAAGCAGCGGAAAAAGGCCACTCATCAAGCTCCTCCCCAGAACCAGAAGTTCACGGCAAAGAAGCAAAAGTGGACGCCCAACAAAGGTGGTACTCCCAAGAAAGACTGGGAGGATAAGTGATCTAAATGCGGAATGACTGGACATTGGTCCAGAATCTGCTGCACTCCCAAACACCTACATGACCTCTACCAGGCAAGTCTCAAGCCTCACGCTGAGACAAACCTGATAGAAAGCGCAGCGTTACCAGAGACCACATGGAATCCAGAAGATTTCATGGGAGACGACACTCTTTAGTCATGGACTATAAACAATTTTTCTAGTAATAATCTTCCTTTCCTGCAATGTATCTTGCTTTATGTCTTTCCAAATTCCATGTCAAACTATTCAGCATCTTAATATAAATGGAAGTAGTTTCTTTTTCGTATTATTTATTGCTTGAATATCATCTTTATATAGATTGGAATCCATATGCCTAGTGGACAATGCATCAACACACTTAATCCTTCAAAATACAGACTACTTTACGAGCATTAGTAGCTATTTTGGTCCATTGAGAACAATCTCAGGACCAGCTGATATAATAGAAGGATCAGGAAAAGTAATCATATTGCTCCCCAATAATACACTCATCAAAATTAGAGATGCGTTATACTGACCAAAATCAATCCGAAACCTCCTAAGCTTTAAAGATATCTGTTTAAACGGGTATCACTTAGAGACGGTCGAGGAAAATGAAAAAAAATACTTGCACATAACGTCTCTTACAAGTGGTAAAAAACAATTGTGGAACGTTTTAAGGGACTTCCCTCGAGACTTTACCAAACAATTATTCAATCTCTAGAAACATTATTGACGGATCACCTGCAGTGCCTCCAAACACCATAATTCCAACTCTGGCAAAGTGGACTGGGACACCCTGGATCCGTTATGATGTACCGCATCATAAAAAGCTCAAAGGGTATAAATTTGAAGAGCCTGAAGATTCTTCAAAAAGGTAAATTCCCATGTCTACCATGTTACAAGGGTAAACTAATTACGGGACCTTCTACACTTAAAGTGGATTTGGAGTCTCCAAGCTTTCTGAAAAGAATCCACGGTGACATTTGTGGGCCTATACACCCATCAAGCGGTCCGTTCGGGTACTTTATGGTCCTGATAGACTCATCTACTAAGTGGCCACATGTGTGTCTACTGTCCACCAGTAACTTAGCACTGTCTAAGCTTTTAGCTCATATAATCAGGTTGCGGGCCCACTTCCCTGACTACCAGATAAAGAAACTTTGTCTGGACAATGCAGGGGAGTTTACATCACACGTCTTCCTAGACTATTGCCAAGCA
>CM061133.1:43150497-43176497 GCA_030789695.1 Scilla litardierei
AATCGCAGTTTACGCTACAGGTAGCGCGGCTCACTCGGCCGAGTGACAAATGTCACTCGGTCGAGTGAGAGACCCTGACGAATTCCAGAGAGTTGGGTGTCTTGGGGGTCGTCTCCTCGGGAGTCACTCGGCCGAGTGACTTTTCTTCACTCTGCCGATGGGCGTTCTTCACTCGGGCGGACGGCGTTGGTCACTCGACCGAGTCGGTGCTTGGGACTGTACAGACGAAAAACAGAGAGTTCAGCATCTTTTGGTTCCGTCGTCTTGGCTCCACTCGGGCGAGGGATGACTCGGTGCTCGGCCGGGTGGTCTGGCGATGCCTGGTCGAGTGCACGCTGATATTAGCCTTGTTGCGTGTCCGATCTATCCGACCGAGCGGGCTGTCTATGCTCGGCCGAGTGACTCCTTCACTCGGCCGAGTGGCATGCTGAAAATGCACATTCTTCATGTTTTCGCCTTCTCGTCGCTCTTACGACGTTCTTTTCTCTTTCACTCCTCTCCAATCGCAAAATACCCCTCAAGAGAGTCGTCGGTGACACTCCGGAGTGGGTGCATTTCAGAATCACCCCAAATCACTCTAAATCTCCTGAAATACGACAAAAACAAATCGTGAAAAGCATCGCAATATTGTCGAATAAACGTGAAAAACACGATTTGAGCGATCTAAATGGCATGCAAACATGCAGAAATAAGGTGTAAAATACGGAGTGATCAAAATCCCCCAAGCTTACCTCTTACTCGTCCTCGAGGAAGATGAGTAAAAAGCGAACCCGGTGGATAAAGATAAAATAAAAACGATGGAAAGGCGGAAAACGGAGAACGAAAAACAAAATAGAAAACGAAGAGGGAAGTTGCTAGATCATTTTTCTCAGGACGTGGGTTTTGCTTACTCATATAGCATGCATCGAATATAAACCACATGTCAAAGACTTTTATTTTGATATCATAGTATAATGGTGCACTTGAAATAGAAAACCCAAGAATATCAATATAGCATGAAAAATGGAATAATTCTAAGATTAACATCGTCTGAAGCATCTAAAGCGGTATACAATACCGTAGATCACACACTTTTCAATTGAATGCTTTCTATAAGGAGTATAAGAGATATCACACGATAGAGTAGAAAGAATAGAAAAAGAGTGGTTTTCATGAAATGAATGCTAAGCGTAGATTTCTGGATTTTGTGAAACTTTAGCAATCTCACCGAGTATAAAATATTACTTAGCCTAGGTTGTCATGCACCGTCAAGTAGTCACTCTCTCACACATCATTGGATTCTCTCCCCCAAGCTTATCTATAAGCGTGGTGGCATATACAAAATAATATTTACATCCCCGTTTCTTATGGAGCTCCAAAAGTCAAAGAAAACAAAAATAAAAACAAAAGAGGGAAGAAAGAGACAAAGTAAATGAGATGGGATCGTTTTCGAACTTCTTTTCTCTTTCTTCACTTATTCTCAAATCTTTTTTCCTTTTTCTTTTCTTTTTCTCTTTTTTTTGAGAATGGAATTCATATATACACCAATGATCCCAAATCAAAGAGAAGGATATACAAGTATTTTTTTCTTTGGGTTTTGGGGAATTTGGAGCATGTGATTTTAATAACGGGGGAATGCCAATAATAGAATTGCTACGGGGAGATTCACCAATGAATTTAAAATAGAGAAATAATTTTCAAGATATGTGGAGAAAGAAATATATGTATCTCTCAGTTCACTCTATAGGACGTGCATGACAACTTTAGCAGGGTAGTATAATCTACTCAGTTTAATCTCAAAAAGTAAACTAGTCCAGATTTATCAAAGATAGAAAACATTTCAATCAACCCGAAGTGAAGCGTACAAATCATGCAATAAGAAGTGATATGAGAAAAGAAAGCAGTACTCCAGATATAAGCAATCAATGTGTGAATCTTGGTGTGTTTTCTACGATATCATACATATGAATCATCAGACATCAGCTAATAATAGAATTTCATCCACTTTCATACGGCAAAAAGAGAGTGGGTTACTATTTCTAAATGCAAGGCAGAACATAGCATATGATGTCAGAAATAAAAAGCTATGACACGATAAATATAGCATGCATATAGAGAAAAGCTAACACCACGTCATCATCATCACAGAAAAGTCATCTCTAGCAAAAGATGAAAGAAAACAAAGATAAACGAAAATAAAACTATTTACAATGCAGCACACAAGAAAAATAAGAAAAACGTGATGCATGGTAAAAAAGAAAAAAAACGTGATGAAAAATGGGTGCAAAAGTGGAAAAAACGTGAAAAAGCTAAAAATAAAAGGTGATAAAAGCAAAAAGCGTGAGAACTCACTCCCCCAAGCTAAAGTGCACAGTGTCCTCAATGTGCAAAGTGTGGCACACCGAGAGACGTGTAATGGGAGGGGGTGGGTATGCATGCATGATAAAAAGAAATAAAAATAACAAAATGAAAAATATGATGCGAATGTGATGCATGCAAGGATAAGAGTGATGCAGATATGTGTGTGTCACCAAAAATACTCTCCCTCACTCCCGAAAAAGGATATAGAATGATATGATCAAAATGTGGAAAAAAAATAGTGAGGGGAGGAGGTGTGGGCAAAAATCATCAGGACCAAGCAGAGAATGGTCAGCATAAAGACAAAAAATCGGTGGCATCAAGGGTGTGCCTAAGCTGGTGGTGCTGCGCCATCTCCGTCCTGAGGCGGAGGTGGGGGTGGTGGTGGCTGGGTAACAGTCTGCTGGGTGGGTGGTGGTGGGGGTGGTGGGCATGGAACAGTCAGCTAGGTGGGTGGGGGTGGGGGTGGTGGGCGTGGAACAGTCAGCTGGGTGGGTGGTGGTCGTGGCAGTCGCTCGAGAATCTGGGTCAGGCAAAAGTGAATGCTGGGAAGTAGCTCGAGGCTGTGCTGCATGGTGGTGACTGTGGAAGACAAAGCCCTAAAATCACCCCAGAGTCCACTCATCGCCCCCTCAAGAGCGCAAACGCTCTGAACTAAGGCGTCAGGGGGTGGTGGAGCGGAGGGACGGACAGGTCTAGACTGAGTAGGTCGGGGATGTCAGATACGGGCAGTGTAGGTGATCGGGACAGCAGGCATGGGTGGTAAGGGTGTTATGCTCACTAGTGGATGCCTAGCCTCAGTGCGAGGCTGGGACGCAGGCTGGTGTGAGGTGGAAGCAGCAGCAATGGAAGTGGAAGACAGAATCGGTGATGAGGCAGCAAGAGAGGTCAGTGACACAGACATAGGAACAGACGTCACGACGCTATCAGATAGAACAGCTACGGTGGAGACAGAAGGGTCGACCGATGGGGAGGAAGTGTGTGGTCCAAAAGGTGAAACCCCAGCGGAGATCAAAGTGGATAGGGTCTCCACGACGAAAGTGAAGGAAGGCTCGCCGCTCTCAACTATAGAAGGTGGACGCTCGGGTAGCAGAGAGGTGAGTGGCTCAACCGACAGGGGCACAGCAGTGGTGGTGGTGGTAGGCGTGGTGGAAGTGGAGGACGGCTCAGAAAGTGTACTCCCGACACTGGCAGAAGTGGGGACAGAAGTGTCGGGAGCCGCAGAAAGTGCAAGCTCAGGTTGAGGGAACACAGGGTCTACAAGTGCAGGGTGTGCCTGCTCAGCCTCCTCGGCCTCAAGCACATAGGCGGCGGGGATCAGGAGATCCATCGCCGGAAGCCAGTCCTTGTGTGCTGGTCATATGTGTGTCCGAGCGGGGCTCGGAAGGATCATGTAGTCAGAACCGAAAGGACCGTTCAACCATACCCAGTGCTGCTGGCCGTGCGGATGAAGCATCTTCATCCAATCCATGACGTCTATCGAGAGTGCAATGGGGCCCAGGTCTCGCCTAAGGTCAGCCTGAAGGTCCTCGCCGGTCATCAGGGCTAGCAGGGTGATCAGGCCGTCGCAACATATTGGGGAGCGAGCACCCACTGATACGATGATGCGGTCCAAAAACCAGCTAGCGACGTCAATCTCAACGGCGGGGACCATCGTAACACCATCCCTATCCAGAACTCTGGGGCGAGTCATCGCGTAGAGCATATAGAGCTCAGGCGTAGACATCGTCTCAGGCTCGTACCTCGCTAGAAAGGTGGTCGCCATAAGGCGTTGTGCTATGCGGAGGCAGGGGTGGACTATGGCCGAGGCCTTGGCCCTACTAGGGTCAAAGGCCTGTGGTAAACCCGTGATCCTGGCCCAAAAGGCGTCTGAATCGAAAGATGGCGGAGGGATGTGTGTGGGGGCGTAGGCTCGGTCGGGTGTGGGGACTGCGGGCCACAAAAAGAATGCTCAAAGCATATCGAGAGTGATCTGACACTCTCGATCCATAAGTCTAAAGGAGCATCCCTCAGCGGTCTGGGCGATCGAGCTGAGTACCTCGAGTGTCGGATGGACGTAGGTGTCCGCCGACACAGAAAGAAAGTCTCGCCAACCCACATTGTCGTACAACGTGAGCATCCCCTCAAGTACCCCCAGGCGGTCTAGGTCTGCTAAATGGGCGAACCTGGAGGGTACTATCGGGCGCTGGGCGATACGCTCAAATCGGATGCGTTGTGCATCGTCTCTGAACGTAATCCACAGCGGCCCGACAACGGGAGCCGGTGGTGGCGATGCATGAACGGGGTCGGCTGGAAGTGGCTGTGTGGGGTGAGCGGGGTCGGCTGGAAGTGGCTGTGTGGGGTGAGGTGGTGAAGGCGGAGGGGAGTCCTCCCTAGCATGGGAGGGGCCGGGCTCATCTGTCTGCTTTCTCTTGGCGGAAGCTCCCCGAGTGCGTGGCCATGTACGGGGCGGCATGTGCACCCCGAGTGCTCACCCAACAAGTAAAACGTGCGACGTGCTAAAATAAATGGAACGAGGGTACATGAACACGTCGCGAGAGCAAAACAGCGGATGCGTGCGAAGACGCCGCCTCCACTAAGCCAAAAGCACGCCCCAGAAGCTCCCCTAAGCTCCCCTAAGCTCCCCAAGATAGCCTGCACATCAAACAATGATATCAGCGTGTAAAATTCAAAATACATGGGGGGTTAGGGGTATAATAGATAGATAATGAAATTAATTTGATTTAGGGGCTCGATTAGTGCATGGATTGTCCAAAAATACGAGAAAATGGAGAAATGGGGCGAAATTGGGGGTACCGGAGGTTGGCCAGCGACAAGGGAGTTGTCTGCGGTCGGTCGGAGCGACGGCGATCGTCGGCCGTCGGCGGCGCGACGGTCAGACCGGCGGGTGCGGCGGTCGGACGAGTGAGGGAGCAGCAACGGGCGAGTGAGGGTTGAAGAGGCACGGGCTCGGGTGAGAGAAAATTGTGTCGCTTCGAATTCCACGCCGAGCCCGCGTCAGCTTATATTGGAGTAGTTACGACTTGGCCGAGTGACTATGTCACTCGGCCGAGTGATCGTAACGAAATTATTTTTAAAAACTCCTCACCGCTTACGACTCAGCCGAGTGGCTTTGCCACACTCGGCTGAGTGGAAAGAGTCCATTCGGCCGAGTGGCACAAGCTACTCGGCAATTCTCGCCCTAGGAGCGTATCAGTTTCACTCGGCCGAGTGAAGATATATACTCGGCCGAGTGGCAATTTATACTGAAATCAAAAAAAGGAACAGAGAGTTCGGTGCAGCAGACTTCCATCGTTGGTGCGCCACTCGGGCGGACGAATTTCTTTGCTCGGCCGAGTGGCTATGGTACTCGGCCGAGTGAGGCCCTGTTTTCTGATGTTTGGCTCTGTTTTGTCTTTAATCTCTGTTTTTCTTCCTCTAGTTGATTTCGTCCTTCTCCTAAGCCTCGAGCGCATTCCTGGAGTGCTCTTCTTCGCCTTGGTCATCCTCGAAATGATAGATATCCCTTTCTCCTCTCCTGTCAAAGAAAATAGGACCCGTTGTCGCAATTTTTCGGGCAAACGACTCAAAAACACTAATAAAGTCTAAAACAAAAATAAAAACTAAAAATAGAAAAAAAAATGCGATAACCGTCGGGTTGCCTCCCGACAAGCACTCGTTTAAGGTCTTGAGCTCGACCCCTTTAAATTTTCAATTTAGCGCGGGATGTTGGGTGCATATGAGATGCACCCGTCGAATTTGCCAGGAAGACCGCTCGGATTTGGATCATGATGGTTTGTGGTCTTCCCCAGTGCCCCTTCGTCATGGGCAATGTTGGGGGGTGGCTCCCCCAAGCTAGAGCTTGCTCCGGTCTTCGACTTTGCCGGTGACACCGTTCGTCGTATCGGTGGAGCTTTCTTCGGAGTCCTCAACTTCGAGAGCTTGCAGAGCTCCCGCATTCTTACGACATCAGCGTCGCCATCATCAATCGCCACGGAGATATCGGGGGGAGTGCTCCATCTTCTCTTCCTCGGCCAAATATAAGCCTTCTTCGAAGCTATCTTCGTGGGGTGCGCCGATGGAGTGGGGGATCGCCTCTTCGATGACCTCATCAAGGAGGTATGAAAGGTCATCCGGCCGTCCCTTGAGTAGATATATTCTATTTACTTCTCCCATAGGGACTCCTTCGGAATAATGCTTTAGACGTTGCCCATTTACCTTGAACGTGGCTCCGTCTTTCCCTTCCAATTCAAAAGCTCCTCCCGGTTGTATGTGCTTGATGGTGAAAGGTCCGGACCACCGGGACCTCAACTTCCCGGGGAATAGTCGGAGTCGGGAATTATATAGCAAGACTTTGTCTCCGACCTTGAAGTCCGTGACAGTTATGCGGGCATCGTGGAGAATCTTGGTCCTTTCTTTGTAAATTCTTGAGCTCTCATAGGCATCTCTTCTAATTTCGTCAAGCTCATTGATGTCCAAGAGTCGCCTCACTGTCGCACTCTTATAGTCATAATTGAGGGTCTTGATGGCCTAATATGCGCGGTGCTCCAATTCTATCGGTAGGTGACAAGCCTTCCCATAAACAAGTCGGAATGGTGTGGTGCCGATGGGAGTTCGAAAGGCCGTGCGATATGCCCATAGGACATCGTTTAACTTCATGGACCAATCTTTTCTAGATCGGTCTATGGTCTTTTCAAGAATTTTCTTTATTTCTCTATTCGAAACCTCCACTTGTCCGCTCGTCTGAGGGTGGTAGGCCATGCCAATTCTATGGTTTACCCCGTACTTTTTCAACATGGCTTCAAATTTGTTCTCTATAAAGTGACTTCCCCCGTCGCTTATCAAAGTACGGGGCACCCCAAAGTGCGGGAAAATATTCTGCTTGAAAAACTTGGAGACAACCCTAGCATCATTGGTAGGGGTGGCGATGGCTTCTACCCATTTGGAGACGTAGTCCACGGCCAATAAGATAGACTTGTTACCCTTGCTTGACGGAAACGGTCCCATGAAGTCCACTCCCCAACAATCAAAGAGCTCGATTTCTAGAATGGGCCTCATTGGCATCTCATTTCGTTTGGAAATATTCCCGGTCCGTTGGCATCTATCGCACCTCTTGACGAAGTCGTGCGTGTCTCTGAACATGGTTGGCCAAAATAATCCACTTTGCAATATCTTAGCTGTAGTCTTGGAAGCGGCGTGATGTCTCCCGCATGGCATACCATGGCAATGGAAGATGATGGAGGTGGCCTCCTCCTTAGAAATACATCTCCGGATAACCCCATCCTTGCATATCTTAAAGAGATACGGATCTTTCCAGAAATAGCTACGGACCTCATGCATAAACCTCCTCTTTTGATGTGTGGGCATCCCGCTTGGTTTGATCCCACAAGACAAATAATTGACATAGTCCGCATACCAAGGAACTTCCCTGGGCCTTATGGCGTATAGCCTCTCATCAACAAAGAAGTCATCGATGGGCAAGCTTTTGTCCTCTTTGTCACGAATAAGCCTAGATAAATGATCCGTCACAACGTTGTCCGTACCCTTCTTATCTCTGATTTCTAAGTCAAACTATTGCAATAGAAGTATCCACCTTATCAACCTAGGTTTGGCCTCTTTCTTGTTTAGGAGATACTTCAAAGCCGCATGGTCGGTGTGGACAATTACCTTGGATCCAAGGAGGTAGGAGCGGAACTTTTCAATGGAATAAACGACCGCTAGAAGCTCTTTCTCCGTAGTTGTATAATTTTTCTGTGCGTCATCCAACGTTTTGCTAGCATAGAATATTGCGTGAAGCTTTCTATCTTTCCTTTACCCCAATACCGCTCCAATGGCTTGGTCGCTTGCATCACACATGAGCTCAAAGGGAAGACTCCAATCCGGTGGTTGTATGATGGGCGCAGAAATTAGTGCTTCTTTCAATGTGTTGAACGCCCGTAAACATTCTCCTGAAAAAACAAATGGAGTATCTTTAGCAAGCAAGGAGGTAAGGGGCCGGGCAATCAAGGCGAAATCCTTGATAAAGCGGCGGTAAAACCCCGCATGACCAAGAAAGCCCCTAATGCCCTTAACATTAATAGGAGGAGGGAGTTTCTCGATTACCTCAATCTTCGCCTTATCAACCTCAATCCCTCTTGAGGAGACAAGGTGCCCAAGCACTATCCCTTCAGTGACCATGAAATGACATTTCTCCCAATTAAGAGTAAGATTATTTTGTTGACATCTTTTAAGAACTTTGGTAAGATTAGCCAAACAAGAATCGAACTCACTTCAATAAACTGAGAAATCATCCATGAAAACTTCCATAATATTTTCAATATAGTCGGAAAAGATCGAGGTCATGCACCTCTGAAAGGTGGCGGGTGCATTACAAAGACCAAAGGGCATTCTACGGTAGGCGTAAGTGCCATAAGGACAAGTAAAGGTAGTCTTTTCTTGGTCGTCTTCATGCAAAGGGATTTGGAAAAACCTCGAATACCCATCCAAGTAGCAAAAGTATTTATGTTTAGCAAGCCGTTCAAGCATTTGATCTATGAAGGGTAGTGGGTAATGGTCTTTTCGGGTGGCTTTATTCAGTTTTCGATAATCAATGCACATCTGCCATCCCGTGACAGTGCGTGTAGAAATAGGCTCTCCTTTTTCATTTTTTATAACGGTCATCCCCCCTTTCTTGGGAACGACGTGAACGGGGCTAACCCATCTACTGTCAGAGATAAAGTAGATAATTCCGGCCTCGAGCAATTTTAGGATTTCCTTCTTGACTACCTCTTTCATATTCAGGTTCAACCGCCTTTGAGGCTCAATAGAAGTGGCTTCAGTGTTTTTCAAGTGGATCCTATGCGTGCATAGCCTAGGGCTTATTCCCTTAAGATCAGAGATAGTGTAGCCAAGGACATCCTTGTGAGCCCTAAGGACTTCTAATAGTTTTTCAAGTTGATCTTGGCTAAGGTGGGCATTAACAATCACCGGGAATGTCAATTTACTACCCAAGAAAGCATACCTTAGATTCGGCAATAATTGTTTAAGCTCTACCTCAAAGGGTGCCGTACCCTCTGCTTCGTCACTGCCTCGTCTCAAATGATGTGAGAACTACTCCCAAGCGCAGGAGATCGTGCAAGTAATATCCTGGTGAGTCCATGTATCGAATCCACGGGACAACTGACCTGCAAAACTACGATCGTCAATCTGAAAAGAGTAATAATACGATGTTAACCAACCACCTATCGAACACAAAGATATAGGATCAAGAGTATGGAATAAGAAATGAAAATCCTACGATATTTACGGTGACTTGGAGAGGTACAAATATGGGGAGTATGTGTTGGGTTTGATTTCGTTAGGGTGTGTGCAACCAATGATTATCAACACCTTTTCTATAACTCAACGTTTCGTCCGGTCAGGGCACGAGAACGTCGGAAAGTATGGCGTTCAAGCGTATGAAAACGTGCCAAAGAATTATACAATTAAGATAGGGCGAAAAGTTATAGAAACCAATAATTACGACACCCTAACTACGTCAACTCCAACACGTATGAAGTGAATGTGCTACGGTTGTGATTTCATTAGGAGATAATAATCGCTGAAATATCACGTCTTTTACATAGCTCAACGCTTCGTCCGGTCAGGGCACGAAGACGTCGGAAGATAAAACGATGAAAACTAGTCAAAGTGGCCGTATACGCATCACTAGCAACATTGATTTCATTAAACGATAAATGCAACAATAAGTTCAGATTAGTGAACATGAATTGGCTAGCCTTGTCAGGGCCTAGCCATACGGGATGTAAATAATATCGACAATAAGCAAATACCCATCAAATACGTTGTAGAAATCAATGTTACGAGTGATTTTGACATGAAAATAGGGCTAAAGACATGAAATTCATTAACTAAATACTCCTAATTACTTCACAACCATAGCACAAGGAGATTAGCCACGCATGGTGCAAAGAAAATCAGATTTCATAGCCAAATACATCGTTATAATAGCCAAAATACGATAAAATACACCAAATACGGGGTATAAGTTCAAGAATTTATCACCAAATCTCCACTTTAGAACCCAAAACTCCTTTAGAATAGGAAGAATAGCCTCTGGAATTTTTGATAATTTTCCCCTGGAGAAATACGCACAGTAGCCGCTCCAAAAGTCCCAAAATACGCCAGAATACCCCCAAAAACCCTAGAATACGCTTATATATTAGCATTGCGGGTTTGAGGGCTTAACGGGTCTAAACCCGCTATCCAATACGCCAAAACCCGATCCGCCGCTCGCTCGTATCCTCCGCCCTTGGATCTGGGCGGGATCTGCTGAGATCCCGCCACGTGGCCAAGTGGGTTCCCCGTTCGCTCGCTGATCCGAATTGGATTCGGATTAACTCTCGACCGTAGGATCTGGGGATCAACGACGTGGATGAGGCCACGTCGCCCACGAAAGCACACTAATCATTCTTCATTCGCTACCCAGCTCGAATCTGAGCCGTCCGCTCAATAGGCGGGATTGATCCTCAGGGCGCCACGAGTCCCTTACGAATCGCGCCCGCTTCGCGATTTCTCGTTCGAATTCACGCGATCGCAGCCGTTGGATCGAGATCGATCGGTCGTCGCTTGGCCACGCCCGCTAATGTCGCAGACCATTGGATGAGGCGGGGAATCGTTCGATTGCCGCCACGTGGCGCTCACGTTGCCTCTGCTGATTCGTTTGATTTCGCGTGTGTGCCGTTGGATTGAGATCCAACGGCTGAAGAATTTCCACTCGCTAATAATCGGTCGCCGTTCGATCGCGCGGGAAGAGACGGATCACCGCCACGTGTCAATCCCTGATTGGGCGGCGGCCGTATTTCGCGTATTTTGAGCGTATTTCTTTATTAAATGGTATTCTGCATTCAAAAATACACAGTAATTAGCACAGATCTCCGAAAAATACAAATAAATAGTCGTTGGAATCGTGAGATAGAGACCTTGCTATGAAAAATATAAAAATGCTGAAATACTCAATAGAATTTATGTTTTGTGCACAAATCAAGTAATTTCTCTAATAAATGATGATGAGAAAATTATGAATGTATTAGAGATAAATTAAGCATCATATAGGCACAAAATATTACTAATAAGGGGGTTAAATATGTAATATTCACTCCGAATCACACCCCCCAACTAGCGTTTTGCTAGTCTCTAGCAAAAAGAGCGATAAATACGGATGATCAATAAAAAATAATTCTATCAATCGCTTATGGCGTGGCTCAATAATAACCTTTCCACATGATCTTGACTATCAATATACACATCCATGACCAAGATCAATCACATGATGTTTTCTCTAATTTAGTATGAATAAATAACATACAAGCATCGTTTTGCGCAAGCGAAAGTATAACGCGTCGTTTTTCTCTAGTTTTCTTGTTTCCAAGGAATTGGCCTATCAAAACAATCATTCAAGATGTGGGTAATGAAGTTGCTTAATATATATTCACCATTCTTTTCTTTTATTCGTTCCGCGTAACGCGCATCAAGCAACATTCGCAGAAAAATGTATAACTTGGATCGCTCCATCAAATGAGTGAGTTTCCGGTCAATGGCTCCCAAATCAGACGATAATAGGGCATTAGGCCAAAAGGGACCCCTCGGACTGTACTACTCGAGCCAACCAAGTTATGTATTAGTGCCATACTTATTCATTCATTTTTCATCATTCTTTTGTCATTCATTTCTATTTTCTTAAGCAACTCAATGCCCATCATTTTTTTTAAACAAAGCATTAATAACCAAGGCCAAATTCCTCTTCAACTTGAAGACTTTTCAAAAAAATCGTGTATACTCAAGCTTTTTCATCACATTAGCATGCATGAAATAAATTCAAACTATTTCGAGATATTAATCATGACAATCAAAAAAATTTCATGAATAGCATATTAACGGTAATTCATGAAGGAAAAAAAATTAATTCAAGCCATAAACAATTAGCTAGAACTAAGTTAATGCATAATCATCCGAATTTGAGGTATACGAAGGAGTTTAAAATGGTGATATTGGTGGTTCATTCTTTCCTTATGCCATGCTTTTTGAAAGAAAAACTAAGGTCTCATACACACCCCCCAACTAAAGATGGACATTGTCCTCAATGTCGAAGAGGGTACGAGTTTATTCAAGCAAGCATCCTAGAAAGCAAATAAAATTCTACGCTACTGGAAAGAACACACCGTGTTCAAATGGCGGATCCTGAATCTTTAATGGTGGAGGAAGTTGCTCAATTTGTTCCTTGCGCTCCTCAGCAATTATTCTTCCTCCTTTAGCTAAATTGGACCCCAGCAACGTAACTCCCAGCATCTCTATAATCTGGTCACCTGTATCCTGCAAGAGATGAGTCACGTCAATCCAATTTATTTTAAAATTCTTCGCCATAAACACATTCCAAATATAGTCATCAAAATAGGGGAGTAAAATAGAGCATGGTGATGACAACTCCCTGAAAAATGTGCACTACGCTCGGTATGATGCTCAGTCAATGTGGAGAGAGGTAAATGATTTTGGGGGAAAACTGGGGAAGGGAATGGTTCGGGCTCCATAGCAATATTCTTTAAACCGATGTCCCTAGTAGTCTCCTCCTCCTGTTCATCCAAAATTGCTCGCTCATCCTTTACTTTGCACACAGTTCCTGCCATGTCAATGCTTTCATTCGTGACTTCACCGTGACATGACTCGCTCGATATACCTGCAATAAAAGATAATCTCACATTAGATTCTGGAAATTGAATTTCAAAAGATTTATTTTCTTCTAAGCAAGTGGAAATCAGCTTAAGATTTTTAATAGATTGCTGGATCTGTCGACTCCGAGCAAGGAACTTCTCTTGGAATTGGTGGGATGTGGCCTCCTGTGTCTGAATAAGCAGTTGAACTTCCTCTTTCAAGTGTTGCAAGGGTACGTCTACACTTTTCTCCTCTGGATCAAGGCTTGAAGGCTCCGTTGAATCGCACTCTGAAGTCTCTTTCATGATTTCTTCGTCCTGTTGCAAAGACTCCATATAATTCCACGCCTCTGTCGGTGTCATGACTCCCAAGAATTCCTGCAGCTGTGGTCGTAGTCCACCTAGGAAGGACTCCATAAGCTCTTTCTTTGTAAACCCATGCTGCGGATAGCTCGATATTATGTCTGTGAACCTCCTCCAGGCCTGAAAGAAAGTTTCACAATCAGTCTGACTAAAACCAACGATCTTGAACTTCTCCATCCTATGTTTGTGTGCCTTATAATATTCTGCATCATACAAATTGTTCGTGCAATAGAATTTCATGTATTCCATATACTCCATTTTTAATAAGAAAACAAAAAAATAAAATAAGAAAAATCCTAGACTATAAGATGGAAGGATCTCACCGAATGTTCCTCCAAACGAACTGAAATCGTAGATCGCAAGTACTGTTGTCCCCGGCAACGGCGCCAAAAACTTGCCTCGTCTCAAATGTTGTGAGAACTACTCCCAAGCGCAGGAGATCGTGCAAGTAATATCCTGGTGAGTCCAGGTATCGAATCCGCGGGACAACTGACCTGCAAAACTACGATCGTCAATCTGAAAAGGGTAATAATACGATGTTAACCAACCACCTATCGAACACAAAGATATAGGATCAAGAGTATGGAATAAGAAATGAAAATCCTACGATATTTACGGTGACTTTGGTAGGGGTACAAGTATGGGGAATATGTGTTGGGTTTGATTTCGTTAGGGTGTGTGCAACCAATGATTATCAACACCTTTTCTATAACTCAACGTTTCGTCTGGTCAGGGCACGAGAACGTCGAAAAGTATGGCGATCAAGCATATAGAAACGCGCCAAAGAATTATACAATTAAGATAGGGCGAAAAGATATAGAAACCAATAATTACGACACCCTAACTACGTCAACACCAACACGTATGAAGTGGATGTGCTACGGTTGTGATTTCATTAGGAGATAATAATCGCTGAAATATCACGTCTTTTACATAGCTCAACGCTTCGTCCGGTCAGGGCACGAAGACGTCGGAAGATAAAACGATGAAAACTAGTCAAAGTGGCCGTATATGCATCACTAGCAACATTGATTTTATTAAACGATAAATGCAACAATAAGTTCAGATTAGTGAACATGAATTGGCTAGCCTTGTCAGGGCCTAGCCATACGGGATGTAAATAATATCGACAATAAGCAAATACCCAACATATACGTTGTAGAAATCAATGTTACGAGTGATTTTGACATGAAAATAAGGCTAAAGACATGAAATTCATCAAATAAATACTCCTAATTACATCACAACCATAGCACAAGGAGATTAGCCACGCATGGTGCAAAGAAAATCAGATTTCATAGCCAAATACATCGTTATAATAGCCAAAATACGATAAAATACACCAAATACGGGGTATAAGTTCAAGAATTTATCACCAAATCTCCTCTTTAAAGCCCAAAACTCCTTTAGAATAGTAAGAATAGCCTCTGGAATTTTTCAGAATTTTTCCCTGGAGAAATACGCACAGTAGCCGCTCCAAAAGTCCCAAAATACGCCAGAATACCCTCAAAAACCCTAGAAATACGCTTATATATTAACATTGCGGGTTTGAGGGCTTAACAGGTCTAAACCCGCTATCCAATACGCCAAAACCCGATCCGCCGCTCGCTCGTATCCTCCGCCGTTGGATCTGGGCGGGATCTGCTGAGATCCCGCCACGTGGCCAAGCGGGTTCCCCGTTCGCTCGCTGATCCGAATTGGATTCGGATTAACTCTCGACCGTAGGATCTGGGGATCAACGACATGGATGAGGCCACGTCGCCCACGAAAGCACGCTAATCATTCTTCATTCGCTACCCAGCTCGAATCTGAGCCGTCCGCTCAATAGGCGGGATTGATCCTCAGGGCGCCACGAGTCCCTTACGAATCGCGCCCGCTTCGCGATTTCTCGTTCGAATTCACGCGATCGCAGCCGTTGGATCGAGATCGATCGGTCGTCGCTTGGCCATGCCCGCTAATGTCGCAGACCGTTGGATGAGGCGGGGAATCGTTCGATTGCCACCACGTGGCGCTCACGTTGCCTCTGCTGATTCGTTTGATTTCGCGTGTGTGCCGTTGGATTGAGATCCAACGGCTGAAGAATTTCCACTCGCTAATAATCGGTTGCCGTTCGATCGCGCGGGAAGAGACGGATCGCCGCCACGTGTCAATCCCTGATTGGGCGGCGGCCGTATTTCGCGTATTCTGAGCGTATTTCTTTATTAAAATGGTATTCTGCATTCAAAAATACACAGTAATTAGCACAGATCTCCGAAAAATACAAATAAATATTCGTTGGAATCGTGAGATCGAGACCTTGCTATGAAAAATATAAAAATGCTGAAATACTCAATAGAATTCATGTTTTGTGCACAAATCAAGTAATTTCTCTAATAAATGATGATGAGAAAATTACGAATGTATTAGAGATAAATTAAGCATCATATGGGCACAAAATATTACTAATAAGGGGGTTAAATATGTAATATTCACTCCGAATCAGTCACATTGTGTGAATTTTGGCTTCTCCTTCAACATCCGAGTTTAGCTCACTCTCGAGTAGAGGTTCAGATTCGCTTCCTAGTGAGGACGGTGCATCTGAATAGACGCTCTCTAATTCTGCGCTTGCATTGATAGGACCACCACCTTGCTCCGGTTCATTCCTGAGATCAAGAAATACGTCAGTAGATTCATAAATGCAAGAGTGGGGGTCGTAAGTGTATCTCCCTGAATATCGGTTTGTTCGAAGTATTCCTCGGGAGTGTAGTACTCTTCGACGCATGTTATATCTCCTTCAAAATATAGCTTGTCGTCCCTCACATCAACTCTGATATCACCCCCAATAGTCCCATCCGGGGAGATTTGATCCATCACGAAGCTAGCAAACAGTTGTTTGACGGGGTCCTCGATATTAATAGCAAAAGCTCCGATAGCATGGACCTCATCAATAAGTTCCTTAAGGAGCTCCACAAAAGATTCATCATCTCCCTGGCCAGACTCAGTCATTGGAATTGCATTCCCCATTTTACCTGTTAAGATCTTGTGGAAAATTTCGGGAGGGCTTGCAAAATAGGGCTGTAAACAGAGTTAGAAAATAATGAAAAAATAAATAAATAGATTGAAGAAAAATTACCGGGTGATCCAAATCGAACTCCGTCAAAATAGCCTCCCCGGCAACGGCGCCAAAAACTTGATTGATCCAAAATGTAACCCAAGAGCACAACCTAGTATGGCACAAATGCATGGAGATAAATCCCTGGCAATGGCGCCAAAAACTTCATCGCGCCCCGGATACAAGTCCCAGAGCGGCGACACTGTAGTCTTACCGCAAGCGCGCGGTGTAGCGGTGAGTGGGTATCGAACACAGGGAGGCCTAATAACAGTATCTTCTTCAATCACCTGGCTATAAGAATAGTCGAGAAATGTTAGCAAATATGTGGTCACAGTCGTTCAAATGTATAAAAGAAATAACAAATTAATAAAGACGCCTAGGGAGAGGGAATCCTCGGTAATTGCCGTATCTCATCATTGTGACTCGTAGGTTTCACAATTGCTAGACTTGAAATTTGGGTGAACTAGTTGCAACTAAATGTGGAACCAAGCTCACGCTCTCGCGCTATTGTCGGTCTATAGCAAACCTAAGGTAGGGTCCAATCTCTTGCAAACCCTAACTAGGCTAGCTAGCGTGAAGAACAACATCATCGTTCAATCATATCTCGAGCCCACTCTCATGCAAACTCGAGCTACGACCTAGGTTGGGATAATTCCTACCCGTCTAATCTCTTGCAAACGGGTATTGGTATAGAATTGCAATCGAAAACCCTAGTTTCGGTCCAATCTCTGGCAAACCGATTCCGGAGGAATCCAATTGCAACCCAATTCGAATTTCTAGGGCTTCCTATCGAGTTGGGATCCAATCTCTTGCAAATCCCAATCGGTATGAATCCCTAGCTATTCGTATTAAATCAATCCCAAACTAACCCTAATCAACCCGAGCAATAATTCCACCAATTCATCACAAATTTGAAATTGGGCTCGTAGGGTTCATCCCTACGCCCTAAGACGATGAACTACTCACAATTCATAATCAAATGCAACAGAAATTCACAAGTAAAATCAATGGAATTCATAGCAATATTCAATAAATCAATAAAAATGGAGTTTTTGAGGGAAAGAGAGACAAACCAATGAAGAACAAGATAGCATCCAACAAAATATCACTTTTCTCTTCTCCCTAAAAACTAAATCTAATCCCGAAAAGGTTAATCTAAAAAGGCTGCAAAAAGTTCTGAAAAAGCTCTCTAAACTAGGTTAAAAACTGGGGTTAAATACCCCCCCAAAATCGCCCAAAAAAATCCTGACGAAAATGCCCCTGCACAGCCTCAAAATCGCAGTTTACGCTACAGGCAGCGCGGCTCACTCGGCCGAGTGACAAATGTCACTCGGTCGAGTGAGAAACCCTGATGAATTCTAGAGAGTTGGGGGTCTTGGGGGTCGTCTCCTCGGGAGTCACTCGGCCGAGTGACTTTTCTTCACTCGGCCGATGGGCGTTCTTCACTCGGGCGGACGGCGTTGGTCACTCGGCCGAGTCGGAGCTTGGGACTGTACAGACGAAAAACAGAGAGTTTAGCATCTTTTGTTGCCGTCATCTTGGCTCCACTCAAGCGAGGGATGACTCGGTGCTCGGTCGAGTGGTCTGGCGATGCTCGGCCGAGTGCACGCTGATATTAGCCTTGTTGCGTGTCCAATCTGTCCGGCCGAGCGGGCTGTCTATGCTCGGCCGAGTGACTCCTTCACTCGGTCGAGTGACTCCTTTACTCGGCCGAGTGGCATGCTGAAAATGCCCATTCTTCATGTTTTTGCCTCCTCGTCGCTCCTACGACGTTCTTTCCTCTTCCACTCCTCTCCAATCGCAAAATACCCCTCAAGAGAGTCGTCGGTGACACTCCGGAGTGGGTGCATTTCAGAATCACTCCAAATCGCTCCAAATCTCCTGAAATACGACAAAAACAACAAATCGTGAAAAGCATCGCAATATTGTCGAATAAACTTGAAAAACACGATTTGAGCGATCTAAATGGCATGCAAACATGCAGAAAAAAGGTGTAAAATATGGAGTGATCAACGATGGTGGACACGTTCTCATGCTCATGCGTGAGCGCCAAGGTCCGATTTACCCCCCT
This sequence comes from Scilla litardierei, assembly GCA_030789695.1. Classification (NCBI taxonomy): domain Eukaryota; kingdom Viridiplantae; phylum Streptophyta; class Magnoliopsida; order Asparagales; family Asparagaceae; genus Scilla; species Scilla litardierei. Next base: position 43,169,024 of record CM061133.1, read on the forward strand.
CGGGTTCACCTCAGGCTGTGGCGGTAATAAATTCTGCGGTCTCTGAAGGTTCGCCACTTGCTACCCTAGCTGGGTCACCTGATCAGTGAGGACTCTTTGTCCCATCTCCAGCTTTAGATTTATCTTCTCCTGGTTGGCGATGTATTGAGTCAAGAGGGACTCAACCAGAGAAATGGCCCTCTGTTGACCGTATTGCTGCTGGGTGGGCTGCTGATTCCTAGGAGCATACTGTTGATACTATTGTGGAGGTTGTTGCTGCTGAAATTGCTGCTACTGAAACTGCTGCTGAGGCCTAGCCGGCTGATATATATGCTGTTGTTCCTGAGCCGGCTATTGATAAGGCGCTCGGTAGCTAAGGTTGGGATGATTCCGGTTGTTGGAAGAGTAGGCCGGGTTGGAGTTGGTTCGTGGTGGAAAAGGCGCATTCCATGTAAGATTGTAAAATAATGTGCTCGCCTGATTCAACGGTGGTGAGATATCACCACCGTCGAACTCTCCAAAAACTTCGGACTCCACCGCAGCAATCTTTTGTGAACCGGCGCCACCGGCACCTACCATCAATGCGGAGATCTGGGTCGACAGCAAGTCAAACTTGCTTGACAATTTGTCGACGTCCTCGACTCTATGTATGCCCCCAGATCTAGGTGTGGCTCTCTTGTCACACCATCGTTCATTGTTGGATGCCATATTTTCAAGAATCTGTCCGGCATCTTCTTCGCTTCTCGACATAAAGGACCCTCCAGCCGCGGCGTCCATGGAAGATTTTAAATCGTCCCTCAACCCATTATAAAATAGATTTATGATCTGCCACTTGGGGAGCTCATGGTGGGGACATCTTCTCTGCATCTCCTTGTATCTCGTCCAAGCTTCATACAAGGACTCGTGGCTGGCCTGGGAGAGGAGGAGATCTCACTCCTCAGCTTCATGGTCTTCCCCGGAGGAAAGAACTTCATCAGGAAAGCATTTGAGAGCTTCTCCCAGGTATTGAATGTATTCGGGTCCTTCCCCCTAAGCCACAGCTTGGCCTTATCTTGCAAGGAGAAGGGGAACAGCTTCAGTCGGATCGCCTCTGTTGTGACACCGTTTATCCGGAAGGTGTCACATTTCTCCAAAAAGGAGTCTAAATGCTCAATCAGGCTCTCCATGGGTGCACCCCGAAAATTGATCCTGCTGGATCCACGTCACCAAAGATGGCTTAAGCTCGAAGCTTTGGGCCGTAATAGCTGGAGGACAGATGGCGGAGGTGGACTCGATAGATGGCATCGAGTACTCCAGCAGAGACTTGTGAGGTGGGGTGTTCTCCCCCATGGCTTCAGGATCCTCTCTTCTTCGCTTCTCGGCGGCCAAACGCCTTAGGGTGGCGTTTATCTCTGGATCAACGGGGATCAAGTCGTCGAGACTTCTTGAACTCCTGCGCATGAAAAACAACAAACACCCGTGAAGCGAAAAATGGGAAAGAAACAGATAAGATAAGAAATAAAAATAAAAATAAAAATAAAAATAAAAATAAGAAAATAAAAAGGAAAAAGAAGAATGCAAAAATTATCGCGAGGTAGGGATGAGAGCTAGACACTAGGGTTCATGAAATCCTAAAATAACAAGCACGTTGCCTCCCCGGCAATGGCGCCATAAAGCTTGACGTCCCTCGCAAGTGCGTGCTAGATGTGTGCAATTATACGATTAGGGGCGTGAGATTTAAATATTTGTAACCGCAAGCGCACGGTGTTGTAGTGTGGCTTAGGGGTCGAACTCAGGGAGGCGTGGATGTGCTTGTGTCAAAGAGGATCAAAATCACCCCATAGGCGAGCTAGCCCAGATCGAATGATGGGTTGTCACGGTAAATGGAATGCAAGGTATAGACAATATAAAGGAAAAACCCGGGACTTTGGTTACCATCCTATCGAAAGACTCTCGCGGATACGGCCTACGGGTAGGATAGCGATCGGAATCAAGGTCTAATGGTGAGACGTTGCCTCTGAAAGTGGTACCGGCGTCCCATGGGCCCGATATTCCGGTCGGTGCCCAGGATGATACATCGGACTTCCCGGGTTCAATCAGTGGGCACTCCTGTGTCCATTAACACTGATCGACTCCGGGAGCACTAAGCTCGCAACGATAACTCCCACCGTCTTGTCCTGCCGCTCCCGCGTGCTAGGATTCGGCGTCTACGCTAAGGGCGTGAGCTATGGCTAGGGAGTCAACCGCCAAGTTTATTCCCACTTGGCCCAACGGTCAAAGGCGATCTTTTTCCTGCCGATGACAATAAAACACCCCGCGTAACCGTTAGATTCCTAATCCCTATCGATTTCCTAGCCCTATGGACGCATCGGGAAGGGCCCACGAAGGGGTTTCTGCCAAAATCCCAGATTTGGGAACTACTCACACATATTTAGTAAAAAGCGATCTAAATAGAAATCGACCATAAAAATCATGATCAGACAATAGAAATGCGATGGTAGTAAAGGAATTAAGATAATACTAAAGTTTGACAAAGACCTGAACACTTAAAAAACTGGGAAATTACAGCCGTCACAAAATGATGAAAACAGCAAAAAACAATCAGCCCCGTTTCTGGAAAACCTAAGGTTCTATATATAGGAAAAGATATCACCCGATCGGTTGACAAGTCAACCGATCGGGTGACCTGCTTTAAATTTTGGCAGCGAGATGCGGGACTTCACCCGGTCAGCTTCACCCAGTCGGTTGACATATGAATGCGACCGGTTGGATCTTGGTGCCGTCAGGTGAGGAGGCCGATTGAGCTGACCATGTCTTGTCTTTTGAAATTCATCTACAGGTGAACCGATCGGGTGAAAGTCACCCGATCGGTTGGCAATCAGATTCGAATTCCAGAGACTTTGGGCTTCTGACCCGGTCACTGAACCGACCGGGTGACTTCTTGTGAGCTCCAAGCTGCGTCCGGGTGGTGCACGCGTGCATCACCGGATCGGTTGACAATGACCAACCGATCGGGTGAGGGGCTGAAAGATGCAATCTTCGTCGTTTGACCCCCTGAATCACGCGTGAATTCTCCCGTTGCTCTGGGGACTCATGATATCATCATTTTATGCCACATATGCCAGTAAACTCCTGCAAAATACGGAAAACACGGAAAAGTGAAAGAAAACAATAAAACATGAGAAAACGAATATAAGACGGCGGTAAAATACAGAAAAACACGAAAGAAAACGTGCGCAAATATATGAAATATAAACGCACGTCAGGTACCTCTGTCCACACTTCTGTCGGTGTCGGGAGTACCCTTGCTGAGTCGTCCACCACGTCCACCACCCCCACCACTGTTGTGCCTATCTCGGTTGAGCCGATTTCCTCACTTCTTCCCGAGCGTCCACCCATTTTCCTTGAGAGCGGCGAGTCTTTCTTCTCCACCGTTGTGGAGACCCTGTCTAGTTCACTGTCCGCTGGGGTGTCACCTTTTGGTCCATACACTTCATCACAAGTGGTCGACCCTTCTGTCTCCACCGCAGCTGTCCTTTCCGAGAGTGTCGTGACGTCTGTCCCCGCTTCTATGTCACTGACCTCTCTTGCTTCCTCGTCACCGATTTTATCTTCCACCACTACTGATGCTGCCTCCTCGTCCCAGCCTGCGTCCCAGCCTCACACTGAGGCTGGGCATCCACTAGTGAGCACAGCACCTTTTTCGCACATACCTGCTGGCCCGATTATTTACACAGCCCGTGTCAGACAGCCCCATCCTTCACAGCCTAGACCTGTGTGCCCCTCTGCTCCACCACCCCCTGACACTCTACTTCAGAGCCTTCGTGCTCTTGAGGGTGCAGTGAGTGGACTCAGAGGCGACTTTAAGGCTCTCTCTGCCACGGTCAGTTCCGTGGAGTCCCGCGTCGCCATGATTCCCGATATTCAGGCTTGCCTGAATCAGATCCTGGCACGACTCCCTCCACCACACCCACCCACCCAGCCGACACCTCGACCACCACCTCCACCGCCACCTCCGCCACAGGATGGAGATGGTGCAGCACCACCAGCTTAGGCACACTCTTGATGCCATTGATTTTTTTGTCGTTATGCTGCCCATTTTTCTGCTAGTCCTGAAGATATTCTTTTTTTTGCCCCCCTCCTCCACACACTGTTTTGGTCCCTATCTTGCTCATATCATTCTATATCTTTTTTGGGAGAGAGGGAGTGTATTTTTGGTGACACATATCTGCATCACTCTGATCTTTGCATGCATCATTCATATCTGCATCATATTTTCTGTTTATTTCTCATTTTTATCATGCATGCATCCTCACCCACCCCACCCAATTCACGTCTCTCGGTGTGCCACACTTTGCACATTGAGGACACTGTGCACTTTAGCTTGGGGGAGTGAGTTCTCACACTTTTTGCTTTTATTGCCTTTATTTTTGGTTTTTTCACGTTTTTTTTCCGCTTTTGCACCCATTTTTCATCACTTTTTCATTTTTTTACCATGCATCACGTTTTTTTTATTTTCTTTGTGTGCTGCATTGTAAATAGTTCTGTTTTCTTTTATCCTTATTTCTTTCATCTTTTGCTAGAGATGATTTTTCTGTGATGACGATGATGTGGTGTTAGCTTTTCTCTATATGCATGCTAATTTTGTCATGTCATAGCTTTTGTTTCTGATATTATATGCTATGTTCTGCTTTGCATTTAGAAATAGTAACCCACTTCTTTTTTCGTATGAAAATGGATGAAATTCTACTATTAGCTGATGTCTGATAATTCATATGTATGCTATCGTAGAAAACACACCAAGATTCACGCATTGATTGCTTATATCTGGAGTACTGCTTTCTTTTCTCATATCACTTCTTATTGCATGATTTGTACGCTTCACTTCAGGTTGATTGAATGTTTGCTAGCATTGATATATCTGGACTAGTTTGCTTTTTGAGATTAAACTGAGTAGATTAAATTACCCTGCTGAAGTTGTCATGCACGTCCTATAGAGTGAACCGAGAGATACATTTATTTCTTTCTCCACATATCTTGAACATTATTTCTCTATCTTAAATTCATTGGTGAATCTCCCCTTAGCAATTCTATTATTGGCATCTCCCCCGTTATTATATCCCATGCTCCAAATTCCCCAAAACCCAAAAAGAAAATACTTGTATATCCTTCTCTTTTGATTTGGGATCATTTGTGTAAATATGTTATCTGAAAAAAAAAGAAAAAAAAGAAAAGAAAAATTGAGAAAAAGAAAAGAAAAGAGAAAAGAAGTTCATAACGATCCCATCTCATACCCTCTCTCTTTCTTCCCTCTTTTGCTTTTATTTTTATTTCTTTTAATTTTGGAGCTTCAAAAGAAACAGGGAATGTAAATATTGTTTTGTTTATGCCACCACGCTTATGGATAAGCTTGGGGGGAGAGAATCCAATGAAGTGTGAGAGTGTGACTACTTGACGATGCATGACAACCTAGGCTAAGTAATATTTTATACTCGGTGAGATTGCTAAAAGTTTCACGAAATCCAGAAATCTGTGCTTAGCATTCATACCTTGAAACCCACACTTTTCTATTCTTACTACTCTATTGTGTGATATCTCTTATACTCCTTATAGAAAGCATTCAATTGAAAAGTGTGTGATCTACTATTTTGTATACCGCTTTAGATGCTTCAGACGATGTTAATTCTAGAATTATTCAATTGTTCATGCTATATTGATATTCTTGGGTTTTCTATATCAAATGCACCATTATACTATGATATCGAGATAAAAGTCTTTGACATGTGTTTTATATTCGATACGTGCTATATGAGTAAGCAAACCCCATGTCCTGAGAAAAATGATCTAGCAGCTTCCTTCTTCATTTTCTATTTTGTTTTTCATTTTTCATTTTCCATTTTTCCATCGTTTCCATTATCTTTATCCACCGGGTTCGCTTTTTACCCATCTTCCTCGAGGACGAGTAAGAGGTAAGCTTGGGGGATTTTGATCACTCCATATTTTACACCTTTTTTCTGCTTGTTTGCATGCCATTTAGATCGCCCAGATCGTGTTTTTCACGATTATTCGACAATATTGTGATGCTTTTCACGATTTCTTGTTTTTGTCGAATTTCAGGAGATTTGGAGCGATTTGGAGTGATTCTGAGATGCACCCACTCCGGAGTGTCACCCGTGACTCTTTTGAGGGGAATTCTGCGATTGGAGAGGAGTGGGAGAAGAAAGAACGTCGTAGGAGCGACGAGGAAGCAAAAATATGAAGATTAGGCATTTTCAGCATGCCACTCGGCCGAGTGAAGGAGTCACTCGGTCGACCATCGACAGCCCGCTCGGTCGGCCAGATCAGACACGCAGTAGATTGAATATCAACGTGCACTCGGACAAGCATCGCCAGACCACTCGGTCGAGCACGGAGACACCACTCGCCCGAGTGGCATCTCGACGATGGCAAGCAAAAATCCCGAAGTTACTGTAATCCGTCAATCAGCTCTCGAGTTCCGACTCGGCCGAATGAACAAAAGTGTTAGCCCTTTTTGATTACTTTTTAGGAGATTAGATTTGGTTCTTTGGAGAGAGATAAAAGTGTTAATTTGTTGGATGCTATTGAAACTTCATTGGTTTGTCTCTCTTTCTATCAAAAACCTCATTTTTATTGATATATTTTCTATTGCAATGAATTCTATTGTTTTTATTATTGAATTTTTAATGATTTGCATTATGAAGTGTGAGTAGTTTTATCGTCTTAGGGCGTAGGGATGAACCCTACGAACCCTATTTCTAATCTGTGATAAATTGGTGAGATTCTTGCTAGAATTGATTAGGGTTAGTTTGGGATTGATTTAATACGAATAGCTAGGGATTCATACCGATTGGGATTTGCAAGAGATTGGATCCCAAATCGGTAGGAAGCCCTAGAAATTCGAATTGGGATACAAATGGATTTCTCTGGAATCGATTTGCAAGAGATTGGACCGAAACTAGGGTTTTCGATTGTAATTCTATACCAATACCCGTTTGTAAGAGATTGGACGGGTAGGAACTATCCCAACCTAGGTCGTAGCTCGAGTTTGCACGAGAGTGGGCTCGAGATACGATTGAACGATGATGTTGTTCTTCACGCTAGCTTGCCTAGGTTAGGGTTTGCAAGAGATTGGACCCTACCCTAGGTTTGCTATAGACCGGCAATAGCGCGGGAGCATGAGTTTGGTTCTACATTTAGTTGCAACTAGTTCACCTGAATTTCTAGTCTAGCAATTGTGAAACCTACGAATCATGATGACGAGATATGGTTTGTAGCGGGGACTCCCTATCCCTAGGCGTTTTATTAATTTGATATTTTCTTTATACAATTGAACGACTGTAACCGCTTTATTGCGAATATTTCTCGACTGTTCTTATAGCCAGGTGAATTGAAGAAGACACCGTCATTTGCCCTCATCGTGTTCGATACCCGCTCGCCGCTACACCGTACGCTTGCGGTAAGACTAGCGAGTCTCGTCCCGGGTGTGTATCCGGGG
>CM061133.1:43176997-43235717 GCA_030789695.1 Scilla litardierei
AACAAGTTCCTGGGAAGTACTCTCGAGGAATCCCCCTGATAGCTTGGGGGACCTTGGAGAGCAAGTTGGCTCCCCAAAGGATGAAGTTGCTAATGAGGCGGTCGCGCAACGTGTGACCCCTCCCGGATTCCCTAAGGCTCCTCCTACGAGGAGAAAAGGGAAAGAACCCATGTACCTCACCGATGATGAGGTCCAGATCCTGAAAGAGATGGCGGTAGACGCCAATTTGAGGGAGAAGCCCCCGGATCCTGTCGACAAAGGGAGGGTAGTTGAGCAAATCTTCTTACAGCCGCCTACTACACCAATAGCCACAAGCTCTGGAGTTGAAGAGATGCCGGATTTTGGGCATCACCCGTATCGCCCACACCCATCACTTCTGAGCACCTTTTTGCGGCCATCTCTGGCCTTGTGTCCATTGCAGGCATGTCCACTACCACCGGCACTACTTCCACATCACCTGCCGGCACCACTTCTGCCTCACGTCAGTCCACTTCCTTCGGTCGCCGCCAGGTCTCTTCCCGTCTTGCTCTTGAGAGGGAGGTCGCAGCCCTCCGTGATCTTGCCATGTCCTCTGCCCCCTCAGACCCATCACCGTCCTCCTTTCTCACTCACCCATGCTTCCTCTTACTTGAGAGGAACATGGCCGCCATCCTTCGCCTTCTCACTCACCTCCACGGACCACCACCACCCACACCACCACCTTCACCACCTCGACGATCTTCTCCTCCATCCTCCCATACATCCCCACCTCCATCACCTCCCCCATCACATTCTTCTCCTCTACCATCCCCACCACCCCCACCCCAACCTAGGCGATCATCTCCCCCTCTCGCATCTATTCCCATCCCCGTATCCATCTCTACACTCATGACCACTTCTCTTGCACCCACACCACCTTCTACCTCCTCCACCGTCACTTCATATGTGCGCCGCAAGAAATTGCCGGTGCGCTCCAAATCTCTCCCACCTCCACCCACTACCGTCACCATCACATCTTCTCCCCCCATTTCTATTCCTTTTACCACCGCCTTGATCGTCGTGCTTCCACTACCACCCACCACCACCGACACTCCACCCATCATTCACACCACCACTGCACCTATTCCTCCACCTCTTTCCCCGCTTCTCCGCACACCCCCTGTCTCCCCCGACCACCCATCCACACCCTCTTCCGAGGGGGGCGAGGACTCGCCTTCTCTTGATTTTTGATTTCACTTTATTTTTTGACCTCCCCCTTGCATATTTCTGCACTTTCACGATCATATCTCATTGCTAGCATTGTCATGTCTAGCTTGGGGGAAGTCTATTTTGCTGTGTTGTCGTGTTTTGTTTTCTTTGTGTGTGTGTGCTTGTTTTACTTTTTGTCATGTCGTATCATTTTCTTTCTTTCTTTTTCTATTTTTCGTGTCGTGTGGTTTGATTTTGATTTTTCTTTATTTTCAGTCTCGTATCTGTGTTTTCCTTGTTTTTCATTTCTTTTTGTGTCAGTGTGTATTCCCCCCCCCCATTTTCATTGCCCTCCCGTGCTCACTCTTATTGCATTGAGGGCAATGCAAGCTTCAGTTTGGGGGAGTCGCACTTTGTGCGTCATTTGAGTCTTTCTTTTTCGTTTTTGTGCCGTTTTCATCGTGTTTTAATTATTATTTTCTTCTTTTTTATCTCTTTCTCCTAGAGATGAACCCTATGATGAATTGCCACAAAATCACACACACCTAGCATAGCATCGATAATCACATTCACTAACTCTAGGATATCGAGTCCTCTTGCATTTCATGCATCGTGGGTCCACTTAGCTTTTTGTGAGTCGGGTGTCGTGCCTAGCTATTTGGTGTGTTTCTGCTTTGTGATTTTGCTTTATATACCTGTCCAGGAATGACCCCTAGATTATCACGCTTCGATATGAATAATGCGGTATTTGCTTCTATTGTCTGTTTCTGTATGCATGATTATATATATCGTATGCTTCATTTCGCATGTGTCGGGATTCCACAATTAAGGACTAGGATAACCCATTTAGCCCATGCTCTAATTAGCGAGAATAGTTTCCTTTGCCCAAGTGTTTAGATTCCGATTTCTTTTTTGTTTTACTTGGTGCAAATCCCCTCGTCGTGTACAGTTCTCCCACTTGGGAGAGTACACATGTGTATAGACAAAAACCCAAAAATCCAAAAGAAAAAAAAGAGAAAAGAAAAGAAAAACCCAAAAAGAAGAGAAAAGAAAAGAAAAAAAAATTGTATAGCCAAAAATTAAAAAAAAAAATACAAATACCCAAAACCCAAAAAAATTCCCGTGTGAATATCTTTTCCTGCTTGCCGAGAATAAAGGGAAGGCGAGAATTTGCACAGAGTGTTCTTCTCCACATCATCTCAACCCCCATCGGTTTCGAAAGCACTTGGCTTAGGAACTTTTTAGCTATTATCTAGGCTATAGTGGTGTGATTTCCTTAACCCGAGTTGTGGAGTCCCCGACGCATGACATGCTTCAACTCTCTCTCTATTCTCATGCATGCTTGAACCACATATATTCACTCCTTTATTCAATTCGAATCGATATTTGGGTCATTTCCTAGATTTTTGTATATCGAGCTTTATCGCACATCGTAGATAGTGACACGGACTGCTAGCGCATGCCCACACTCACTCGCGCTTCACCGCGTGAGCCCACGGAACTTGTCTGGACTCGTATTCCTTGGTTTAGTGATGTGATTTGGCGTTTTCTTGCTTGGTGTGTCGTTTTTGATTTTGTTGGCCCTGACGGGTGATCTAGGATATAGAGTTTTCTTTTTCTCTATTTCTCTCTATTTTTCCTCTCCGAGCTCCTACTCTCACTCGTCTTCCTCGGGGACGAGGAAGAGTTCAGCTTGTGGGATTTTGACGTGCGTTTATATTTCATATATTTGCGCACATTTTCTTCCGTGTTTTTCCGTATTTTACCGCCGTCTTATATTCGTTTTCTCGTGTTTTCTTGTTTTCTTTCACTTTTCCGTGTTTTTCGTATTTTGCAGGAGTTTACTGGCATATGGGGCATAAAACGATGATATCATGAGTCCCCGGAGCAACGGGAGAAGTCACGCATGATCCAGAGGGTCAAACGATGAAGATTGCATCTTTCAGCCCCTCACCCGATCGGTTGGTCATTGTCAACCGATCGGGTGATGCACGCGTGCACCACCCGGACGCAGCTTGGAGCTCACAAGAAGTCACCCGGTCGGTTCAGTGACCGGGTCAGAAGCCCAAAGTCTCTGAAATTCGAAGTTGATTGCCAACCGATCGGGTGACTTTCACCCAATCGGTTCACCTGTAGCTGAATTTCAAAAGCCAAGACACGGTCAGCTCAACCGGCCTCCTCACCCGACGGCACCAAGATCCAACCGGTCGCATTCATATGTCAACCGACTGGGTGAAGCTGACCGGGTGAAGTCCCGCATCTCGCTACCAAAATTTGAAGCAGGTCACCTGATCGGTTGACTTGTCAACCGATCGGGTGATATCTTTTCCTATATATAGAATCCTAGGTTTTCCAGAAACGGGGCTGATTGTTTTTTTGCTGTTTTCTTCATTTTGTGACGGCTGTAATTTCCCAGTTTTTGTAAGTTTTCAGATCTTTGTCAAACTTTAGTATTATCTTAATTGCTTTACTACCATCGCTTTTCTATTGTTTGATCATGATTTTTACGGTCGATTTCTATTTAGATCGCTTTTTACTAAATATGTGTGAGTAGTTCCCAAATCTGGGATTTTGGCGGAAACCCCTTCGTGGGCCCTTTCCGATGCGTCCATAGGGCTAGGAAATCGATAGGAATTAGGAATCTAATGGTTACGCGGGGTGTTTTATTTTCATCGGCGGGAAAAAGACCGCCTTTGACCGTTGGGCCAAGGGGGAATAAACTTGGCGGTTGACTCCCTAGCCATAGCTCACGCCCTTAGCGTAGATGCCAAATCCTAGCACGCGGGAGCGGCAGGATGAGACGTTGGGAGTTATTGTTGCGAGCTTAGTGCTCCCGGAGTCGATCAGTGTTAATGGACACGGGAGTGCCCACTGATCGAACCCGTGAAGTCCGGTGTATCATCCTGGGCACCGACCAGAATATCGGGCCCATTGGACGCCGGTACCACTTTCAGAGGCAACGTCTCACCATTAGACCCTGATTCCGATCGCTATCCTACCCGTAGGCCGTATCGGCGAGAGTCTTTCGATAGGGTGGAAACCAAAGTCCCGGGTTTTTCCTTTATATTGTCTATACCTTGCATTCCGTTTACCGTGACAACCCATCATTCGATCTGGGCTAGCTCGCCCATGGGGTGATTTTGATCCTCTTTGACACAAGCACATCCACGCATCCCTGAGTTCGACCCCCCAAGCCACACTACAACACCGTGCGCTTGCGGTTACAAATATTTAAATCTCGCGCCCCCAATCGTATTATTGCACACATCTAGCACGCACTTACGGGGGACATCAGTGCCGGGAGGTGCAGACAGTGCAGGCTCGGGCTGAGGGATCACGGGGTCGATGGGTGCAGGTGGTGCCTGCTCAGCTCCCTCGGCCTCTAGCACGTAGGCGGCGGGGATCAGGAGATCCATCGCCGGAAGCCAGTCCCCGTGTGCCGGTCCTATATTCCTAATTCCTATTGATTTCTATTTAGATCGCTTTTTACTAAATATGTGTGAGTAGTTCCCAAATCTGGGATTTTGGCGGAAACCCCTTCGTGGGCCCTTTCCGATGCGTCCATAGGGCTAGGAAATCGATAGGAATTAGGAATCTAACGGTTACGCGGCGTGTTTTATTGTCATCGGCGGGAAAAAGACCGCCTTTGACCGTTGGGCCAAGGGGGAATAAACTTGGCGGTTGACTCCCTAGCCATAGCTCACGCCCTTAGCGTAGATGCCAAATCCTAGCGCGCGGGAGCGGCAGGATGAGACGTTGGGAGTTATTGTTGCGAGCTTAGTGCTCCCGGAGTCGATCAGTGTTAATGGACACGGGAGTGCCCACTGATCGAACCTGTGAAGTCCGGTGTATCATCCTGGACACCGACCAGAATATCGGGCCCATTGGACGCCGGTACCACTTTCAGAGGCAATGTCTCACCATTAGACCCTGATTCCGATCGCTATCCTACCTGTAGGCCGTATCGGCGAGAGTCGTTCGATAGGGTGGAAACCAAAGTCCCGGGGTTTTCCTTTATATTGTCTATACCTTGCATTCCGTTTACCGTGACAACCCATCATTCGATCTGGGCTAGCTCACCCATGGGGTGATTTTGATCCTCTTTGACACAAGCACATCCACGCCTCCCTGAGTTCGACCCCCCAAGCCACACTACAACACCGTGCGCTTGCGGTTACAAATATTTAAATCTCGCGCCCCCAATCGTATTATTGCACACATCTAGCACACACTTACGGGGGACATCAGTGCCGGGAGGTGCAGACAGTGCAGGCTCGGGCTGAGGGATCACGGGGTCGATGGGTGCAGGTGGTGCCTGCTCAGCTCCCTCGGCCTCTAGCACGTAGGCGGCGGGGATCAGGCGATCCATCGCCGAAAGCCAGTCCCCATGTGCCGTTCCTATATTCCTAATTCCTATCGATTTCTATTTAGATCTCTTTTTACTAAATATGTGTGAGTAGTTCCCAAATCTGGGATTTTGGCGGAAACCCCTTCGTGGGCCCTTTTCGATGCGTCCATAGGGCTAGGAAATCGATAGGAATTAGGAATCTAACGGTTACGCGAGGTGTTTTATTGTCATCGGCGGGAAAAAGACCGCCTTTGACCGTTGGGCCAAGGGGGAATAAACTTGGCGGTTGACTCCCTAGCCATAGCTCACGCCCTTAGCGTAGATGCCAAATCCTAGCGCGCGGGAGCGGCAGGATGAGACGTTGGGAGTTATTGTTGCGAGCTTAGTGCTCCCGGAGTCGATCAGTGTTAATGGACACGGGAGTGCCCACTGATCGAACCTGTGAAGTCTGGTGTATCATCCTGGGCACCGACCAGAATATCGGGCCCATTGGACGCCGGTACCACTTTCAGAGGCAACGTCTCACCATTAGACCCTGATTCCGATCGCTATCCTACCCGTAGGCCATATCGGCGAGAGTCGTTTGATAGGGTGGAAACCAAAGTCCCGGGTTTTTTCTTTATATTGTCTATACCTTGCATTCCATTTACCGTGACAACCCATCATTCGATCTGGGCTAGCTCGCCCATGGGGTGATTTTGATCCTCTTTGACATAAGCACTTCCACGCCTCCCTGAGTTCGACCCCCAAGCCACACTACAACACCGTGCGCTTGCGGTTACAAATATTTAAATCTCGCGCCCCCAATCGTATTATTGCACACATCTAGCACGCACTTACGGGGGACATCAGTGCCGGGAGGTGCAGACAGTGCAGGCTCGGGCTGAGGGATCACGGGGTCGATGGGTGCAGGTGGTGCCTGCTCAGCTCCCTCGGCCTCTAGCACGTAGGCGGCGGGGATCAGGAGATCCATCGCCGGAAGCCAGTCCCCGTGTGCCGGTCCTATATGTGTCCGAGCGGGGCTCGGGAGGATCATGTAATCGGCACTAAAGGGACCGTGCAACCATACCCAGTGCCAATGACCGTGGGGATGAAGCATCTTAATACGGGCCATAACGTCTATCAAAAGTGCAGTGGGGCCCGGAGGTCGTCGGAGGTCGTCAGGTAGGTCTACGTCGGTCATAAGGGCTAGAAGCGTGATCAGACCGCCGCAACAAATAGGTGAGCGAGCACCCACCGAAATGATGATGCAGTCTGAAAACCAGCTAGCAATATCAATCTCAACGGCGGGGATCAGGTCGTCGCTACCCCTATCCAGAACTCTAGGGCGAGTCATCGCGTAGAGCATGTAGAGCTCAGGCGTATACATCGTCCTAGGCTCGTACCTCGCTAGGAAAGTGGTCGCCATGAGGCACTGTGATATGCAGAGGCAGGGGTGCAGGATGGCTGATGCAGTGGCCCTACTAGGGTCAAAGCCAAGATGGGATCCCGTGATCCGTGTCCAGAAGGTGGAGGTGTCGAACGACGGTGGTGGGATGTGCGTGGGTGCGTAGGCACGGTCGGGGACAGGGACATCAGGCCACTGGAAGAACGCACGAAGCATGTCGAGAGTGACCTCGCACTCTCGATCCATCAATCAGAATGTGCATCCTCCAGGGGTTCGGTCAATTGAGCTCAGGACCTCTAGTGTCGGACGGATGTAAGTATCCGCCAACATCGACAAAAAATCACGCCATCCCACGTTGTCGTACAACGTGAGTAGCCCCTCTAGCACCCCTAGGCGGTCAAGGTCTGCTAAGTGTGTGAACCTAGAGGGCACTATCGAGCACTGGGTGATACGCTCAAATCAGACGCGCTGTGCATCGTTTCTGAACGTGATCCCCAGCGGCCCGACGGCGGGAGCCGGTGGAGGGACAGGATCAGCTGGGATTGGCTGTGTGGATGATGGTGGTGGTGGCGGGCTAGGTGGAGGGGATCCCTCCCTAGCGTGAGAGGGATTGGGGTCATCGGTCCGCCTCCGCTTGGGGGCGGATCCCTGTGTGCATGGCCTAGTGCGGGGCGGCATGTGTGCCGCGAGTGCTCACCCAACAAGAATAATATGCGGCGTGCTAAAAGAATGGAACGAACGTACCTGAACATGCCGCGAGAGCAAATCAACAAGAGCGTTCGAAGAGCGCCGCCTCCGCGAAGGCAAAAGCGCGTCCAGAAGCTCCCCCAAGATAGCCTGCAAATCAAACAATGATATCAGCAGATAATATTCGAAATACATGGGAGAGATGGGGTGTAATAGATAGATAAAGACTTAATTTGAGTTTTGGGCTCAACGGGTCTACGGATCGAGAGAAATAAGGAGAAAATGGGATTTCAGGGCAAACCGAGGCGATAGGGGGCGGGGGAGGGGCGACGCCGGTGATATGGACGGTAGCCGGCGGTCGGCGCGACTCGGGGAGGTCGGTCGCCGTTCGGAGGGGGTTGATTCGGGCGCGTGAGCTCTTACAGTGGGCGAGGGAGACGAAGCAGCGGAAGCTCGGGCGAAAATGGGGTAAAATTTGGGGTTTTAGAAAATCGCGCCCGCCTCCGCGCTTATATATAAGTTGTTACGACTCGGCCGAGTGACAATGTCACTCGCCGAGTGCGTAAAAGGAAAAATTACGAAAAAATCTCATTCCCACTTACGACTCGGCCGAGTGGTTTTTTTTCACTCGGCCGAAGGGAGAAAACTCCTTCGGCCGAGTGGCTCTGCCACTCGGTAATTTTTAGGCTTGGAGGGTATCTGTTTCACTCGACCGAGGGACTAAACGTACTCGGTCGAGTGGCAGTTAATACTGAAATGCACAAAAAAAGACAGAGAGTTAGTTCCGCAGACTTTCCTGGTTGGTGCTCCACTCGGCCAAGTGGAGTCCTTTGCTCGGCCGAGGCGCATATGATACTCAGCCGAGTGACGTGCTGTTTTATGCTTCGGGGCTCCGTTTTCGCTCTACTCTCTGTTTTTCTTCCTCCAGTTGGTTTCTTCCTCCTCATAAGGCCTGAACGCATTCCTGGAGCACTCTTCCTTGCCTCTATCTTCCTCTTATGATTGATCTCCTTTTCTCCTTCTCATGTCATGAAAAATAGGACCCGTTGTCACGATTTTTATGGGCAAAAAGACTCTAAAAACTAACAAAAGTCTAAACCAAAAATGAAAATCAAATAAAAATAATGCAAAAACCGTCGGGTTACCTCTCGACAAGCGCTTGTTTAAGGTCTTGAGCTCGACCCCTCTGGATTTTCAATTTAGCACGGGATGTTGGGTGCATATGAGATGCACCCGTCGAATTTGTCGGGAAGACCGCTCGGATTTGGATCATGGTGGTGCATGGCCCTCCTCAGTGCCCCTTCATCATGGGCAATGTTGGGGAATGGCTCCCCCAAGCTTGAGCTTGTTCCGGTCCTTGACCTCGCCGGTGACACCGATCTTCGAATCGGTGGAGCTTTCATTGGGTTCTTCAATGTCGAGAGCTTGGAAAGCTCTCGAATTCTTGCAACTTCAGCGTCGCCATCATCATTTGCCGTGGAGCTATTGGGAGAGTCCTCCAATGTCTCTTCTTCACCCAAATCTTGGCTTTCTTCAAAGCCATCATCGTGGAGTGCACCGATGGAGTGGGGGATAGCTTCTTCAATGACCTCGTCAAGGAGGTATGAAAGGTCATCTGGTCGTCCCTTGAGTAGATATATTCTATTTACTTCACCCGTAAGGACTCCCTCGGAATAGCGCTTGAGCTGTTGTCCATTCACCTTGAATGAGGCTCCATCTTTACCTACTAACTCAAAGGCTCCTCCCGGTTGTATGTGCTTGATGGTGAATGGTTCGGACCACCGTGATCTCAACTTTCCGGGAAATAGTCGGAGTCGGGAATTATATAGCAAGACTTTGTCTCCAACCATGAAATCCGTGACAGTTATGCGTGCGTCGTGGAGAATCTTGGTCCTTTCTTTGTAAATCCTTGAGCTCTCGTAGGCATCTCTTCTAATTTCGTCAAGCTCATTGATGTCTAAGAGCCGCCTCACCGTCGCACTCTTATAGTCATAATTGAGGGTCTTGATGGCCCAATACGCGTGGTGCTCCAACTCTACCAGCAAGTGACAAGCTTTCCCATAAACAAGTCAGAACGGTGTGGTGCCAATGGGTGTGCGAAAGGCCGTGCGATATGCCCATAGAGCATCGTTTAACTTCATGGACCAATCCTTTCTAGATCGATCTACGGTCTTTTCAAGAATTTGCTTGATTTCTCTATTCGAAACCTCCACTTGGCCGCTTGTCTAAGGGTGATATGCCATTCTAATTCTATGGTTTACCCCGTACTTTTTCAACTTGGTTTCAAACTTGTTTTCTATGAAGTGGCTTCCCCCGTCACTTATCAAAGTACGAGGTACCCTAAAGCGTGGGAAAATATTCTGCTTGAAAAACTTGGAAACAGCCCTCGCATCATTGGTAGGGGTGGCGATGGCTTCTACCCATTTAGAGACGCAGTCCACGGCCAATAAGATGTACTTGTTACCTTTGCTTGACGGGAATGGTCCCATGAAGTCCACTCCCCAACAATCAAATAGCTCAATTTCTAGAATGGGCCTCATTGGCATCTCATTTCGTTTGGAAATATTCCCGGTCCGTTGACATCTATCACACCCCTTGACAAAGTCGTGGGTGTCTCTGAACATGGTCGGCCAAAAGAATCCACTCTGCAATATTTTAGCTGTAGTCTTGGAAGCGGCGTGATGTCCCCCGCATGGCATACCATGGCAATGCAAGATGATGGAGGTGGCCTCCTCCTTAGAAATGCATCTCCGAATAACCCCCTCCTTGCATATCTTAAAGAGATACGGATCTTCCCAGAAATAGCTACGGACTTCATTCATAAATCTCCTATTTTGCTGTGTGGGCATCCCGTATGGTTTAATCCTACAAGCCAAATAATTGACAAAGTCCGCATACTAAGGAACTTCCCCGGGCCTTATGGCGTATAGCCTCTCATCAACAAAGGTATCATCGATAGGTAAACTCTTGTCCTCCTTGTCACGAACAAGCCTGGACAAATGATCTGCCACAATGTTGTCCGTACCCTTCTTGTCTCTGATTTCAAAATCAAACTCTTGCAATAAAAGTATCCACCTAATCAACCTTGGTTTGGCCTCTTTCTTGCTTAGAAGATACTTCAATGCCGCGTGGTCGGTGTGGACAATTACCTTGGAACCAAGGAGGTAGGAGCGAAACTTTTCTATGGAATAGACGACCGCTAGAAGCTCTTTCTTAGTAGTTGTATAATTTTTCTGCGCGTCATCCAATGTTTTGCTTGCATAGAATATTGCATGAAGCTTTCTGTCTTTCCTTTGTCCCAATACCGCTCCAATGGCTTGGTCACTTGCATCACACATGAGCTCAAAGGGAAGGCTCCAATCCGGTGGTTGTATGATGGGTGGGAAAATTAGTGCTTCCTTCAATGTATTGAACGCTTGCAAGCATTCACCTGAAAAAACAAACGGGGCATCTTTAGCAAGCAAGGAGGTAAGAGGTCGGGCAATCAAGGCGAAATCCTTGATAAAGCGGCGGTAAAACCCCGCATGACCAAGAAAACCCCTAATTCCCTTAACATTAATAGGAGGAGGGAGTTTCTCGATTACATCAATCTTCGCCTTATCAACCTCAATCCCTCTTGAGGAAACAAGGTGCCCAAGCACTATCCCTTCGGTAACCATGAAGTGACATTTCTCCCAATTAAGAGTAAGATTATTTTGTTGACATCTTTTAAGAACTTTAGTAAGATTAGCCAAACAAGAATCAAACTCACTTCCATAAACTGAGAAATCATCCATGAAAACTTCCATAATATCTTCAATATAGTCGGAAAAGATGGAAGTCATGCACCTCTGAAAGGTGGCGGGTGCATTACATAGACCAAATGGCATTCTACGGTAAGCATAGGTGCCATAGGGACAATGAAAGTAGTCTTTTCTTGGTCGTCTTCATGCAAAGGGATTTGGAAGAAACCCGAATACCCATCCAAATAACAAAAGTATTTATGTTTAGCAAGACGTTCGAGCATTTGGTCAATGAATGGTAATGGGTAATGGTCTTTTCGGGTGGCTTTATTTAGTTTTCTATAATCAATTCACATCCACCATCCCGTGACAGTGCGTGTAGAAATGGGCTCTCCTTTATCGTTTTTTATAACGGTCATCCCCCCTTTCTTGGGGACGACGTGAACGGGGCTAACCCATCTACTGTCAGAGATAGGGTAGATAATTCCGGCCTCAAGCAATTTTAGGATTTCCTTTTTGACCACCTCCTTCATGTTGGGGTTCAACCGCCTTTGAGGCTCTATGGAGGTGGCGTCAGTGTTTTCCAAATGGATTCTATGCGTGCAAAGCCTAGGGCTTATTCCCTTAAGATCAGAGATAGTGTAGCCAAGGACATACTTGTGACTCCTAAGAACATCTAGGAGTCTCTCAAGTAGATCATGAGTGAGGTGGGAGTTAACTATCACCAGGAAGGTCAATTTATTACCCAAGAAAGCATACCTTAGGTTCGGTGGTAATTGTTTAAGCTCTACCTCAAGAGGTGTCGTACCCTCTGCTTCATCAGCTTGTGTAAGTTTGGCCTCTCCTTCAACATCTGAGTTTAGCTCATGTTCGGATGGTGCACTCTCCAGTGGAGGCTTAGATTCGCTTCTTGGTGAGGACGGTGCATCTGAATAGACACTGCACAATTCTGTGTGGGCATCGATAGGACCTCCACTTTGCTCCGGTTCATTCCTGAGACCAAGAGATATGTCAGTTAATCCATAAATGCAGGAGTGGGGGTCATAGCGTGCACTTCCCTGAATATCGGTATGTCCAGTGGATTCCTCGGGGATGTAGCACTTCTCGATGTACGTTCTGCTGTCTTCGAAATATAGCTTGTCGTCTCTCACATTAACTCTGATGTCGCCCCCAATTGTCCCATCCGGGGAGATTTGATCCATCACGAAGCATGCAAATAATTGTTCGACGGGGTCCTCGATGTTAATAACAAAGCTCCAGTGGCGTGGACTTCATCAACAAGTTCCTTAAGGAGCTCTGCAAAGGATTCATCATCACCCTGGCCAGACTCAGTCATTGGCATTGCACCCCCCATGTTACCTGTTAAGATCTTGTGGAAAATTTTGGGAGAGCATGCAAATTGGGCTGTAAAAAAAGTTAGAAAAGAATGAAGAAATAAATAAAGAAATTGAAAAATAACCGGGTGATCGAAATCGAACTCCGCCAAAAACCTTCCCCGGCAACGGCGCCAAAAACTTGATCGCCCGCCCCGAACACACACCCGGGGCGAGACTCGCTAGTCTTACCGCAAGCGCACGGTGTAGCGGCGAGCGGGTATCGAACACGAGGATGGCAAATGACGGTGTCTTCTTCAATTCACTTGGCTATAAGAACAGTCGAGAAATATTCGCAATAAGGCGGTCACAGTCGTTCAATTGTATAAAGAAAATATCAAATTAATAAAATGCCTAGGGATAGGGAGTCCCCGCTACAAACCGTATCTCGTCATCGTGATTCGTAGGTTTCACAATTGCTAGACTAGAAATTCAGGTGAACTAGTTGCAACTAAATGTAGAACCAAACTCACGCTCTTGCGCTATTGCCGGTCTATAGCAAACCTAGGGTAGTGTCCAATCTCTTGCAAACCCTAACCTAGGCAAGCTAGCGTGAAGAACAACATCATCGTTCAATCGTATCTCGAGCCCACTCTCGTGCAAACTCGAGCTATGACCTAGGTTGGGATAGTTCCTACCCGTCCAATCTCTTGCAAACGGGTATTGGTATAGAATTACAATCGAAAACCCTAGTTTCGGTCCAATCTCTTGCAAACCGATTCCAGAGAAACCCAATTGTAACCCAATTCGAATTTCAAGGGCTTCCTACCGATTTGGGATCCAATCTCTTGCAAATCCCAATCGGTATGAATCCCTAGCTATTCATATTAAATCAATCCGAAACTAACCCTAATCAATTCTAGCAAGAATCCTACCAATTCATCACAAATTAGAAATAGGGTTCGTAGGGTTCATCCCTACACCCTAAGATGATAAAACTACTCACAATTCATAATGGAAATCATTAAAAATTCAATAATAAAAACAATAGAATTCATTGCAATAGAAAATATATCAATAAAAATGAGGTTTTTGATAGAAAGAGAGACAAACCAATGAAGTTTCAATAGCATCCAACAAATTAACACTTTTATCTCTCTCCAAAGAACCAAATCTAATCTCCTAAAAAGTAATCAAAAAGGGCTGCCAAAAGTATGAGAAAAGCTCTCTCTAACTAGGTTAAAAACTGGGGTTAAATACCCCCCAAAATCGCCCAAAAAACTGTGACAAAATTGCACCTGCGCAGCTTGAAAATCGCACTTTACGCTACAGGCAGTGCGGCTCACTCGGCCGAGGGACAAATGTCGCTTGGCCGAGTGACAGACCCTGACAGATTCTAGTAACTTCGGACTTTTTGGGGTCGTCTCCTCGGGAGTCACTCGGCCGAGTGACTTTCTTCACTCGGCCGATGTGATTTCTTCATTCGGCCGAGTCAGAACTCGGGAGCTGACTGACGGATTATAGTAACTTCGGGATTTTTGCTTGCCGTCGTCGAGATGCCACTCGGGCGAGTGGTGTCTCCATGCTCGGCCGAGTGGTCTGGCGATGCTTGTCCGAGTGCACACTGATATTCAATCTGCTGCGTGTCCGATCTGGCCGGCCGAGCGGGCTGTCGATGGTCGGCCGAGTGACTCCTTCACTCGGCCGAGTGGCATGCTGAAAATGCCCAATCTTCATATTTTTGCTTCCTCGTCGCTCCTACGACATTCTTTCTTCTTGCACTCCTCTCCAATCGCAGAATTCCCCTCAAAAGAGTCACGGGTGACACTCCGGAGTGGGTGCATCTCAGAATCACTCCAAATCGCTCCAAATCTCCTGAAATTCGACAAAAACAAGAAATCGTGAAAAGCATCGCAATATTGTCGAATAATCATGAAAAACGCGATATGGGCGATCTAAATGGCATGCAAACAAGCAGAAAAAAGGTGTAAAATATGGAGTGATCAGATACCACCCGATATCTAGGATCGTTTACGCCAAAGTTTGGATCACCCTGCTTATAAGTATAGTAACCTGCTTGGCCAAACCTGACTGGCCGTGTATGCATGTATCAATGTTAGAATTCCAATTATAATCTATTCACAAACATTGATTCTAAATACCTTCAAATAAGTTTCTTTAACATTTTTATCGCATGTAAACTCATATTCACTATGATAACTCTTGTTCACTTTTGTCCACCATGTTCTGATGCTTTTTAGATACACTTGTTGCACGATTGCTCACGTTCAAACAGTCTTATCACCTGCTGCATGCCATCTATGACTCAGTGAATGCTAATGAAATATTGTATGGAAAATCATGTGGTACATCTTGTGGAATATCTTGTGAAATATCTTGTGGAACATCATGTAGGAAACATGTACATAGTACACTTAACACTTCACTAGGTTTGGAGTAACTCATAGTTTGAGAGAATGTGGGAGTGGCTGGAGTTCATCTACCTGTCCAGCTACCAGTGTTTTGGCAATCCCGTCCAGCTGCCCGTGTTTCAACAAATTCAACATGCTGCCTGTGTCAGCATCCTGTCTAGCTGCCTGTGTTTCGGCATTCGTCTGGGTAAGCGCACCAGGCAAGAGATGAACTCAAAGGTTGCATATCATACTCTCCGGCTTGAGTCACGTAGTTCTAGTGTAGTCACTGCTTGCACAATCACCTTTACTTTATGCACTACATGCACTTTACTTAACACACGTGAGCAGCCACCAGTACTTTACTTATCGCTTTTCTATGCATGACTGCATTTACTTTACTTGTCGCACTTGTCTATAGCTACTTCTTTAGCATGTTTCCTAACTTAGCCTACTTTATACTTGTGCACTGCTTTTATTTCTATTTTTAGAATTGTTGTGACTTACCTACGGTTCTATTTTCGTGGCACCGCAGACAACACACATACTGATATAGATGTTCTTGAGTATGAGGAGCCAGAGTTCGACCCTGAGATCACAGCTTTTAGAGTTATATTCACATATGTACTTCTTTTCTTTAGTATATCCTTGTTGTATAATATGGATTGTAATAAAATGGACACTATTTGAGTCTTTTTGTACATCTCTGCATCGTGGCTATATTGTTTTCACTGGTGATCTGCAGTCATGCAAATGAAATCAAATAAGTAATGGCCCACTGAAAGCGGGTCGTTACACCCGGCCCGAACCCATTTTTTATTTTTAAAAATGCCTGACCTGCCAGCAGCTGTAGGTGCATGCCAGCATATGACCGTTCCCTGTAAATGGAGGTGGGCACTTTGGGTTTTTTGGCCAAAGGACCAAACAACCCCCAACGGCCATTTGGGGGGTTTTTTGGTCTTTTTACACCCAAAAATTTCCTATAAAATGCCCACAACCCCTCATATATTTGCACAAATATCAAACTATCAAACTCTCTCTATTTTCAAGCAATCAATTCGCAGCTCTTTCCTATCAGTCAAGGCGGTATCGTAAGGCTCAACTCTCTGTCAACTTCGCTCTCAACTCGTTGTCAAGCTTAAGTCTTAAATCGTTGTTAAGCTCGGCTTCGCACTCAAGTCTCAGCTCCCTCCGCTCTCAAGCTCATCTACCATCTACCCCACTCACAAGTAGCAGCTTGGCAATTAGGTTCATTTATATATTAGCATAATGGCAGGACCAAACAACCGTTGGAATTTTAATATCCACTTTTGACAACACTGAGGAGCAAGATAATTTTAATTTGATGCTCGGTAACCCGATAGAAACACCAAATTTTGATATTGATATGTCACAAACCGAAACATACGAGTACACGAATCATATACCAGATTTTGCTACTTCTGCACAGACTTCTTTTGTAAACTCTTCTACTCATGCAAAACCTATTAATCCTGCTGTTCCTTCTACAGAACAAACACAACCCAGATCATGAAAAT
Source organism: Scilla litardierei (assembly GCA_030789695.1). Lineage (NCBI taxonomy): Eukaryota > Viridiplantae > Streptophyta > Magnoliopsida > Asparagales > Asparagaceae > Scilla > Scilla litardierei. The sequence goes on from CM061133.1 coordinate 43,193,571, forward strand.
CTATGGTTTGGGAGCACCTTACGGTTAAAATTGTCACTGGCAAAGGACAACGGGCGTTATGCAAAATATGTAGAACAGATTTTAATTGCAAAGCTTCTGATGGCACAAGACACCTTAAGAGATACATAGCATCTCACACAAAAAGGGATATTAAACAAATCACCTTAAACTTATTCGCATCTTCTTCCTCTCTATCTAATTTCTCATACTCTGATGAGACAATGAGAAAAGAGACGGCTAGATTGGGTTTATGCCAAGAATTACCATTTAGTTATGGGAAAAGCATCGAATTAGAACGGTTTAACCAAGTGGCCCTTAACCCTGCATTTAGAAGAGTGCCTAGAAACACTCTTTGAATAGATGCTATGTCAGCTTTTCAAGCTGTGAAAGCTAAATTGCTGGAAACTTTTGCTAGCTTAAATTCTAGAATATCTTTAACTTCGGACATTTGGACAACAAATGGCGAGCGTCTTATTACATCGCTGTATGTAGATCATACCTACATGCTTAACAAGATAATTATAGGATTTAGAATGTTAGAGCATGCTCATACTGGGGGTGTTATAATGTCTGTTATTAATGATTTTAATATATCTGAAAAGATTTTTTCATTTAATTTTGATAATGCATCTAATAACACTAGTGCAATTAGTTATTTAAAAAGAAATTTGACCCCGATAAGGATGTGTTGTTGTTTCATCAAAGATGTGCATGTTAGATCTTCAACTTGATAGTTCATGATGGACTTAAAACTTATTCAATTTATTTAGATAAAATTAGTAACCTCATGTTGTATATACATACTTCTGGCACTAGGCGACATCAGTACAAACTACTGTGTCGTACTAGCCAAACACCGTACCTTGCCTTTAAATTTTATGTTCCACACATGTGTAATTCAACTTATATAATGCTGTGTTTCATGTTTAAGAATAGAGATCCACTTATAGATTTTGCGATTACATACCTTCCACTTGACCCTTCATATGAAATTAGTGAAAACGAGTGGATAACTCTTGGTCATTGACCGGCGCCCCATTTATGGTATGGGCGCGGTGTCGTTTTATCGCAAGTGCACGGTTAGTGTAGGGTGCGGGTTTATCGAACTCAGGGAGGTGGATGTCTTGAGTGGCTACTAGCCTCGCCTAGGTTGTGTGCTAGCTACGCGGATGATGTGGGTGAAGTGTAGAAATAAAAGAAAGAAATAAAAAGACACGAAATGAATCCCCGCTAACACGGGCTAGAGCACTCATGACACTTGGCATTAGACTAGATCCAGGGTGAGACATTGCCCCCAAAAGGAGGTACCTAGCGTCCATGGCCCGATATTCCGGTCGGTACCAAGCACGCTAGGCCTACCCGGTTCCGGACGGTGGGCATTCCCATGTCCATTAACACCTTCCACAACCGGGAGCATTAAGGCCAGAATGATAACTCCCAACACTTCGTCCAAGCCGCTCCTGCGCGCTAGGAATTGATGTCTACACAAGAGGCGTGAGCTGTGGCTAGGGAGTCAACCGCCAAGTTTATTCCCCCTTGGCCCGACGGTCAGAGGCGGTCTTTCTCCCGCCAATGACAATGAAACACCCCCGCGTAACCCTAATGGCCAAATAGGTCAAATGCGATTTCTAGCGATACATCGAAGCGGATCTTGACTGGACAAGCACCGGAACCCAACCCCCAACACATCTAGTGTGTTGTCGTACAAATTGGACCCAGATCGCTAGAAATACCCATTGACACATTACATCGAACACGTGCCATGCAACCAAGTCTAATGTAAATTTCCAAGCAACAATCCTACCCTAACCCGTATTAGGGTTCATCAAAACTACTCAATGGTGAATAACATATAAACAAACAACACAAAAGACATATAAACTTTCACCATCAAGCAAAATAAACACAATACAAACAATGGAGCAAAAGAGAGGAAAATACTTATCTTGAGTTAAATCGTCAATCCAATACAAGACTTATTGAGCAAAAGACCTAATCTAAACTAACCTAGAACTCACAAGAGAAGGGGGGCAAAAAGCCCTAAAAACTCCATGAGATCTCTTTCAGTCGGCCAACTTCGAGTATTTATAGCCCCACTTCGAAACCCTAATGGTTCGGGTCCAAACCCGCAGAAAAAACGTCACCCGATCGGTTGACAAGTCAACCGATCGGGTGATCTGTTACAAATAATAAACAGAAAACGGCGGAGCTTCACCCGGTCAGATGAACCGGTCGGTTGAGTTCTTGGGGTGACCGGTTGGGTCATGGCGCCATCGGGTGAAGAGGTCGGTTGGATGCTCGTGTCTTGGCTCCTCAGAATCAGCTACAGATGAACCGATCGGGTGAGGGTCACCCGATCGGTTGGCATTTGGCTCGAAAAGACAGAGAATCAGCCTCGTTTGAACCGGCCTGTGAACCGGTCGGGTGACATTCACTTGAGCTCCGGCTGAGACCGGGTGGTGCATACGTGCATCACCCGATCGGTTGGAGATGACCAACCGACCGGGTGAGGGGCTGAAAGTTGTAATCTTCGTCGTTTGACCCCCAGGATCATGTGTGACTCCTCCCGTTGCTCCAGGGACTTGAGATATCGTCGTTAAACGTCCCCTACACGGGCAATCTCCTGCAAACATGGAGAAACAAAGAAAAGTGAAAGAAAACGAGAAAACACGAGAAAACGAATAAAAGACGGCGGAAAATACGGAGAAACACAAAAGAAAACGTGCGTGGATATATGAAATATAAACGCACGTCAAAATCCCCCAAGCTGAACTCTTCCTTGTCCTCGAGGAAGACGAGTGAGAGTAGGAGCTCGGAGGGGAAAAAGAGAGAGAAAGAGAGAAAAAGAAAACTCTATATCCTAGATCGCCCGTCAGGGCCAACAAAATCAAAAACGACACACCAAGCAAGCAAACACCAAATCACATCACTAAACTAAGGAATACGAGTCCAGACAAATGCCGTGGGCCCACGCGGTGAAGCGCAAGTGAGTGTGGTCGTGTGTTAGCAGACGGTGTCACTATCTACATTGTGCAATAAAGCTCGATATACGCAAACCCAGGAAATGACCCAAATATCAATTCGAATTGAATAAGGCGGTGAATATATGTAGTTCAAGCATGCATGAGAATAGAAAGAGAATCGAAACATATCATGCGTCAGGGACTCCACAACTATGGTTAAGGAAATCACCACACTAAAGCCTAGATAAAAGCTAAAAAGTTCCTAAGCTAAGTGTTTTCGAAAACGATGGGGGTTGAGATGATGTGGAGTAGAACACTCGGTGCAAATTCTCGCCTTCCCCTTATTCACGGCAAGTAGGAAAATATTCACACTGGAAATTTTTTTGGGTTTTGGGTATTTGTATTTTTTTTCTTTTCTTTTCATTTCTCATCTTTTCGGTTTTTTCTTTTCTTTTCTCATTTATTTTTGGATTTTTGGGTTTTTGGCTATACACATGTGTACTCTCCCAAGTGGGAGAACGGTACACGACGAGGGGATTTTGTAACGACCACTTTTCGTTGTGCGTTGTTCGTGCACGTACTTTTGGCCGTGCACGTGTTTGTTTTAGACTTTGTGTGTTGTGAACACTTTCGTGTGAGATGCCGTTGGGAACGTCTCTGAGAGTATTAAATAGTGGCACTAATTTGGCACGACGTGTCTCGAGTCGTTTTCCCACAATTTAAACTTACTCGATGAGACGTGACGATTCTCACTCTTGACGGGAGACGTTTCTATTTTTAGTTTCGTCGTCTGACGTCGAATTTGAGATCTGTCTTCTTAGTTAGCTCACATTCGTCGCCACGAACACCACGATATTTATTTTATAATTTTTGGAGTTTATTTGACCACTTTTATAATTTTTACAAGTTTTATATTATTTTTAATAATTAATTTTTATATTAAATTCGGCCAAATAAAATTTATTTAAGTTTTAAACGTTTTAAAGAATTTTTGAGCCAATTTCCAGCTCATTTGGACCAAGTCAAATCCTTGGATGAGTTGGAGAAGTTTAATTTCAAATTTTAAATTATTTTAAACTTCTAATCCTATTAGATTTAGCCCTAGACCAAGTCAACCCATCTATACTATATAAGCAATCCCTAGCAAGACCTATTTTCCAAAGAAATTAGCCCTAGCCTCTTCCAAAACCAAAATTGGACGTTGCGACGATTCGTCGCAACGTCGCAGCCGTCGCATGCGCACGAGCAGAGATTTCCGCCCCGTTCCCTCGGTCTGACCGAGGCCACCGCCCGCACCCAGCCTAGCCCGCACCGCTCCCCCCGCTCCCCGCTCCGACCGAGGACATCTCTCGGTCTGACCGAGAGATTGCCCCGCCTCCGCTCCGCTCCGCAACGTTGCAACTGCAACGTTGCAACCCCCGCACCGACCGACGCTCCCGCCCGCACCGACCGAAGCGCTCCCCCGCATCGCCGCTTCCCCGCTCCGTTGCAACCCCCGCAGCGCTACAGCCCGCTTCCGCAGTGTCTGACCGAAGAATTCCCCCGCAGCGACCGCTGTGACCGACGACCGCACCGACCCCAAGCGCTGCACAGCCCGTTCCCCCGCAGCGACCGATGGAGATCCCCGCATTTGGCTGAGTACGACCGAGGGCAAACGTCGCAACCCCGCACCCGTCGCATCGCTTGCCACCGTGGGCCCCCCAAGTTCTCCAGAGTTATTGTGGGTCCCCCAAAGGCCCCTAGGACTGCTGTGGGCCCCACCTAGGAGTGTTCTCTTCGACGACTTGCCGCGTACGACGTCGTCGCACGTCGTAGCCCGTCGTCGCACGTGCGAGCTTTGGAATCTGAAATCGTCGCCCGGGTTGATGCTCTGAACTTTCCAGCGAGGAAACTATATTGGAATCAGGACTTGGAGCGCGTTCTATTATTCCGACCCCCGGCGTCGCTACCCGACGCCGGTGTAGCTTTCGCGTCGTGTTGAGGTAACGCTTTGCACCCCTAGGACCCCCAACCCAATTGCATGCTAATCAAGACTAAAATCAGTATTTTCAAAGTATTTTAAATGTTTTAAATTCACTAATCAAGATTAATAATATGGACTTTAGGCCGGTGGACTTGTGCACGTAGATAATTGTGATTTTTGGACTCATTGGACGGTGTGCTCAGACGTCGTATTTGCAGGCAAGTGAAACTTGCCAACTCTTGTGTAGGGCCATGTTTTTAGGCCACTTCCTTGCCTTTAGCGTAAAAGAGACTAGCCAGTGAAATGATAGCTGGCTAGACGCCTATTTGATCTAGTTTGACAACGAAACTAGATCCGTCACCTAATTGATCTAGCTTGACAACGAAGCTAGATCCACCCTTTAAACTTGATGTTCATGCATACTAAACCGTCACGTTTACTTTCCTTATCTGTACGCACTTTTAACTGCCATGCATTGCATTCTACATGTCATCCAAGTTGAATATTGCATTCGTAGCACACGCTACATACTTGTACTTGCTTGTCCTGGCTAGGTGCACCCCTACGCCATACTTGTTAAAAACACTTCCTGGCTCGTGATCCAGAAGCGAGCATTACCGTTCGGGGGTAAGGCCCTGGCTCGATACACGTGGGATGGGGTAAGAGTTAAGCGGCCAATCAGCTGGGAGTCTGCCTGATCAGCAACTGCAGCTGTAAGGCGTAAACTCTGGGTGGGGCGGAGTTAAGCGGCCAATCAGTGTGAAAGAAAGTCATTTCAGCTGTAAGGCGTAAACTCTGCAAATGACATGAAAACGTGACTAGAGAAATCCTTGTAAATATTATTAGTCTTGCCACACTTGCCATGCCATGCTAGTTTACTTGTTGTTTTCTTTACCTGCTGCACTCAAACTTTAACTGCCATGTCATTGCATCATGCTAGAACTGCTAGGTTGCTCTTACTTGTACTTTCAGTTTCACTTGCACAAGTCTTCCAGACTTGCTGACATGTGCCCCTTGCTCTTTTGGGTGTCACATGTTAGACCCTGAGCCAGAGACCGTTGCTGAGTACGTGATGTTTTGCTGACGCTGAGTCTGAGTCCATGATTGCACAGGAGGATTTTGGTGGACACCGGTGACTATGCTTTGAGTTCTTGTGGAGCTTTATGTTGCTTTAGGCCTTTTGTTAGTTGTTGGTGCGTAGCACCGTTGTTTCGTACTTTGTACTTTTGTTGGCCATGTTTGGGCCTTTAGTCTCTTTCTTTTAGCCTGTGGCTTTTCTGCGATGTTGGAAACTTATTTTATGGATATTCTGAGATGTCTCTTTTGTCTCAACTCATTTTATTATTATCTTTGTTTCGTTCGCGTTGCAAGGACCTGCCGTTTTAAATTGATCGACGCTTATCGGACTTGCAGCCTTGTAGCTTCAAGTCTGAGCGGACCTTCTCACGCTTCGCCTCCATATTCTTGGGAAGCGGGGCGTGACAGGTTTTGTTGGTGGCCCATGCAGGTCCAATCTTGCAATTGCGAATTAACGGAACAACGATAATAACGGAATGTCCATTAAATAAATTGCAACATCTGAGTCATAAGCCCTGAGTCTAGTTGTTTCCTAGGACACTAGGCAATAAGAAGGCTTAGTTAGACGTCCGTGCTTGCTAGTTAGAGGCCCTGATTGTAGTTAGACCCCCTTCTAGCAATTGATTTAATCGTCGTAGGAGTTACCTTAGTGGTTATTGCCTAACCCTGACCATATTAGACTTCTAGAATTTCCTTTTGTCGTTCGCTTTTGGGTTCATCGATTTCGGACCAAGTTGAACGCATTTCGTTTCCGTCTAGCCCCTTAGAAAGTCTTAGTGCTTAGTTCCAAATCTTTAGTTGGTCGACCGTAGGAGTTTCCGTAGACTCTTCTGATTCCTATCATAGGCGTATGAATGTTTTGATCTCTGACCAATTTCCTTCCCTCGATTCACGAGATCGCCCCGTGACGATCGTTGTCAATTTTCGACCCTCCCCATTACAAACCTGAATCTTCTGAAAGTATTTTTTCGATTTTCTTTTTCCCTAAGTTTAATTTTGTTCAAAATTTTAAAATACTTATACTTCATCCCCCTTTCGTTGATTTAAAATTTTAAAACGTTGTCTGAATTTCTGAATACTAGTTTATAGTATTTTCCCAGCCTATGTTTTTCGTACTTGTGTAAGTGTGTTGTTCTTTCATATATTAATTTTATTCTGAACCGTACCTTTATTTTGCTCAATTCGATTTATAATTTTCCTTCTTATTTATGCCATTCGAATAATACCTCGTGTTTACTTTTAATATACTTTTCAAGTCACATGGAATTTCAGATTTCAGCAAGTTGGTTTTTGCTTGTCGCTCTCACTAGTTCAGATTTTTGCAAAATTACTATTTTCATAACCGCTTCCTGCTTTAGACCCTCCCTGATTTGATTTTAAAGATTTGCTATTCGATTCTGATAATTCTTATGCTAAGTTACTACTATTTTCTTTCCGCTCACCATACACGCTTTTAGAAAAAAAAAATTTCTAAACCAAATTGAATTTCAACTATTTTTATAACCGTGCCAGACTTGTTGTGCTCGTATATTAAGAACCTTGTGTAAATCAGTTTTACATTTCCTGGCAAACCTTGGTTTTCTAAAAAGTAGTTTCAAATTGACTATCTTCAATCTTCCATAGCCTAAAAGTTTCGAAAGCATTTCACATGAGTTTAAATCTTCCGCTACTTGATTTCATTCTTGACCTTCCAAAACTTTTTGGTCAACATTTTATTAAATTACTGACTGATAGAATTTTCTAAACCATGTCCTTGATATTCGCGTAAATGATTTTACTTCCTTTCAAAATGATTTTTAAAACCAATAGGCCATTTTCTATTATTTTGAATGTTCGACTCAAATTTACTTTGAACAACTCGTTTTATCGATCTCCAAATATTTCTTTTCAGACTGGGATTTCAACTCTTGAAGAACGACAGTTTTCAAAATCCACGTGTTTTATCTTATGCTATTTCCCCTATTTTCTTTTCTGTATCCTATTTAAGCATCACTACATCTCCCTTTTCCCTCAACCTAAACATCACCATCGAGTCAATGTTTCGTCTAACCAAGCTGTCTCCTTGTATTCGTCCTATCCAAACTCGTACTTATCGATCCTTCCCTCGTCACGCTCTCGATCTCTCTCTATTGCTTAGGCTTTAGTGCCCGGCAATGGCTATGTCCACCCTAAGTTTTAGTAGGCCCTTGGACCTCGTGAGGTAGTTGTAGTGCACGTACCCAAGTTGTGTACGTGGGCTTGAATAAGTTTGCCCCATAGTATTTTGATGCTTGCCTATTGTGTGGTATAGATATATATACTCAGAGTTATTCGTGATAGTATGAAGTTGTGGTGTGTTAATAGTTATAGATTTTGTGTGGATAGCTATACTATACTAGGGATGCCGGTGTGTATTAGAGTTAGCGTTGAAATATCTAAGTTGTGTATGTAGTTAGAGATACTTATAATGGTTGAAATAAAATGATTGGTAAAGCTATGTGTATGTTAGGTTGTAATAATAATAGGTGGATGTACAGTTAAGAGAGTAGGCCTATTGAGTGACCTATATACTAGTACGAGTGAGTATGTGCTCGTAGGTAGATATATATGGTGCTTATATGTAAGTAGTCATGTTTTGTTGCCTGAGTATATATGTGTTATACATATGGTAGTAGGGTTATAATTTTGATTGGTATTGTTTGCTTTCGCGGGATGTTGCATGCGTGCATACCGTGAGGTATACACGACTATTGCACATCTTAATTATGTACGTATAGATGTGTTAGTATACCAATTATAGGCAGTAGGCTATGGTGCGAATATATATATATATGTTACATGGGTGTGACTATACGATGAATACGTATGCATGTATTAGGGAGTGTATTATAAATATACGTGTGCTGACGTCTGTATTATTATTATTATGGTATATAGAGTGATTGAACTATGTAAGTATTACCTGACTAAATATTAAGTGTGATTGACCTATGGTATGCATATGGTTGTATTGGTAGATATATATATATATATATACATATATATAATGGAGTGGTATTGGTATATGTATGAATGTCGTGTTACGTATATAGAATATTCTAATATGTGTATTGAGTCTCACTCAAGCTTGAGTGGGTATACTCTAAGTATATTGAATGCATGTTTGTAGTCTGAGTATAGCAATGTTTGATGTATGTATAGTGATAAGAGTGTTTGTACCTGGTAGTGCTACACACATGATTGTGGGTCGCTACACCAGTATATAGTTATAGGTGTTGGTCTTGTGGTATAGTTAATTACTAAGGACTTGCCTGTGTGAACGTATGCGTACTAGTTAAAACTAAGTGTGTATGTGTGCTAGTAATATAATGGTATGATTGGTATGCGTAAATGAAATGTTAGCGTGTATGGGAGTGCACCATGCACGGGTAAGTATGTGCTTAGATATAGGTATGGATGACTATGGCATATGTGGCGTGTCGTAAATATAGTTATAGGACCGTACGTGATGTGAATATATGGTGAACTAATTGCATGAAATTGAATGACTATATAATGTGAAATTATAGTAGTGGTGAATGTATATTAGATATAGTGAACTTGATTTAATAATGGTATGGGTGACTATATGTGTTGAGATGCTTGGTATTGGATGAATATTAGAGGGTAGTATACCCTTGATGTTTGTGCATAGGTAGCTACATATAGGTAGAGCGATGATTGTATTGGCTAAGCGTGAAACTATCTTTATATAAGTGTCTGAAATATTGTTTTGTGATTAGGTAGGTAGTAGTTTATAAGGAATGCATGCTTATATATATGATTGAAATACGTGTATGAGTTGACTGGTTACAATAGGCATAATTATATGACGTACGTGAATGTAAATATATATACGTGTTGGTAATAATAATGTTTGACTACCTAGTGCATACATGAGCACTTGTAATGAATATACTTGGTTTGAAATATAATGTGACTTGATTTGGGGTAGTTATTAGAGCGACTAGATATATTAGAAAGTCCGAGGACGGACTTTATTCTAAGGTGGGGAGGATGTAACGACCACTTTTCGTTGTGCGTTGTTCGTGCACGTACTTTTGGCCGTGCACGTGTTTGTTTTAGACTTTGTGTGTTGTGAACACTTTCGTGTGAGATGCCGTTGGGAACGTCTCTGAGAGTATTAAATAGTGGCACTAATTTGGCACGACGTGTCTCGAGTCGTTTTCCCCACAATTTAAACTTACTCGATGAGACGTGACGATTCTCACTCTTGACGGGAGACGTTTCTATTTTTAGTTTCGTCGTCTGACGTCGAATTTGAGATCTGTCTTCTTAGTTAGCTCACATTCGTCGCCACGAACACCACGATATTTATTTTATAATTTTTGGAGTTTATTTGACCACTTTTATAATTTTTACAAGTTTTATATTATTTTTAATAATTAATTTTTATATTAAATTCGGCCAAATAAAATTTATTTAAGTTTTAAACGTTTTAAAGAATTTTTGAGCCAATTTCCAGCTCATTTGGACCAAGTCAAATCCTTGGATGAGTTGGAGAAGTTTAATTTCAAATTTTAAATTATTTTAAACTTCTAATCCTATTAGATTTAGCCCTAGACCAAGTCAACCCATCTATACTATATAAGCAATCCATAGCAAGACCTATTTTCCAAAGAAATTAGCCCTAGCCTCTTCCAAAACCAAAATTGGACGTTGCGACGATTCGTCGCAACGTCGCAGCCGTCGCATGCGCACGAGCAGAGATTTCCGCCCCGTTCCCTCGGTCTGACCGAGGCCACCGCCCGCACCCAGCCTAGCCCGCACCGCTCCCCCGCTCCCCGCTCCGACCGAGGACATCTCTCGGTCTGACCGAGAGATTGCCCCGCCTCCGCTCCGCTCCGCAACGTTGCAACTGCAACGTTGCAACCCCCGCACCGACCGACGCTCCCGCCCGCACCGACCGAAGCGCTCCCCCGCATCGCCGCTTCCCCGCTCCGTTGCAACCCCCGCAGCGCTGCAGCCCGCTTCCGCAGTGTCTGACCGAAGAATTCCCCCGCAGCGACCGCTGTGACCGACGACCGCACCGACCCCAAGCGCTGCACAGCCCGTTCCCCCCGCAGCGACCGATGGAGATCCCCGCATTTGGCTGAGTACGACCGAGGGCAAACGTCGCAACCCCGCACCCATCGCATCGCTTGCCACCGTGGGCCCCCCAAGTTCTCCAGAGTTATTGTGGGTCCCCCAAAGGCCCCTAGGACTGCTGTGGGCCCCACCTAGGAGTGTTCTCTTCGACGACTTGCCGCGTACGACGTCGTCGCACGTCGTAGCCCGTCGTCGCACGTGCGAGCTTTGGAATCTGAAATCGTCGCCCGGGTTGATGCTCTGAACTTTCCAGCGAGGAAACTATATTGGAATCAGGACTTGGAGCGCGTTCTATTATTCCGACCCCCCGGCGTCGCTACCCGACGCCGGTGTAGCTTTCGCGTCGTGTTGAGGTAACGCTTTGCACCCCTAGGACCCCCAAACCCAATTGCATGCTAATCAAGACTAAAATCAGTATTTTCAAAGTATTTTAAATGTTTTAAATTCACTAATCAAGATTAATAATATGGACTTTAGGCCGGTGGACTTGTGCACGTAGATAATTGTGATTTTTGGACTCATTGGACGGTGTGCTCAGACGTCGTATTTGCAGGCAAGTGAAACTTGCCAACTCTTGTGTAGGGCCATGTTTTTAGGCCACTTCCTTGCCTTTAGCGTAAAAGAGACTAGCCAGTGAAATGATAGCTGGCTAGACGCCTATTTGATCTAGTTTGACAACGAAACTAGATCCGTCACCTAATTGATCTAGCTTGACAACGAAGCTAGATCCACCCTTTAAACTTGATGTTCATGCATACTAAACCGTCACGTTTACTTTCCTTATCTGTACACACTTTTAACTGCCATGCATTGCATTCTACATGTCATCCAAGTTGAATATTGCATTCGTAGCACACGCTACATACTTGTACTTGCTTGTCCTGGCTAGGTGCACCCCTACGCCATACTTGTTAAAAACACTTCCTGGCTCGTGATCCAGAAGCGAGCATTACCGTTCGGGGGTAAGGCCCTGGCTCGATACACGTGGGATGGGGTAAGAGTTAAGCGGCCAATCAGCTGGGAGTCTGCCTGATCAGCAACTGCAGCTGTAAGGCGTAAACTCTGGGTGGGGCGGAGTTAAGCGGCCAATCAGTGTGAAAGAAAGTCATTTCAGCTGTAAGGCGTAAACTCTGCAAATGACATGAAAACGTGACTAGAGAAATCCTTGTAAATATTATTAGTCTTGCCACACTTGCCATGCCATGCTAGTTTACTTGTTGTTTTCTTTACCTGCTGCACTCAAACTTTAACTGCCATGTCATTGCATCATGCTAGAACTGCTAGGTTGCTCTTACTTGTACTTTCAGTTTCACTTGCACAAGTCTTCCAGACTTGCTGACATGTGCCCCTTGCTCTTTTGGGTGTCACATGTTAGACCCTGAGCCAGAGACCGTTGCTGAGTACGTGATGTTTTGCTGACGCTGAGTCTGAGTCCATGATTGCACAGGAGGATTTTGGTGGACACCGGTGACTATGCTTTGAGTTCTTGTGGAGCTTTATGTTGCTTTAGGCCTTTTGTTAGTTGTTGGTGCGTAGCACCGTTGTTTCGTACTTTGTACTTTTGTTGGCCATGTTTGGGCCTTTAGTCTCTTTCTTTTAGCCTGTGGCTTTTCTGCGATGTTGGAAACTTATTTTATGGATATTCTGAGATGTCTCTTTTGTCTCAACTCATTTTATTATTATCTTTGTTTCGTTCGCGTTGCAAGGACCTGCCGTTTTAAATTGATCGACGCTTATCGGACTTGCAGCCTTGTAGCTTCAAGTCTGAGCGGACCTTCTCACGCTTCGCCTCCATATTCTTGGGAAGCGGGGCGTGACAGATTTGCACCAAGTAAAATAAAAAATGAAATCGGATTCTAAACACTTGGACAAAGGAGATATTTCTCGCTAATCAGAGCATAGGCTAAATGACTTATCCTAGTCCTTATTTCTGGAATCCTGACACATGCGAATTGAAATATACGATATAAATATAGCATGCATATAGAAGCAGATAGTAGAAGCAAATACCGCATATTCAAATCGAAGCATGATAATCTAGGGGTCAACCAAGGATAGGTATATAAAACATAATCACAAGGTAGAAGCACACCAAACAGCTAGGCACGACGCACGACTCACAAAAAGCTAAGTGGACCCGCGATGCATGAAATTCAAGAGGACTCGATATCCTAGGGTTAGTGAATGTGATTATCGAAGCTGTGCAAGGTGCGCGTGTGATTTTCGTGGCAATTCATTATAGGGTTCATCTCTAGGAGAAAGAGATAAAAAGAAGAAAAGAAAAAGAAAAAGAAAAACACGGAGAAAAACAACTCAAATAACGAAGAAAAAGAGACAAATGACGCACGAAGTGCGACTCCCCCAAGATGAAACTTGCATTGTCCTCAATGCAATAGTATTGAATACGGGAGGGCAATGAAAATGGGGGGGGGGTGCGTACGGACACAAAAAATGAAAAACACGAAAAACACACGAACAAAACTGGAAAATAAAGAGAAAGAAACATACAAAATAAAAGATATAAAACGTAATGAAGGAATCAAAGACACAAACACACGACAACGACACACAAAAACATGCACACAAAAGTCGATTTCCCCCAAGCTGAACATGACAATGCTAGCAAAATGATATGATCAATGGAGATGTAGAGATATTCTAGGGGAAAAATCGGAAAAGAAAGAAATCAGAATGCATGAGAGACAGCGTGCTCGTTCTCCTCGGAAGAGGAAGTGGGGTGTGTTGATAGAAGGGCACGACATGAAGGGCTATTATGATGCAAAAGAAAATCCTAGATACGCTCCCCTCGTTAATGAGAGGAGACGAGATTATTCAAATCTAAACTAGAAAGCTGTAAATTTTTACACTACTGGATTAGGATACACCTGAGCATAGGCGGATCCAAGATCTGGAGTGGGGCAGGTAGCTGCTCTAACTGCTCCTTCTGTGGCTCCGCCAGAAGCGCTGTGCCATGTGTGCCAATGGACCCAAGCAATGAACCTCCAAGCATCCCTCGTAGGTGTCCACCTGTGACCTGCAAAGGACGAGGTGCATTAGTCCATGGCAAGAAATTATTTCCCAAAATAAATGTATCCCAGAGATAATCGTCAACATAAGATGGGAGAATAGTAAACGGGTGACGAATACTCCCTGAGAATGGGTCGCTATCCTCTGTACTAGTGACGACCAAATCCTCGCTCTTCATGAGAAGTGGCTCTCCAGGTGGTGACACACCGCAGCATACCTCAAGGGAAGTAGATCCTGTGTCCTGTGAGAGATATGGTGTGTCAAATATATATGAGTCTAAAGAAATAGGACGTGAAAAGCGAGACTCAAATGTGGAGTGAGAGTGAGTATGAAAATCTCCCTGAATAGGGGCAATATGCTCAAGTAGATGCTCAGCTACAGAAGAAGTGGAGAGCGACGGTAAAGGTAGATGTGACTCGGGCTCCATGGAGTGGACCATCGTATCCAAGCCCTCATGCACGTCCTCCTCGATGATGTGCTCATACTCCACCATCTGTCCGATGTCCTGAATGACATCCTCATGGCTGACCACAGACCAAGGAGGAAGTTGTGACAGACATGGCTGTGAAGGTGGATGTGGAGCGGACCCCTCGTAGGTGGTCATGGTGTCCTCGTCCTCACGCAAATCCTCCTCGCCGGTATGCATAATCTCTGTAAACTCCTCGGTGCTCTCATAGGACTCATGCGGGGTATCCAAATCAAGACAAGAAGTCTATCCCATAGATCCTATAGAAATCACCCCATCCTCACTATCATCATCAAAAAATGCTTCGTCATCCAAGTGGTAGTGATGGAAAAATGGGGGTATCGGCTTGAGATGTGTCTATGGTGGCCGATGGCATGGTGGTCTCAACCATGAAAGTGGGTATATCCTCTCCTTCATCCCCTCTCCTCGGTGTAGGCTCGGTGATTGGTACCATCAAGTTTTGTAATATTTGGCCTTGGTGAAACATGGCACTTTCAAGGAGAGACACGAGGCTTGATTCTTCTTGTGTTTGTGGAGGGGTATAAGGTTGAGGAAATGGATGGGAGGTGTTTGGGCTAAGGTTGTGGGAAAATGTTTGGTCTTGGGGTAGGGGGAGGTTCTCAAGCGTAAATGGGCAATCATAATACACGTGCCCTGCCGTCCCACAAGTCTCACAAACCACAAATGAATAGGGATCGTAGCCTCCCATCTGAGCATCGAAATCTGATCTCCACATGGTAATATCAAAGATACCTGGACAACAAAAATAAGAAAACTAGAGAGGAGCGTCAATAGCACAAGAAAATAACAAAAAGATAATATAATGGTGGGGAAAAAATTTCTTGGTTATTGTATTTTTTTATTTTTTTTATTTTTTACGTAGTCTAACAAACCCAAGCTAAGCTAATATCAAACCGAACGCCTCCCCGGCAACGGCGCCAAAAACTTGACCGACGCTCCGTTTACGGTATGGGCGCGGTGTCGTTTTACCGCAAGTGCACGGTTAGTGTAGGGTGCGGGTTTATCGAACTCAGGGAGGTGGATGGCTTGAGTGGCTACTAGCCTCGCCTAGGTTGTGTGCTAGCTACGCGGATGATGTGGGTGAAGTGTAGAAATAAAAGAAAGAAATAAAAAGACACGAAATGAATCCCCGCTAACACGGGCTAGAGCACTCATGACACTTGGCATTAGACTAGATCCAGGGTGAGACATTGCCCCCAAAAGGTGGTACCTAGCGTCCATGGCCCGATATTCCGGTCGGTACCAAGCACGCTAGGCCTACCCGGTTCCGGACGGTTGGCATTCCCATGTCCATTAACACCTTCCACAACCGAGATCATTAAGGCCACAATGATAACTCCCAACACTTTGTCCAAGCCGCTCCCGCACGCTAGGACTCGATGTCTACACAAGGGGCATGAGCTGTGGCTAGGGAGTCAACCGCCAAGTTTATTCCCCCTTGGCCCGACGGTCAGAGGCGGTCTTTCTCCCGCCAATGACAATGAAACACCCCCGCGTAACCCTAATGGCCAAATAGGTCAAATGTGATTTCTAGCGATACATCGAAGCGGATCTTGACTGGACAAGCACCGGAACCCAACCCCAACACATCTAGTGTGTTGTCGTACGAATTGGACCCAGATCGCTAGAAATACCCATTGACACATTACATCGAACACGTGCCATGCAACCAAGTCTAATGTAAATTTCCAAGCAACAATCCTACCCTAACCCGTATTAGGGTTCATCAAAACTACTCAATGGTGAATAACATATAAACAAACAACACAAAAGACATATAAACTTTCACCATCAAGCAAAATAAACACAATACAAACAATGGAGCAAAAGAGAGGAAAATACTTATCTTGAGTTGAATCGTCAATCCAATACAAGACTTATTGAGCAAAAGACCTAATCTAAACTAACCAAGAACTCACAAGAGAAGGGGGGGCAAAAAGCCCTAAAAACTCCATGAGATCTCTTTCAGTCGGCCAACTTCGAGTATTTATAGCCCCACTTCAAAACCCTAATGGTTCGGGTCCAAACCCGTAGAAAAAACGTCACCCGATCGGTTGACAAGTCAACCGATCGGGTGATCTGTTACAAATAATAAACAGAAAACGACGGAGCTTCACCCGGTCAGATGAACCGGTCGGTTGAGTTCTTGGGGTGACCGGTTGGGTCATGGCGCCATCGGGTGAAGAGGTCGGTTGGATGCTCGTGTCTTGGCTCCTCAGAATCAGCTACAGATGAACCGATCGGGTGAGGGTCACCCGATCGGTTGGCATTTGGCTCGAAAAGACAGAGAATCAGCCTCGTTTGAACCGGCCTGTGAACCGGTCGGGTGACATTCACTTGAGCTCCGGCTGAGACCGGGTGGTGCATACGTGCATCACCCGATCGGTTGGAGATGACCAACCGACCAGGTGAGGGGCTGAAAGTTGTAATCTTCGTCGTTTGACCCCCTGGATCACGCGTGACTCCTCCCGTTGCTCCAGGGACTTGAGATATCGTCGTTAAACGTCCCCTACACGGGCAATCTCCTGCAAACATGGAGAAACAAAGAAAAGTGAAAGAAAACGAGAAAACACGAGAAAACGAATAAAAGACGACGGAAAATACGGAGAAACACAAAAGAAAACGTGCGTGGATATATGAAATATAAACTCACGTCAGTCATCTTTATGAATTTTTTGATATATTTTTTACTGCTACAATAAGAGGTTTACTACCCAACATCAGTTTTAGGAATATAATAATTAGTGTTAATTTCCGAAGTTCTATCTAAGCATATAGACAATCCACAACCTAACACTGCTATTATGCCTATATATGATAGAAGACATGTCGATAAAACTAGCTAAGTATTGGAATCATGTTCCTATGCTTTACTTTAAAGCTAAAGTTTTTTATCCATGTTTTAAGGAGGATGTTGCAATTGGGTTATTAGAAATGTATTATGAAAACATGAGATTTATCCATGTTTAACATCTAGCTACATTTACATATAGCTTAAGAACCCTTTTCCAACCTATGAGATTAGATTTGGTAGGACTTCACATACTTCTTCTATGCCTGATACTACTACTTCTTCTTCTTCGAGTCTGATCCGACAGATGTTAAGGAAGAAGAAACAAAAAAAACAGTAGAGTCGGATAGTTCTTCGAGTGAACTGTCTAAGTATTTAGCAAATCTGTTTCACTTTTCTAAGGAAGAAATGGATAATGAGAATTTTGATGCTCTTGCATAGTGGAAATGATATGAAACGGTTTCTCTCATTCTTTCCATCATGCCTCGTGATTTGTTAGCGGTCCATATATCTACCGCATGCTTTGGAGTCTGCATTTAGTGCAGGTAGTCATGTTCTGAGCAACAAGAGAGCAAGGCTAAAGGAAGATATAGTTGAAGTTGTGGTTGTGCAAAGGATTGGTTCCATGCTAAAAACCGCTCGCAAGACAAGGACCTTTCCAAAGATTCCGACGAAGAAGAGGCACACGATGAGTAATTTTCATTTCTTCAGTCTATTATTATTTTCTTATTTGTATTAGTGTTCTTTTTTTGGCCATTGTATGAGGGGTAAGGCTGGAAGTCTCCACCCCTCAAAAAAATTTCATTAATAAAATTTAAAGGTTCATCTTGAGACCTTCGAGAATTTCGGGCTTAAATACGTTTCTGTCATGTGGCACTACTGTTATTTAGCAATAATATAAGTTAATTTTTTCTCGTTTATAAAATAGTTATCTACTAACAATTTTCAAATGCCTTTCTATTTCTAATTTTTTTACAATACTATTTTTTATAAAACTATATATCCTTAAAAAAGTTTAATACTATTGTTAAGGCTAAAAAAATGACCGAGACAGTTGTCTAGGTGACGTGGACCCTTCATGCTGAGTCAAAGCCTCGTCAGCAAGTTGAATGGGACGCTAGGTTGGAAGAACCAGGGTCCGTTGATGGATGGTGAATGTCTTACGATGCTCGATCGACCTTCAAGCGGCCTTTGTGTCGACGGATCGAGGCTGGGACACTCGGGAACGACTCTCGCTGAAGGTCGAGACTCGGCGATCTGCACCACTAGGAAGCGTCAGGGAGGTCAGATCTGGATTCCGACCCAAATCCCATTCGATACTTAAGTTAGAATGGGAACTTAAGGAAGAGAGTGAGCTTGGAGCAAATGAGATCGACCCACGGAGGTTCGTCTCAGATCTGACGTCGCAAGCTCTATAGTGGAAGAATTATAAGCTGAAAGAGTAGAGTCTATGTATTAGATCTCGTACCTTGGGAATTCGGTCACGATCTTCTCTGGGATTCGAGATAACATCTGCCCATTTATTCGGCCTCATTAACTTCTCCCTGAGTATCAGTAGGAACTTAACGGTCGAGTGAGCCGTTCGCTTGACTTGGTATTACTCCACTTTAGTGACGGGTTTCGGGTCATCGACACTAAATGGGTTGGGTATGCGGAAACTCCTTCGTGATTCACACCCGTGCACTAACAATGGCCCCTATCATTCGTGCCTCAAAAACTGCGTTGATTGAGACCGTATGATGTGTAATCTCCTTAAATGCACAGTTTTCGAAATGTTTGATTTGATTTATGCCGCCAACCCCTTTCGTCTCCTAATCAATCTCCACCACTTCTTAGGGCCAGCTTCAGACACGTGTCACTCATCGACCATTAGTCAGTTGAACTCCTCCATATTAAAGAAGAGGATGAGAAAAAGAAAATATTTTCTCGTTCCGCCTTCATCTTCGTTGAAAGATTGTTCACTTGTTGCCTTGTTTGGAGCTTGCCTCTTCTTTCTAAGGTACTTTTCTCAATTGATTCTGACTCCTCTTTAGATCTGATAGGCATGTTTACACCGGTCAAGATGGAGGAGCCGTCCTACGAAGAGCTCGTGGCGCGCCTTCGTCCTCCTCCATACGAGGAAGTTCCTGGTAAGGGGAAATGGGTTCGTATTGAACCAAATCTTCCCATTCATTGGAGGGATCCTGGCTTGAAGGTTCCTAGAGTGATCTTAGAGGTGGCACCTGAGTTTTGCCTTGATTTGGTTGCCGAGGTTTGTCTGGGTTGCCTCTGTCCTCCTTTCAGGGTTAGGATCCCCAATTTGGACAAGAGATTTTGTTTTCCTCAGAAGAGCGAGGTCGGAGTGTATCTCAAAGCTTTTCGTCTTGGAATTTGCTTTCCTCTTCACCCCTTCATCATAGAAGTCCTCCGCTCTACGGGGCTTTCTCTTTGTCAACTTGCACCCCAAGCCCTTCCTCCCTTAGTAGGTTTCGTTGTGCTTGGTGAGCTCTGTGGGGTTCGACCATCCCTTTAGTTGTTCAAGTATTTCTTTCAAATAATACTCGATCCCCACAAAGTGTGGTACCATATCGTTGCTCGCCCGAGGACAAGGCTCAAACATGACCTCCCGCTATCCGACCCCAGTTGGAAAGACACTTTCGTGTTTGTCGTTCTTCCTGACCTATGACCGATGATCAACAATTGGAGCTCTTCAAGCCCAAAGCTCACTGAAGAATCCAGGTTAACATCGAAAGAGGCCGAGGCCAAGTTGACGCCGGGCGAGGTCGACCATGGCGAGAGAGGCTGACTTTGTATTTGTTAGACGGCCAGCGACTAAAGACCGTTCTGTGGAGTCTGGGTAATACATACCGCTTTTGTATCTTTATTATAGCCAATCACGATAATTATATCTGTTGTTTGTAGATATGACTAACGGAGCTCGTAGGAGTGGTGACTCTGGACTGGGCCAGGTCTGGAGAGAGCAGCGTAAGAAGAAGAGGAGCACTGAGGGGTTGAGCGCTTGCGCTAAAGGGTTGAGTGCTCGGTCTCCCCTTCCCATCAGTTAGAGCTCTTCCTCTGATGGTGGCGAGGTCAGGCAGACATCAAGGTTATCTTCTCGTGCCTCTTGGAGGGAGGATCCAAATTGGGTCCTCTTTCGAACTGTTCCACGCCTCGCCTCCGTCGTTGTCTCGAAGCCACTAGTGGTGGACGATGCTGATGCTGTCAAAGTTGCTGAGCCCACTGAAGCTGTCGGCTAGAAACTGGGGATATCCTCCCAAGGAGAGGAGGAGTCAGGGAAAAGGAGGTGAGTAAATAAGGGAAATCCTCCTCCTTCGCCCATGGCAAAAGGTCTAGGGGTGGCCCCTCTTGAGTCTTAGGGAGTGATCGAGACTTCCTCGACATCCCAGACTCCTGCGATGCCTCTTTTGAATAAATGGCACTGGGGCGGTATTGAGTCACCCGTTCTTTTGGTCGGCCCGATCCCCGTGGAGTTCGACCAAGTCCTGCTGCTCAACTAGCTTTTGTCTTGCTCCTCAGAATCTGTACGCGGTGATCCTTACCAGCCTACCTTCGTCGTCTGAAGGGAAGAGTCGGCCCTGTTGGATTTCAAGGCAACTGCTCGGTTAGTGGAGAATTCAATCCTCCCTAGGGATCTGGAGCTCCTTCAGGGGTTGGACCTCGAGTGGGTGGCCAACTTCTTTGTGGAGAGCAGATATTAGGTACGTCATCTACGTTCTGTCAATTGACTTGCAGTTTGGTCATCCTTGACTGATCCCTTCTGTAGATGTCCATCCTTGGTACTGTGTTATGTTACAAGACATCGACTTGATCGAAGGAGGTTGGTGTATGGAAGCCGCTGAGCGCAAGGAATTCGAGCTCGAAGCCCAGATGAGGAAGGCAAAGGATGATCTAGAGAGAGCCCTCGCAGCCAAGGCAGAAGCCAAGTGGGCAGTTGTAGAGGCCAATAATAGCCTCTCGACCATGTCTGACCTCTGCAAGTCTGCTGAGCTTCAATGGAGGATGGAGATAACTCAGCTCCAGGCGGACCTCGATTGTCACGCCCCGGTGGCCAAAATGAGGCAGGGGTGACGATCGCGGTACGAGAGTACCAAGCGTAATGGCGCTACAAAGGGAAAAATTTAGTAGGCCACTGCAACTACTAGAACAACACATGCAATTAAATCAGGTGCAAAAGTAAAGCACGAACTATAAAGCTCCAGTAAAACACAAAAAGGTACAACGAGGCGGCGGCAAGCAACAAGCGGGAGCGTACGAGTGTGCATCACAGATCATCTACTATCAACACACCACAACATCATATACTGTACATATACCACCAGGGGCACGGGGCACAAAATCTGAAGGGAAAAACAAAAGTAAATGCTCAGAAAAGAAACTACCCCGACCTACTACACCCGAGCCCTAACTAACCACTCTGGGCTCCTGGCCGGGAAGAGTCACCCTCAGGGCGTCGATAGTCCGGCTGGTGAGCTGTTGTCCTTGGACCTGTACATGGAGAGTGGGAAAAAAGGACACGTCACAGCGTGTCAAGTAGGAAACTCAACCACACAAGCCATATTCACAACACTGCACAAAGGTCCATAATACTAAGTTTGTTAAATTAATGTTCATTGTTTGGAACCTAAACATCAGGTGGGACGCAAGGGAGTTGGACCTCACCCATAAGGCGGGTGGAAAGAATCTCCGACTCTCTGGCGTGCTAGCTCTTCAGGAGCCTTCGTAACCCAACCTCTCTCCACGACCCAAAAGGGCCACGACCTCGAAAGGCCAAAGAAACCGCACTCCCCAAAGGGGCACGACCACTCCCCGTGGTAGGAGGGCCAAAGAAAACAACCTCGAAAGTCCAGTCCACACTATGTCCACCTAATGCTTTGTTCCCCCACCTCATTCCCTAAGATGCTCACCTACCTTAAAGTGGAAAGAGACATCCCGGGCTTTCATTTTAATTACTTAACAATTAGCATTGCATTGGAATTATCTGGAACATAATGATGTAAAATTTGAATATCCATCTTTCAATGTAACAAATCAAACCAACATTCTCATATTTAAAGGAAACATCGTCATGGCATGATAATCATCTTCATTAACGCCTTCAAGGCGTAAGTAAAATTCAACATTCATCATTTTCTTAATTAAAAACATAAGAGTATGAACCATAGCTACAAGCAACTCCCACGGAAACTTGAACTCAACCATCCAAGCACTACTAAATAAGACATGCCATAGAAAAACAACTTCAAATGTGGTTACTGTAATTTTAGCCTGTAAGGATCAATACACTAGAGGGGGGGGGGTGAATAGTGTATATTAAAAATTGTCGCAAATAAAATGTTAGTAATATTTCCAAAGATGGCACAGAAATAAAATGACAAGTGCTGAAAATTAAATAAATCGCAAACACAGAGATTTATCCTGGTTCGGATCCTTGTGATCCTACTCCAGTCCTCTACCCCGTAGAGATTTTCAATCCACTATAATCACTTACCCCGCAAGCACAAACTTACAAAAATGGCGACACTCCCCGTGTCCCAAACTTTGTAAAATCTCTAAACAGAGATTCCAACCTGTTAAATAAGAAATAGAAAAACACCTATAGCCTTGTTATAAATTTCAGAGAATGAATTCAAGGATGGTGTTTAGAAGATGAACTTCAAGATGTAAAATATATGTAATGAAGCGCAACACTTGAAGTTCTCTGGTTCATAAAAGAAGAGAGAGATCTATTGATATCTTCTTGCAATTATGAACACAAACAACTTTCCAAAAGTGATGTTGAAAATCCAAGTTCTTCCGTTCTTAAACGAAGAGAGAAATCTAATGATTTCTTCTTACAAATAAGAAAAGAACAACTAATGGCAGAATTACTTAAGAAAATCAAGGACTTGCTTTCAACAAAATCAGAATTAAGAAGAGGAAAGTGTGTGGAAAATGAGAGGGGGTACCCCTCCGTTTATAGGTTTTAGAAACGGTTGTGAACGGTTCTAAAAGAGACGTTGCACAACGTTCAGAAACTGAGAGGAACGTTGGAGAACAGTCAGAAACTGTTCTGGAAAATTTCAGTCCCAAAAGCATTTTGGCATGCTACGAAAATTCGTAGCCTGCCAATTTTGAAACGGTAACAAACGGTCACAAAATTTTGGTGACGTGAAATAGACAACGGATAGATCCTTGTCTGAAAGTATCAAGTCAAAATATAACTGTTTTGGTAGGCTAGGAAAAATCCTAGTAGGCTAATACTTAAAAATACGAATTTTGACTTAGGATCAAAATGAGTTAGGAGATGATGTAGATTTGAGCTTTAGGGATATATGATATGATATAACCAAGGCCCTGAAGCTATCTAAAAAGTAAAAATTACATCATTCCGTAGATACGTGTTTCACACGTAATTTGAGTAGCAAGGTTGTTTTTGCAGAGGATCCTTGTACTTTGATCATATGCGTGATATAAATGAATTTGCGTTGTAGCTGTACATCTGCATAGATAAAGTTAGTAACATGAAATATATTGATTTGTCATATCAAAACTTTATGGAAGAGAGGATGGAAAATACCAAGTTCCAACATTCTCCCCCCTTTTGATGATGACAAATAATGGAGTAAAAAAATGTGAGTTAACAAGTGTTAATAAGTTTTATTGAGTTTAGTAACATGAACAAAGGTGATGTTGATCATATAGACTCCCCCTGAATATATGCATATGTCTCCCCCTTTGTCATCCACAAAAAGTGGAAAACAGAAATTGGCAAGCTACGAGTTTCGTAGCAGGCCAAATAAGAAAACGGAGGAAATTAAAAAATGAACAGAAACAGGGTATATAAGGAGCATATAAGGAACAAAAGGAACTAACACTTAAAGAAACGAACACCAAATCAGAGAGACGAAGTACACAAAAGAACTATAATATATTATCATGACAACCATGATGAAAACAACTTAAGTAAAGATAAGCCCAGTACATAGCAAGCATCTGAAAGACCAACATACGACATATAACAAACACCGACTATAACAACATACTAATGCCATACTAACGCCACTATAACAAACGCCAAAATATAGAACCAGCGACCAACATACTAACGCCATATACGACCAACAAACTGAAGTAACCAAGGTAACCCAGAACCAGCGACAGACCAAAGGGGAATCACGAAAAGCAACCAAACGACAGAGGGTGAGGCAAGGATAGCCGAAAACCATAGTAACCAACAGAGCAAGCTTAATGGGGATGATAGGACGAGGAATCCGGGGAGGAGCGACGGGTACGAGTGCGACGGGTAGGAAGGATGTCGGCGGATTCCAGCGAAGAGCGAAGTGAGGATTGTTCCACTTGAATCTGCTCAAGGATGGTTGAGTGGTGACGAAGAACATCGTCATACTTACTCATCTGAATCTGAATACCAGCAAACCCGTCAGCAACCTGAGTAGAAAGACGATCGAAGAGAACTGCATTCGTCTCTCGAGAAGGGCTAACTCTATCTTTAGACGTATGAATCTTCCTGCCGCAGCGAGAGAGGGAAGAGCCTGGAAACGGTGCCTTGCTACGAGAGGAAGAAGGCGGAGCAGGAGGATGGGAAGAGTCATCGTCAGAAGCAATGGTGTTGTCGTCATCGGTGTCATCGTCGGGAGAAGAAGCATCACCCGGTAGTCCCATGCTTTGGAGGATGTTCTCATCGATGTGAACATCATTCTGAAGCAGCAGTTCACCGTCGGTGGGAACACCAAATGCGCGAAGTATGAGTGTGATGAGACAGGGGAAATAAAAATGGGTGGTAACCGGACGCATCATATAGCGAAGAAGCAAATGGCCCCAGTGAATAGAATAACCGGCCATGATCGCATAGAGACAATGAAGATATGCATTGCTCAAATAGTTCACAGACCCAGCCTTCGGCATCAAATTGAAAATGACGATTTTGTGGAGGATGCGGGCCTCAGGTCGGAGTTTGGATGCAGACATATGGGGGGTCATCTTTGGGGCGAGACGAGAGAGGATAACAGGGTCGTCCATCGGAAAAGAGAGGAGGCCGAGATTATTCGGCGGCTGGTTGATGATGGTGGCAAGCTTGTTGCTGTCGACCGTGAAGCAAACGCCCCAAACCTGAGTGGAGAAATACTTCTGACCACGGTGGACCGTAGTCTCCAGATTTGCATAAAATTCCCGCACTAGGGTAGGGTAATAGGGAATTTTGTTGGTGATCGACCAGAGTTGATGGAGCCCAACAACAGCGAGAAGCTGCTTGACTTGCATCATCATCGGCGTGCCGTAGTCGAGAAAACGTTCCGGATGAAATCGAGTGGCCTCGGAGCGAAGATAACGTTCTTGGGCAGCGGCCGAACGGAAACGATCGGAGGGTGAAGGGAATTGTGGATCGGCCATGGTGATCGAAAGATAGAAAATGAAAACAAAGAGAGGAAGAAGAGAAGAACAGAGATGGTGAAAAGAAAGAAAGGATTACGAAATAAATAGAGAGAAACAGAAACCCATTCAGTTGCCATGATAAGAAGTGGAAGCGGTTGCTAGAACTGAAGGAAGTTTGAACAACAGAAAAATTCAAAAGACAGAAAACCGAACAGATGGGAAGAAGAAGAGGCAATGGTTGGAGAAAAAAACGTGTACCCGTTGGTGCAAAAAAAAAATTAAAAGAACCATTGGGAGATTACAAGTACATATATAAATATATAAAAAGAATCAAGAAGTGACCAGAGTTTACATTTAAAAAAGGTGAAGACCCAAAGCGTAAGGAGATGAATGGATGTCAGGCCCGAGGTATAAAAAAAATAAAAAAAATAATGAAAGATAGGCCGAAATTAATAGGGTAGGTGAAAAAACATTGGAAGTTGATGCGCTGGACACAAAAGATGTGCTGGCCGAAGTAAAGAGGTCAAATGAGAGTTCCAAGATAAAAGTCAGGGAGTGAGCTTTTGTAAAAACAAATATATTAAATAATAATAATAATAAAATAATAACAAATAATAATAAAAAAAGAAGGGTGAAGTACGCATGAGATGCCGTTCAAAAAGATGAGGCGGTTTGGTGGCTTGGGCCAATAAGAAGCATCCATGTGGAGGAGACGAATTGAATGGAGTAGGTGGAAATAATGTTAAGAAGGGAAGTATGTTAAAAAATATTAAACAAATTTGAAGTGTCTCACGTGATGCCAAAGAGATCAACCCGAATGAATAAAGATAAAATGGGTTGATGATGTGGACCAATAAGAAACACCCAAGTGGTGGTTTTGAAAGCCAAATTGAATAGGGTAGGTGGCCGAATTAAAGTGGGTTGCGGTTGTGGCCATTGGGTTGCGGTTTTTGGCCAGAGGTTAGGTGGCGGAATTTAATATATTAAATTAGAAACCGATTTCCAACGGGAGGAAGGATCATTGGGCTGCGGTTTGGCCTTGAAAAGGGTCAGAAGAAATAAATTTTTGTCTTTTTGGGAAGTCCAAATCAATAGAGAAACGAAAGTACAGAGTGCAAATGGAAAGTTCGAAGAATGAGAATGAATGTCAGTGCTGGGACCAACATGAAAAGCAGGGGATATTGGGAAAGACAGAGGAGAAGTACTCATGTGGCAGTAAAGAGAACACAGAGAGCAACAGGAATCAAAAAGATAGAGACAAAGTGGAAGAGAACGGGTAAGAATTTCGATATGAAATTTGAATTTGATAAGAAAATATAGGAGAATCTTTTAAAAAATCCAAATTCCAGGGATCAAAGTAGGTATAAAACGAAAAACAGAAAAAAATTGTTTAAAATTGGTATGCTACGAAATCTGGTAGCATGCCAAAAATAAATAGTAACCAAACAATTATAGAAAAATTCACAAAAATAAAAAATAAATGAATATACTCATAAATCAAATTCTGATGCACTAATAATGCCCAGATTTCTTCTAAGCTTGAGAAAAGTTTCTTCCTTCAAAGGCTTAGTCAAAATATCGGCAACTTGATGTTCAGTAGAAATAAATTTTAAAATAATATCACCTTTCTGAACATGATCATCTAAAAAATGATGACGTACATCAATATGTTTAGTGCGTGAATGATGAACTGGATTTTTAGACAAATTAATAGCACTAGTATTATCACACATTATAGGACATGTGGAACAATTAATACCATAGTCTGAAATAGTTTGTTTCATCCATAAAATTTGAGCACATGCTAAACCGGCGGCAATATATTCTGCCTCGGTTGTAGATAATGAAACAAAGTTTTGTTTTTTGCTAAACCAGGAAACTAAGGCATGTCCTAAAAAGTGACATGTACCACTAGTACTTTTACGGTCTGATTTACAACCAGCAAAATCTGCATCACTATATGATAATAAATCAAATGTGTTTGTTTGAGGATAAAATAAACCAAAATCAGAAGTATACTTAACATATCTAATAATCCGTTTTACGGCAGTTAGATGTGAAACTTTAGGATTTGCCTGATACCGTGCACATAAACAAACTGAAAACATAATGTCTGGTCTACTTGCAGTTAGATAAAGTAAGGAGCCAATCATACCTCTGTATAGATGTTGATCAACACTCTTACCATTTAAATCTTTGTCGAGGGAAGTAGATGTACTCATCGGAGTACGTTTTTCTGCAGAACTTTCTAAACCAAAGCGTTTGATGAGTTCTTTAGAGTACTTGCTTTGGTGGATGAATATTCCTTCCTTCATTTGTTTGATTTGAAGACCGAGGAAGTAGTTTAGTTCACCCATGTGACTCATCTCAAATTCTTTCTGCATAATTTTAGAGAAATCTTGACAAAGAGATTCGTTAGTAGAACCAAAAATAATATCATCAACATATATTTGAATAATGATATTATCAGAATTTATGTTTTTAACAAATAAAGTAGAATCTATTTTACCAATAGAATATCCTGAATTTAAAAGATAACTTTTAAGTCTTTCATACCAAGCACGAGGTGCTTGTTTCAGACCATATAAAGCCTTTTTCAATTTAAAAACATGATTCTCAAAATTTTCATGAATAAAACCCGGAGGTTGTTCTACATAAACTACTTCTTTAAGAAAACCATTTTGAAAAGCACTTTTCACATCCATTTGAAAAAGTTTAAAATCTTTAAAACAAGCGAATGATAATAACATTCTAATAGATTCAAGACGAGCAACTGGTGCATAGGTTTCATCATAATCAATACCTTCTTCTTGATTATAACCTTGTGCAACCAATCGTGCCTTGTTTCTAATTACCTGACCAGATTCATCCAATTTATTTTTGAATACCCACTTGGTACCAATTATTGAATGATCTGATGGTCTGGGAACTAATTCCCAAACATCATTTCGTTGAAATTGGTTAAGTTCTTCCTGCATAGCCATAATCCATGAACTGTCTTCACATGCATCTTTGATGTTCTTTGGTTCAATGGTTGAGAGAAATGCACAATGTGCCATTTGCTCTATTTGGTGACGAGTTCTTACTCCATCTGTAATATCTCCAATGATTAACTCTGATGGATGATTTGGAACTTGTGCATATGCCTTAGGAAGATCTGCATTACCTGAAATAGACTCAACAGAATGTTTAGTAGCATCAATTTCATCAAGTTTAATATTACCTAAGGAATTAGAAAGAGGTAAAATATTCTCTTCATCATCAATAATGGGAGAATTAGATGAAGGATTCTCATCAAATGTGACATGAAGTGATTCTTCAACTGTTGAAGTTCTTTTGTTGTATACTCTGTAGGCTTTACTACGTGTTGAGTATCCAACAAAAATACCTTCATCAGATTTAGAATCAAATTTGTCGAGTGCATCTTTAGTATTAAGAATGAAACATTTACATCCAAACACTTTAAAATATGATACACGAGGAATACGATTAAAAAATAATTCAAAACAGGTTTTATTAAGTAATGGCCTTATAAGAACTTTATTCATAATGTAACAAGCAGTTGCAACAACTTCTGCCCAAAAATACTTTGGAAGATTACTATCACAAAGCATTGTTCTTGCACATTCTTGTAAAGTACTATTTTTCCTTTCTACTACGCCATTCTGAGGAGGAGCACGAGGAAAAGAAAAATTGTGTGTAATGCCATTTTCATTACAAAACTTAGTAAATGATTCATTTTCAAATTCTCCCCCATGATCACTACGGATAGTGATAATGTTAGAGGATTTGAATTTTTGTATCTTTTTACAAAATACAGAAAATTCTTCAAAAGCATTATTCTTGTTTTGTAAAAATATAACCCAAGTGTATCTAGAATAATCATCAACAATGACAAATGCATATCTACTTCTATTCAAAGAAGCTACTCTTGAAGGACCAAACAAATCTAGGTGTAGGAGTTCTAATGGTCTCTTTGTTGAGATAACGTCTTTTGATTTAAAAGAAGATTTGTGCATTTTTTCTTGTTGACAAGCATCACAAAAATGTTTGTGTTTGAAAGAAATATTTGGCATTCCATTAACTAACTTGTGTTTTGAAATACGTGCTAGATTTTTGAAATTTGTGTGTCCAAAACGTTTATGCCATAAAAGTGTATCATCTAATGTAATCATTAAACAATGATTATTAGTGGAAATAGACATGCATAAGATATAAATATTATTCTTACGCTTACCACGAAATAAAATAGATGACATATCAGAATCATAAATGATGCAATCATTTTGTTCAAAAACTATTTTGTAATTTTTATCGCATAACTGACTAATGGAAAGTAAGTTGTGTTTCAAACCATCAACCAGGAGAACATTTTCGATGATAGGCTGATTTGTATTACCAACTATTCCAGTGCCTATGCTTTTGCCTTTGTTGTTGTCACCAAAAGTAACTGTGCCTCCTTGTTTGTACTTGATGGTTGAAAGTAGTTTGACATTTCCTGTCGTATGTTTTGAACATCCACTATCCAGAATCCATCATTCCTTTTTAGGTACCTGAAAGATAAAACATTAAGCATTGGTACCCCTTTTTGAGGGTCCTTGGGATTAGATTTTTGGAAGCCAAACCCAAGTAGAGTTTGGCTTTCTAAGATAATTACTAGAATAAACAATAGAATGCATATAATGAGAAATATAACTATTTCTAACTTTTAAACATGAATCCTTAGGAACCCATATACTAATTGTAGTAGGTTTCCTAGGAAATGTTTTTGAAATGTTAGTAACATTTCTTTGTGAAGAAGAAGTAGGAATGTTTACTTTCTTCGTGTAAATAAATGCATGATTCTTCTTTTGTGGTTTAACAAAAGTTGTTTTACCATAAGAGGAAGAAGTGTTATAAGTCTTGGGTATATCCTTTTTGGAATATCCCAGTCCTTGTCTATGATTTGCTGGATATTGAATTTTAAGCAAATCATCGAGATTAGTCTTTCCTTTGTTAAATTTATTAACATTGGATGACATCTCGTCGTATTTCATCTTTAGTGATGAAATATTTTTATCCATTTCAGATATTTGTGTATGTAATTCTAAATTCTTAGTTTTGAGAATATCATTCTCTTTACTAAGATCCAAAACTTGAGAAGAAGTATTTTCAATGTTTTTAGAAGAAGATAATTCTTGATATTTAGAAAGGAGATCATCATTATTCTGTTTCAATGATTTATGTTGACTATTCAATTTTTTGAAACGAGAATAGAGATCTTTTAAAGCATCAAGTAATTCTTCGTTATTAAAACAACTTGCCTCATCTTCATCATCTTGTGCCATAAAGCACATGTTGGCATTTTCATTTAGATCATCATCTTCATCATCTGAAGAATCATCCCATGTTGCCGCAAATGCCTTTTTCATTTTGTCAAACCTCCTTTCTCTTCTGGATTGATCATTGTTAGAAGTTTTGAACTTTGCTTTGAGAAGTGGACAGTCTTTCTTCATATGTCCTGGCTTATTGCAATTAAAGCAAAGAGAGGAATCAGTATTCTTAGATTTAAAATTATTATACTTACCTTTCTGAAAGAATTTTCTGAAGTTTTTGGCAAAAAAATGCCATATCATCATCTGAATCTTCATTATCTGATGTTGCGTTGAAGGCAAGTACTTTCTTCTTCTGATCTGATTCTTCTTTCTCATCTTGTAGTGTAACTTCATGGGCCATTAAGTTACCAATAAGATCTTCCATAGTTAATGTGGAAAGATCATTGGCTTCCTCAATAGCGGTGATCTTTGGACGCCATACTGGAGTTAAAGCTTTAAGAATTTTACGAACCTGTTCAAGAGAAGTGTAAGTTTTTCCAACAGCACTTAAAGCATTTATAATATTAGTAAACCTGGTGTTCATTTCTCCAATTGTCTCTTGGTCCTTCATCTTGAACAACTCGAATTTGTGAACCAAAACGGAAATCTTGGTTTCCTTCACTTTACTGGTTTCTTCATGAGTTACCTCAAGTATATGCCAAATTTCCTTGGCACTTTTTGGCCTGAGATACTCGATTAAACTCATGTTTATCCATAGCACAAAATAAAGCATTCATGGCCTTTGAGTTGTTGGTTTTTGCAGCTTTGTCGTTGGTGGTCCAATCAGCAACAGGAGTTGTTGGCTTTTCGTATCCTGACTCTACGATGTCCCAAATCTCATAATTCATACTTTGGAGATGAATCTCCATTCGTATTTTCCAATATGAGTAATTTGAACCATCAAATAGAGGAGGACGAGTTTGAGAGTGCCCTTCAGGATGCTGATTGTAGTTGTGTGGAACTGCGTTCATGTTTGAGGAACTTGCTGCCATCTTAACCTTGCTCCGATACCAAATGTAATTTTAGCCTGTAAGGATCAATACACTAGAGGGGGGTGAATAGTGTATATTAAAAATTGTCGCAAATAAAATGTTAGTAATATTTGCAAAGATGGCACGAAAATAAAATGACAAGTGCTGAAAATTAAATCAATCGCAAACACAGAGATTTATCCTGGTTCGGATCCTTGTGATCCTACTCCAGTCCTCTACCCCGTAGAGATTTTCAATCCACTATAATCACTTGCCCCGTAAGCACGAACTTACAAAAATGGCGACACTCCCCGTGTCCCAAACTTTGTACAATCTCTAAACAGAGATTCCAACCCGTTAAATAAGAAATAGAAAAACACCTATAGCCTTGTAATAAATTTCAGAGAATGAATTCAAGGATGGTGTTTAGAAGATGAACTTCAAGATGTAAAATATATGTAATGAAGCGCAACACTTGAAGTTCTCTGGTTCATAAAAGAAGAGAGAGATCTATTGATATCGTCTTGCAATTATGAACACAAACAACTTTCCAAAAGTGATGTTGAAAATCCAAGTTCTTCCGTTCTTAAACAAAGAGAGAAATCTAATGATTTCTTCTTACAAATAAGAAAAGAACAACTAATGGCAGAATTACTTAAGAAAATCAAGGACTTGCTTTCAACAAAATCAGAATTAAGAAGAGGAAAGTGTGTGGAAAATGAGAGGGGGTACCCCTCCTTTTATAGGTTTTAGAAACGGTTGTGAACGGCTCTAAAAGAGACGTTGCACAACGTTCAGAAACTGAGAGGAACATTGGAGAACGGTCAGAAACTGTTCTAGAAAATTTCAGTCCCAAAAGCATTTTGGCATGCTACGAAAATTCGTAGCCTGCCAATTTTGAAACGGTAACAAACGGTCACAAAATTTTGGTGACGTGAAATAGACAACGGATAGATCCTTGTCTGAAAGTATCAAGTCAAAATATAACTGTTTTGGTAGGCTAGGAAAAATCCTAGTAGGCTAATACTTAAAAATACGAATTTTGACTTAGGATCAAAATGAGTTAGGAGATGATGTAGATTTGAGCTTTAGGGATATATGATATGATATAACCAAGGCCCTGAAGCTATCTAAAAAGTAAAAATTACATCATTCTGTAGATACGTGTTTCACACGTAATTTGAGTAGCAAGGTTGTTTTTGCAGAGGATCCTTGTACTTTGATCATATGCGTGATATAAATGAATTTGCGTTGTAGTTGTACATCTGCATAGATAAAGTTAGTAACATGAAATATATTGAGTTGTCACATCAAAACTTTATGGAAGAGAGGATGGAAAATACCAAGTTCCAACAGTTACTAGTCTCATTTGGAAGGAAATGGAAGAACAACTAAGGTAGAATGAAAACAATGCATTAGTTTAGTTAAAAACTTGTAACATTTGGAAGAAGGTTAATATAATATTTAAAAATAAATGAAATGTCTTAAGCATGTTGTGAGTTGAGGGAGGCCTTTGGCCTCCCCCCTCAACATCTCACCATTACTCCCCACTAACTTAGTGGGGAGTCCCTTGGACTCCTAACTCATCATGAGATTTCTATAAATAAAGTACCATGGCTATTCGCCATGTTTAATTCTCTCCAATCTTCTTCTAACACGTTATCATCACGTTTGCTCTAACTTCTTTGAGCTTTTTCTCGTGTATCCCCTTAAATCTACACGCTAAGGAATCTATTTGTTGCGGCTATTCGTTGCGGTGTTTTATAGACATTCGGGAGCGGGATATTATATCTACGGATTTTATATCACGATCGTCCCTGGATCTTTGATCTAGAGGTAAATCTCATCAATACCGTAGATAATTACAAATAAAGAGTTTGATATGATATTGTTCGTAGCTCTCTTCTGGGCTTATTTAAATCAATTATATCATGTTTTATACTGATTAAAATACAAACTGAAAACCCCCCCAAATCCCTTCAGCTTCAGCTTCCCCCCCGAAGGGGGGCACTTCCCGGCGCCGACCCCGCCCCCCAGGCGGGGGGTTTCTGTCCCCCGCCCCCAGACGGGGGGGGGGGGGGGGCGCTTTTCCGTCGCCATCCCCCCCGGAGGGGGGCTCTGTACTTGCCGGCCCCCCCGAAGGGGGGGGCTCTTCCGTCGTCGGCCCTCCCTGGAGGGGGGCTATGTCGTTTCGGACCCCTCCCAAAACAGCGGAGGGGGGCTCCGGCGTCTGGCGAACAAGTCCCCCCTGACAGGGGGGGCTTCGGTGTCTGGCAAACAAGTCCCCCCTGATAAGGGTGGCTCCGGCGTCTGGCAAACAAAACCCCCCGATGGGGGGTACTCCGGCGAAAAAAATCCCCCCCGACGGGGGGGCTCTGGTGAAAACCCCCCCCCCCGACGGGGGGGCTCCGGCGTCCCGCCCCCCCACAGTCGGGGGGGGGGGGGGGCTCTGGCCAAAAAATCCCCCCCGACGGGGGGTGGGGGGGATCCGCCTGATCGCCCCCCGAAGGGGGCCCCTGAGCCCGCATCCCCCCCTGATCGCCCCCCCAAGGGGGCCCCTGAGCCCGCATCCCCCCCGGCGATGGGGGGGGTTCTGATCACCGCCCCCTGAAGGGAAGCCCTGTCCGGTTTCGACCCCCCGTCGGCGCCGCCCCCAGTCGGGGGGCCTTTCCCCGTTGCCGATCTGCGGGGCGTTTCCTTTCGCCAGCGCCGATCCCCCAGGTGGTGTAGGAACCTGTCATAACAGAGTTAGGATCGATAAATGAAGTTGAGACTTACGATTTCGTATGCGGCACGGTAGTCACAGAACTTCGCCTTCGGATTCGCCACGACGGATCGAGTCTTCTCACGAACGGAGTAAGGCTACTAAATCCACAATCTAAATCTCTACTTTTAGATTAAGAACTTGGATAAAGAGAGAGGAAGGATTTCGGTAGAGCTTCGCTAGAATGAAATTCAAGGCAAGAATACCATGCAAAAATGTAAGGAAATGGCTAAGCCTTGGGTCTTATTTATAGCCCCCAAGGTAGTTATTTTAGGAGTAATTGTTCCTTTGGAACAATTTAACTAAGGTGTACCATCATACATGGCACATTATAAGCTTAAGTTGTATCATATGCATGGTACAACATACGCTTAAGATATTACCCCTTTATTAGCCATATGTCGCATGCACTTATGCACATATAATGCGACTTTCCCATTAATCTAGAGATCCTCTCCGCAAGGGAACAGATTCCCTTTGCACACGACTTCATGTACACGACGTTCGAGGTCCGTATTCCCTCGTACATCCCCTACAAGGGTGTACAAACGTCATCCATATCCAACATCTCCCACTCACACTTGAGGGGATTGTAAGAGAAGATCTTTCTCTTAGTTCTTTCATCTATCATACCGAGAAATAGACCGTGCGACCGTCATGCGCGTAGAGTCTGTTGTTGTGCACTTGTTAGAGATACACAACGACCTCGAAGGTGCAAAGTTGAGTAGTTCAACGCATGCTTTACCCTAGATTATTTCTTCACATTTCTTATACTTTATATTCAACAATTGAGTCCCATCTGGATCACAATTGGCTGGCCAGCTTTGAATCATTAAAGTCCAAATGCGAATATGAAATCAATCTTTCTCTTCTTGCGAACCTTCTGATCTTGACTTGATTCGCTTTTCTAACGTGCCCCGCCGAGCCGAATTATCATAGCCCATTAGAAACACGCTAAGATAGCGATCATCTCGTCAAATCTAAAGGAACCAATTGGAGTCCTTGAGGGTAAGAGTTATGACCCATATGGCCTTTGAGTCTCACATAATAGCAAACTCTATTGCTACTAACTCAGTGGTCGAAATGCATACGTGGTATGAACACGTATTACAACATCACTCCTTTTCCAGGGAGAGTATGTCTTAATGATGTTGTACGGATGAAAGATCAGACACCACAGTGCCTATCTTTTGAGTCCACTTACTACCCATGAAATATTCCCGGACTCTCATCCTGCATAAGACAGATAGGATTTAAAAAAATCCTATGAGATCACTTTTAAATATCCTTGTGATACAGATCTCAGATCTTTTGCAAGCATCCATATGATGCAGATCTTTCATTCGACTATCTTGTTTAAGTCACGACTCTAAATCATTTGTCTAATGATTTTGACTTTAAACTAGTCTCATCTCTATCTTATCCATCTGATAAGATAAGGTGGTTGCTCATGTGAGAGAGCCAACCTTAATCTGTCCGACATACACACAATAAAATAGCTGAGACTTAAACACAAATGTATAAAATCATTTGTAAGAAACTTGTATGCAATATATAAAAGAACTTCTTCCTTTTATTAAACTTTGATCTTCTATAGACATGGGAAATATTACATGATACAGCTCAGCACCTACGCATTCCCATAGATGATAAGTGTTTGTAGAACACATCTCTGGGGATCGCCTTAGTAAGGGGATCCGCTATCATCTCATGCGTGGATATGTATCCTATGTCTACTTCCTTTCCGTTTGTTATAGTCCTTCGCAAACTTGAATCGAATATCAATGTGTTTGGTCTTACAATGAAATTTAGGATCTTTGACATAGGCAATCGAGGCTTGACTATCACTGTATATAGGAACAGTGCTCGAGTCAGTGGCATTCGTCAGCCTGTCTAAGAATTTCCTAAGCCAAACAGATTCTTGGACCGCCATGCAGAATGCTACGAATTCGGCTTCCATGGTTGATAGGGCGATGCAGGTTTGCTTCTTGCTGCTCCAGGATATTGCACCATTCCCGAGCAAGAAAAAAAAGCCTGAGGTAGATCTTCGATCGTCGAGATCACCTGCCCAATCAGCATCGGTATAGCCTTCGAGTCTCAAGGTATTACCTTGATAGCACAACGCATAGTCCGCAGTCCCTTTGAGGTACCTTAATATCCTCTTCACCGCTTTCCAGTGTGCCTGTCCTGGGTTGGATTGGTAACGGCTTACCATACCAACATCATAGCAAATGTCCGGTCTGGTACACATCATGGCGTACATCAGACTCCCGACATCTCCAAACATAAACCCTCGCCTTTGCTTATTGGAGTATCAATTGGCTTACAGTCCTGCATATTAAATCGTTCTAAAACTTTCTTTATATATGTCTCTTGAGAGAGAGAAAGAAGTTTCTTGGAACGATTCCTTGAGATCTTAACCCCAAGGATATATGCAGCTTCACCCATGTCTTTCATTTCAAAGACGGATGAAAGCCAAGCTTTGATATTCATGATAAGACGCTTATCATTTCCGGCTATAAGTATGTCATCTACATAAAGAGACATAATTACATACTTGTTCTTAATCCTCTTAATGTATACGCAGTTGTCTTCGTCGAGCATGGAGAAACCATACGACAAAACGACTTCTTGAAAGCGCATATACCACTGCCTTGAGGATTGTTTAAGACCATATATGGATTTACGAAGTTTACAAACCTTATGTTTGTTTTCTTCTTGTACGAACCCGTTTGGTTGTTCCTTGTAGATCTCCTCATCTAGTTATCCGTTAAGAAAAGCAGTCTTTACATCCATCTGATGTAACTCGAGGTCCAAACAAGCCACCATTGCCAGAATTAAGCGAATGGAGGTAAAACGCACGACAGGAGAGAAAGTCTCTTCGTAGTCTATTCCTTCCTGTTGCGTGAAACCTTTCGCAACAAGGCGAGCTTTATATTTCTCGATGGAGCCATCAGCCTTATGCTTGATTTTCAGAACCCACTTGTTCCCAATGGCTCTACGTCCCTTAGGTAAATCAACCAAGTCCCAGACTTGGTTTGTTTTCATGGATTGAAGTTCTTCTTCCATCGCCGCTATCCATTTATCTTTAGCAGGGCATGTGACGGCCTGTTTGAAATTTGCAGGTTCTTCATCATCTTGTAGTAATGTCATGAATGTTTGAGGAAATTCATCCTCAAATCTAAGATGTGTTAGCCTCATTCGATTACTACGTCTTGCTTGAGTTTGATCACTCCCACTTGGAATGACATCACTCCCACTTGGAATAACATCACTCCCACTCGGAATAGGATTGGTATCGTTCGTATCATCCATTGGTGAAGTTTGAAACGTATTTTCTTCTTCACCAAGGATTCTCCCACTCGAACGTTCTGATCCTTCTTGATCCCAAGTCTCAAACAAGGATAAGTCTTGACTTATCTCACCCTGTCTTGGAAACTCGTTTTCCAAGAAGACAACATTCCTCGATTCGAATTCTATTAGACCCCCATTGTCCTCTTGACCGACGAAAACATATCCTTTGGAGTTTTCAGCGTATCGGATGAAGATACACTTCCTCCCACGTGGCCCAAGTTTGCCATATTTGTGAGAGGATAAATGTGCGTAAGAGGCACAACCCCAAGGTTTTAGAATGCTTAAGTCTGGAGTTCTATTGTTCCACAACTCATAAGGAGTAGAACTTACCGACTTCGAGGGTACACGGTTTAAGATGAATGCTGCCGTCAATAATGCATCACCCAAAAGGTGATGGGCAAATTTGCCTGAGACATCATTGATCGGACCATTTCCATCAATGTCCTATTTCTTCTTTCCGCAACACCGTTTTGTTACGGAGTATAAGGCATAGTTATTTGATGAACTATGCCTTTTTCATCACAGAGTTCCTTAAAACTCGTTGATTGATATTCTCCACCCCGATCGGTTCGCAAGACCTTTATCTTGCGATCTAGTTGATTTTCCACTAAACTCATATAGTTTTTGAAGCAAGATAAAGCTTCATGTTTGTGGGAAATCAAATAAATGTGACCGAAACGGGTGAAGTCATCAATGAAGGTGATGAAATAGGACTTCTCGCGTCTTGTCTTAACATTCATTGGACCGAAAATGTCCGAATGGATAAGCTGTAATGGAACTTCGGCCCTTGTGCCAGTTCCAAACGGCTTGCGACAAGTTTTCCCTACAAGACAATGTTCGCAAGTTGATATTTCAACTTTTGAAACATTAGATAGCAAGCCACTTTTGGCAAGTCTATCCATTCTAGTTGGTCCAATGTGACCAAGTCTTGCATGCCAACAAATGATCTCAGATTCAGAATTAGAAGCATTTGTCAAATGGAAACTTTCATTAATAGAAGAAGAATCATCATACATAGTGTTCAAAACAATCAATCCATTACAAACATTACCCAACCCAATCAAAGAACTATTACAAACAAGGTCAACCTTTTGTTCATAGAACCTCCATTCATAACCTAAAGACATTAACATGACCACAGATACGATATTCCTTCGAATATCTGGAGCAAAGAGGACGTCGTGCAATAATAGAGTCCGGCCGTTGTCGAGAACTAGCTTGCATGTTCCGACGCCTTTGACTTCAACACGAGTGTTGTTGCCGACGTATATCCACTTTGTTCCTTGAGTTATCCTTCGATACTCTACGAAGAACCTTCTGTCCTTCGCTACGTGGTCCGTGGCCCCTGAATCAATCAACCAAAAATAGTTAGATTCAGCAAGAAACATGGAACTAGAAACACATATGTAACTAGTCCTACAAGTTACCTTATTACTTCCATCCGTACATGTACGGGCGAAGTGACCGTACTTGTTGCACTTAAAGCACTTGATCTTCTTCAAGTTTTTCTTCTTTGAGTGCACATTCTTTTGCCACTTTTTGTTCTTAGTCTTCTTTGAGGTTTTCGGTTCTTGCTTTCGTTCGTTCACAAACCTTAAGCATTTATCCTTTCGCTTCTTTCCTCCATGTGAGGAACTAGCGGCCATGTGCACTTCAGCACTAGGTTTTGCGGCTTGAATCCGCTCTTCCTCGAGTTCGAGGTGTTTGGATACATCGCTTAAAGTTTTAATGCACTCATTATGAGTGAGGTGCATTTTCATGTTATCCCAGCTATCTGGGAGTGAACGAATGACTGCTTGGATTTGCTGTTCGTCAGACAGCGTAAGACCCGCATCCTTCAATTCGGCTATGAGATTCGCCATGTGGCGAAGATGCTTTTTCATAGATTGATCTCGTCGCATTTTGTACGAGTCAAATTGAATATTTAAGGAGCGGAGTTTGGTTACCGAAGTTCCACCAAACTTTATTTCTAGCCCAGACCATATATCTTTGGCTAGGTCGAATTCCCGAAATAGACGCATTATGTCATTGTCCATTGCGGACAGTAACGTAATACGTGCTATTTTGTTCTTTCGAGTCCAAGTCTCATAATCTTCTCGGTCCCTCTTGTGTTGGGCAGTATTTCCCAACTCAGGTTCTTCCATTATGTTTTGGAGTGTTTCAAGCACATCTTGCTCCTCCAAAACATATTGGATTTTTATTGACCATAGTTTATAATTGTCGCCGTTGAGATTATCACCTTTGTTAAGCTCGGCGACAATGTTCTTAGAAGCGGTAGACATATTCGAATCAAAAAACTGCAAAGAAAATGAAAAACACGATCAAAATTCTATGCATAAAGTTTCGATTCTTAAACACTTGATAAATTCCTTGGATAAGCTGAAATGTTACTCTAGAATCGAGAAGTTCACTACGTTCCCAACTACCATCTAGAAGTAACTTTCAAAGTATCCCTCTTACTTATCTCATGTAAAAAGAAATCAGAAATGATACCCGTATGGTACCAGCAGCGGAAAAATACTTTTGAAAAACATATCTTTCAAAATGGAATAGGTGAGAGTTTGCACAAAGAATTTTAGCGCAACAATTGCCAAGCCACGAGACCTGTTCTACACACCCATGGGTTAGATAACCATGGCCGGATCGTGGTAGGACTTGGAATTCTAAATTGCGCTATCCCGATTAAGGACGGGACATAACCTATTTGAAAACATCTTTTTCAAAAAATTTGAAATACATTGGCTAAACTCCGTAGAGTATAGCACAACGTCATAAGTACATTGGCTAATCTCCGTAGAGTAGACCACAATGACATGGCTAATCTCGCATGAAGTAGAGCACTATGGCTAATCTTCAAGGAGTAGAGCCCAAGAAAAAACTTTATAAAATGTTAGCCCTGTATGGACTAGTCGGCACATTCGTGTTTGACCAAGGCCTTTTGACACCCTGTATGGGCTAGTCGGTAAGTTCGTGATTGACCAAGACCTTTTGCCGGATTGGTCGACCAAAACACCCAAATTGGTCGACCAAAAATTGGTCTTCATCACTCCCGGCCAGGGCCCCTGCCCTGGCCGAGGCTGGCCAAGGGCCTTTGCCCTGGCCGGCCAGGGGCGGCCTGCGGCAGCCCTGGCCACTGCCAGGGCTGGCCAGGCCACTGGCCAGGCCTCGGCCAGAGGCCGGCCAGGGCCCCTGCCCTGGCCGGGGCCAGGGCCCCTGCCCTGGCCGGGGCCAGGGCCCCTGCCCTGGCCTCGGCCAGGGAGGCCAGGCCCTGGCCGGGGCCAGGGCCCCTGCCCTGGCCTCTGCCAGGGAGGCCAGGCCCTGGCCGTGGCCAGCCAGGGCCGGCCCAGGCCAGGCCAGGCCGCGGCCAGGGCTCTCTGTCCCTGGCCGTGGCCGGCCAGGGCCGGCCGGCCAAGGCCAGCCGGCCATGGCCCGACCATGGCCCGACCATGGCTTATTGGCTTTGACCGGCCATGGCCCTTTGGCCATGGCCGGTCTCCCCCCTTCATGGGGTTGCCGCACACCCCGTCGGAGGGGTGGCCGTGGTGGTTATTGGCCGTAGCCAACCCCCTCCGCATGGGGAGGGGGGTGCATGGCCTTCATAGCCCATTTGGCCATGGCGCACATGCACCAAAATTCATCTTCCCCGATGGGAATAACCACCATCTTCTTCTCCGGTGAAGCACCCGTTCGTCGAGGAAGTAGTTATCCTCCAATGGCCGTGTGCCAAAAAATTAACCCACTTCAAAAATTCGTAAAATACGCGCTCAACATGAAGAGAGCGCCCATTCCCTATGAATGGAGACTCAGCATCCATGAAGAGAGCGAGTTTGACAATATGAACGGTCGGTTCTTCCCGTCACGGAGAGTTCCTGCCATATCCGTAATGACAGAAGACCCTAACG
>CM061133.1:43236217-43271564 GCA_030789695.1 Scilla litardierei
TAGCTCGAATGTACCAAGTAAACCTACTTGGAAAAATAATGCAGGCTTGTATCATATTGCACAATATGATTGTGGAGGATGAAGGACATATGTACATTACACAATATGAATTTCAACAATACGATCAACTTTGAAATGCCAGTACAAAGTGGCAATATTCTTCCAAGGCAACCGTAGACTTGGTGAGATATATTCAAAATAGAGGTCGAACTCGCGACAAGCAATGACACACCCAATTTAAAAAAGACTTGATGGAGCATATCTGGTTATAAGAAAGCAATGTAATTTAATTTGTATTTCAAT
Source organism: Scilla litardierei (assembly GCA_030789695.1). NCBI lineage: Eukaryota > Viridiplantae > Streptophyta > Magnoliopsida > Asparagales > Asparagaceae > Scilla > Scilla litardierei. Next base: position 43,236,521 of record CM061133.1, read on the forward strand.
CTATGCATATCAATGTTATTTTATACTTAAAATTTTTATCTATGACTTTTATGCATTTCGTATTTCAAGATAAGCAATAATTACGTATGAATATTGAAATCTATGCCATAGGTTTCCAAATTTAAAAATATTTAAATTGACATTTTTTGAGGAAATCAGACGTCTGATCAATGATCAGACATATGGTTTCCTAGAAAAATGAATTCCTGGTAGTTCAGATGTCTGATCTGTCAGAAATCAAACTAGTCTGGTGCACCAAACAGTATATCAAATGCCTGGTGGGTAGCGGCTAGTCATCTGATCTACTTAAGATTTGAAAAAAATTAGGCGGTTAGATAACCAGATGTCTGATGGGGTTACACCAGATGTATAGTAATACACAGCTGGCAGCTGACGGGAAACCATTCAACCCTTAATTTGGCCCTCCGTTGGGTGGGTACAATGGCTAAATCTGACGTCTCTCAGATTTAGCCCCTACTGGGGATGAACTGTTCAGCCCTTCACTGGGAGTGCTCTTAGGGGTAGAAGATAAAAGGGGAAAGAGATGAAATGTACATAGAAGTATCTGCATCATCCAAATTCACATCCCAGGGGTCCAAAACAAAACGAGCCTAATTGGAATTTGCCCAAAATTCTTTTGTGGGACTCGCAAACAATATCAAATCCGGAATTTGAAAAAACTTGCTAGTCCATTTTTCCCCCAAAACAAATAGGCCTTTGGAAGCAGGGGTGGAAGTGCCCCTTAATTCATGGTGGCCAACGTGCCGGCCCGGGCCCGGGCCCGGCCCAGACCTGACTGGGCCACGGACCAGGCCGGCTCGGTCCAGGGGTTGGAAGCCCGACTCGAGGCCCGGTCCAGGCCAGGCCGACCCACCCTATTTGATTAATAAAAAATTCAAAAATATCAAAAAAAAATCTTAAATCATCTTAAAACTTCTAAAAAAAATTGTAAGTAGATGTAAATAAATATTTACAATTAATAAATGATATTTGTACATAGTTGTTAGTGCACGGGTGTGGATCACGAAGGAGTATCCGCATCCCGACCTATTTAGTGTCGATGACCCAGAACCCATCACTAAAGCGAAGTAATACCGAGCCAAGCGCATAGCTCACTCGACCGTTAAGTTCCCGTTGATACTCAGGCGGAAGTTAATGGGACCGAATAAATGGGCAGCTATTATCTCGAATCCCGGAGAAGATCGCGTCTGAATCAATAAGGGACGGTTACATACAATCAATAGTGAACATCCTAAAAGTAGCCGAAAGGACAAAGGTAAAGGGGTTCCAAATTCTCAAGGTACGAGATCTAATACATAGACTCTACTCTTTCCGCTTATAATTCTTCCACTACAGAGCTTGCGATGTCAGATCTGAGACAAACCTCTGTGGGTCGATTTCAGCTGCTCCAAATCTCCCTCTCTTCCTTAACTTCTCATTCTAACTTAAGCATCGGAGGGTATTTGGGTACAGATTGCCGAGTCTTGACCTTCTGCAAGAGTCGTTCCCAAGTGTCCTAGCCTCGATCCGTCGACATGCAGGCCGCTCGAAGGTCGATCGAGCATCACAAGACATTCACCATCCATCAACTGACCCTGGTTCTTCCAACCTAGGGTCCCATTCAACTTACTGACGAGGCTTCAACTCATCACGAAGGGTCCACGTCAGCTAGACAACTGTATTAGTCATTTTTGGCCGTAACAGTTTAGCATAATCTATGGGAAACACGAGTCGACACCCCAGTCTACGAAATATCTCGACCATACCGGCTCGCCCATCAACACCATCATGTGATGCATCTGCACCTCCTAGCGTCGGCTTCATCAACATGATAATGTGAGGTCCTCCACACCTGGAGCTGTCAACTTCGTTCCAAAGCTCCTATGCTGGAAGATTGATGACAATATCCGTGGGGCAAAGGCATCCCAGAGATTCTACACCTCCTATATCCTTTTTAGATGAAGATCTAGAGGGTATAGAACTGTCACACGATGATGGCGTCATCATCACGGCCACCGTTAACGAGATCATCATAAAGAGATTACTCGTCGACACCAGAAGCTCATGCAAAATGCTCTTCTTCACCACGTTGGAGAGACCGAGGCTGTCTTCTGTGGAGTTGACACCTTGTTCAGGACCTCTAGTGGGATTCACCAGACACTCTACCCTAATAGCTGGCATCATCACCCTACCGGTGACCTTAGGTATGTATCCACAACAAGTCACTCGCCTGACCAATTTCATGGTTGTAAAGATCAACTCGGCATACAACGGAATCATCAGTAGACCACTACTAAACTCTATAGAAGCGGTGGTCTCAACTTTCCATCAAATGATCAAATTCCAAACTCCTGAAGGAGTCAGAAAAGCGAGAGGAAATCAGAAGTAATCACAGTCGTGATATATTCTGTCCACCGCTTTGAGAAGAATAGGGCATGCAGACCCAATCGATCCTAAAGGCGAAGATCGACGACACACGACAGTCGAAGAGACGGAGAACATCCGGTTCTCCAAAGAAGAAGGGAAGACTGTCTTTAATGAGTCAATGTTCCCTTTCGAACTTAGGGAGCAGTTGATCGCTCTTTTGAGAGGGCATGCAGAAGTGTTTGCTTGGTCCCTGAAGGATATGCCCAGCATCGACCACAAGGTGATGTCCCACAAGCTGGAGGTTGATCCGACTTTCAGACTCACAACGTAAAAGAAGAGGAACATGGGGGCGAAAAGATGAAGGCGGCAATCGAGGAAGTGGATCGACTTCTGGAGGCAGGCTTCATTCGAAAAGTCAAATATCCTGATTGATTCTCAAATATCGTGATTGTGAAGAAGGCGAACAAAAAATGTCGAATGTACATCGACTTCACCGATCTCAATAAAGAATGTGCCTCGGGTCAACCATTCGACAGTGCAACGGGCTACGAACTCCTCAGCTTTATGGATGCATTCTCAGGATATAATCAGATCCAGATGGCACCAAAAGACGAAGAGAAGACTTCTTTCATCACCGATTGAGGTATTTTTTGTTATACCAAAATGCCATTTGGTTTGATGAATGCAGGGGCCACGTACCAACGCATGATGAACGGAGTCTTCGAGGCTCAAATCGGGTGGAACCTAGAAGTTTACGTTGATGAAATGCTGGTCAAGTCGAAGAAACCGGTGGATCACATCGCAGATCTTCAAGAGATATTCGCATAGATCTAAGATACAACCTTCGGCTACACCCTGCCAAATATACCTTTGGGGTTCGATCGGGGAAGTTCATCGGTTTCATGCGGAGAATCGAGGGATCGAGGCTAACCCCGACAAGATTATGACGATCGTAACGATGATGGAGCCTTTGACCATAAGAGAACTTCAGAGACTGACCGAGAGAATAGCTGCTTTGGGACGATTCTTGTCTAAGTGGGTCGAGAGATCGTTGCCTTTCTTCAAAGTATTAAGAAAGGCGACAGCAGTCGCCTCAAATAGCAAAAGGGTCATCGAGTGGGACGCGGATTGCAAGCAACCTTTCTCCGAATTGAAAGAGTACCTCCGTAGCCCACCACTCTTGACCAAGCTAGACAAGGATGACCAACTCATCATTTATCTGGCCGCAACCATGGAGGCTGTAAGCTCGGCGCTCGTCAAAGAGGACTTGGGAGTGCAACGACTTATCTACTACGTCAACCAAGTCCTCCTAGGCGCAGAAGTAAACTACTAAAGAATAGAGAAGATGGCCTTCGCGCTGATCCAATCTGTGAGGAGGCTACGACCTTACTTCCAGGCGCACACCATCTTGGTCCTCACTGATACTCACTTGGAACAGACCCTAAAGAGGTTGGAACATTTGAAAAGAATGACGAAGTGGGGAGTCGAGCTGAGCAAATTCGACATCCAGTTTAAGCCAAGGACCGCCACCAAAGGGCAAGCTCTTGTCGACTTCATCTCGAACTCACTTATGACGACAGCCCAACGGAAGAGGTATATGTTACTAACATACAGTCTGATGCTACCTCTTCACCCTTGGCAGGTCTCAATTTGACAACCAATGCAATTGAAGACGAGTGGACATGGATCGTACAAGTTGACTGTTCGGCCACTTAAACCGGGAGTGGGGCCGGAATAATTGTCCAAACATCAGCGAGCAACATATTCGAGTACACTCTACATTTCGATTTCCAAACCACAAATAATGGTACGGAGTATGAAGCGGCCATCAACGGACTCCGATTGGCTCGAGCCTTATGAGCAAAGGTGGTCTACCTACTCAGTAATTCCAAACTCTGTAAGGATCCTGTCTATGGGAAAAACACTAGAAGGGGGGTTGAATAGTGTTTATGCAAATTTAATAGGAATTTACGCAAAATAAAATGCAATCCAACAAATAGTACAGAATAGAAAACAACCCAAAGAGAAACACACACAAATGCAGTTATGTTTCAAGGGTTCGGATTACCCAAGTCAACTCCCGACTAGTTCCCGGTAATCCTACGTCCCTACCACCCAGAAACCACCGGATACTCAAGTTAGAACCCTAACTTGAGGTTTCCTTAAAACCCACTTGTAGCAACCCTACAAGTACAATCGAATACAATCGATGTCCTTGACTCCCACAACCAGGGAGCAAGCAAAAACCACTCTCACAACCGAGAGCACAATTCAAATAATGAAGTTATGAAATCTGAAAGCAACACTTACAATCACCTATGCCTTGAAGTAGAACTTGAAGGAGAAGTGTGATGTGTGTTGAAGAACTCTCTTGGAAGAGAGGAGGAAAGCCCTTTCTCTTGACTGCACCAAATGCCTAGAGGATCAATCTTTGGTTCTAGGTTGGAGAGCAAGAGAATCAGATTTGGAAATACTTAGGGCTTTGGATTTGAAAGCTTTGATCTTTGAAAATGAAAGCTTGAAGGATTTTGCAATGAATGAGTAACCTTCCAATGAAACAGTATAAGCTCTATTTATAACTTTCTCAAATCCACAAAACAGTTTAGGCAAAAACCCAATCGAAATCCGTGAGAAAAATCTCAACGGATATAATCTGAACTTGCGACAGGCGACTGATGAACAAACCACAGTCGACTGCTGCACAGTCAGCAAGGGTAGGTGAGAATTCATAACGGTAACTTACCACGTGGACAGTCGACTGATGAAGCCAAGACAGTCGTCTGTAAAACCAACAGGCGATTGTACATACTTCGACATGCGACTGGCCGAGAGAAGAGTAAGTTAGATGAAATACTGGAAATCTCACAAGATACAGGACAGACGACTGATGCAAGGAACACAGTCGACTGTTAATCAGAACAGGGGACTGTATAACCTTAAACAGACGACTGTCACAGACAGGAGAAATTTCCAGAGAGCTAAGTCAAAGAATAGACTTACAGACAGGCGACTGTTGCAGCATAGATAGTCGACTGATCTAATATACAGTCGACTGTATATACAGCATAAGTCGACTGGCCGTAGAAATCGGATCAAACAGAGTTTGGACAAGGAGAGACAGGCGACTGATGAACCATTCACAGTCAACTGTCGCTAAGACAGGCACCTGATAAACGTTCAACACTAGCCTGTGCGAGATAATCAGAGAGGACCCAAAAACTGCATTGTAATAGTCTGTGCATAACATGCGACTGTAAAACAAAACACAGTCGATTGTTTTTGAGACAGGCGACTGCAAACTGTTAAGCAGTCGGCTGTTATAAACAATCCTAGCACAAACAAAAGAGAATTGAATTGCGATCAAAGGACAAAGGTCTAGAGGTGTCCTATGACCGAAAGTAGATGTGTGTGAGTGCTCCATCATAGTTCTACTTCTAAGCTACATACTAGAAGAGATAAAAGAAAAATTACATTGACGAATAATCTCTTCTTTCCATCGTATGAGCTTGAAGTCTTTACGGAGCTTCAATCATCAATCTACGATCATCCAATTCATATCATTTGCCTTCAATCACGTTTGTGAGTCATCCATTGTTAGTTGATCTTCATAGTAAGCTTAGACAATGGATTAACTACAAAATAGGGGATTAGTCACAAGTATTTATGTTTGCTCATCATTAACAACAAGTAGGGAGAAGTCCAATACTCAACATTCTCCCCCTTTTTGATGATGACAAACAAACATAAACAAAAAGATAAATAGTTGTGCGTAATGAAAACTTACTCCCCCTACATAGATGCCAATCAAGTTAGTCAACAAATATTAGAGCATCTATATAGCAATTGAAGCAAATGAGTGAGATAAGAATGAATTTAATTCAAGAAATCTAGGAAATAAAAATCCCTATTCATTGTAATCTTACTCCCCCTGAATCTAAGGCAACGAAAATCTTAGATTCAAGCGTTAGAACATACTTAGCTCATCCATTATGAATCTTGTATGTTTATTTCTCTCCCCCTATGGCATTATCCAAAAAGGTGGGAGCAAATAACAACAACAATAATAGTGCTAAAATACGAACTAACAACAATCAAGGAGTATAAAGATATATCGAATCAAAAACTTATAAAGTCTCATCATATACACATGTGAGTAAAGGAATTGAAATCCAATATCAACATTTTAGATATTCGAAATGAAAATAATTTTCACATATTCATCACATCAAGGAAAGAGCATGAATTATCCAATATCAAATTCTTGTATTGTCTCAAAAACATAGCAAGAAGAGTGAAGCATACATAGAGACAATATATCATACATCACACAGAAGTTAATCAATATAGCATAGTGTGACACAATAGAGAGATGCAACATCATATATATATATAATATAAAGTAGCTGAGTACATCAACGGATGGTCATCAACATGGCCATCCCAAAAAGATACATCATGAGCAACAAAAAAATAGCTACATCATAACGACATCAAAGACTATATATATATATATATATATAAGTGTCGCATACAGCATCATCCATCATACAACGACAAAACATATAACATCACTCAAAAATATCGATCTAAGGGTGAGCGTCTCCAGGGTCTGCGGACGAGGAAGCAGGCTCTGACGCAGCAGGAGTGTCCTCTGGAGAAGGATCAGACGGAGCAACAGAAGCAACAGCAGCAGCAGCATCCTGTGTAGAGGCAACACCAGGAGGCTCAACGACACCAGAAGGCTGAGGAGGCACATGGGTCGGAGGAAGATACCGTCTCAAATCCTCAGGGAAGGGAATTCCCTGATGGAGGAGGAGAGAGAGAGAGAGAGAGAGAGAGAGAGAGAGAGAGAGAGAGAGAGAGAGAGAGAGACAGCAGCCAATAAATACCAGAGATCATCGACAAAATAGTATCCTGAGACGGTGGAGCAGTTGAGGATGAAGGCAAATCAGCTGGAGGCACAGTGGATGAGGATAGAGCTGAAGTAGTCTTCCTCTTCTTCGAGGCAGTCTGCAGAGCCGAAGAGGACTTCGACTTCGCAGAAGCGTAGAGGAGAGGGCCAAAGGGCATGGGCTCGTAACGGGTCAGGTCAATACCAAAGTGACGGAAGACACGAGACAAAAGACCACCAAAGGGAATGTGAGACGAGGAGGACGTGAACTCAACCTTGTCCATCCTGTTAAGGAGGACACCGGCCCAGTTCACGGGCATGCCAGAGAGAATAGCATACATACACTTTAGTGTATCCTGAGACGGCTGATCGGACGATCCATATCTCAGCAGAATGTTGGACTTCACCACTAGGTGAACAGCCCAACCCCGTGCAGAGAACATTGATGATCTGACACCCGAATCAAGAGCTAAAGGAACCTCTCGAAACATATCCCGGAGAACAGACTGATCAAGATCGTCAATCTCAGAAAAGCTGATATCAGTGGGGAGGGAACCAACAGAAGGAATCCTAAGGATAGTCCCTAAAAGAGAGGAAGTGAGCTGAATGTGGGTTCCCTGGACGACAATATCAAGGATGCCAGTAGTTGAATACTCACCGCGAACGCGGTTCGCATAGAAGAGCTTCACCAGAAATGGGTAGGCTCTGGGGGACTCGCTCTGAGAGAAGCGAAAAAGATCGGCCAGGTGAGTAGCGGACAGAATGTCAGAAAGTCTCTCGGCAGTAAATGCGGGAAAAGAAATGTACCGCTCCCTAAGTAGATTGATCCCAAGGAGAGAGTGAAACTTTGCCAGACAAAGATCGTCTCTGTAAACGGGAACCAGGGGATCAGAGGGGGGTACAGCAGGAGTTTCTTCAGACGAACTGGATGCAGAAGGAGACACATGAGGAATCTCAGCAGCAGGCTCACTGATGTGAACACCAGTAGGCTTGCGCTGACGATGAATCAAGGGCTGAGCATCGCTCGACGAAGAAGAAGGGGAATAACCCGGCGAAGATGAACGTATAGGAGACTGGGCATGCTTGGTTCGAGCTTTATAGGGTTTCTTTCTCTTGGCTATGAGTTTCTTAGGTGCCCTAGGTTGTTTAGAAGCAATGATCTTCTCTTTTCCTTTAGGTTTAGGAGCCATGGAAACAAGAGAGGAAGACCAAATGCAACAAACGGAAACAACGACGGTCAAGAGAGAGAAAACACACCAAACGAGGGAAGACAGACGATCACGAAGATGAAGATCAAAGACGACGGAAGGCCATGATCGACATCGATGTTTAGGAGGAGATCAATGGTTGAAGACACGAAATCGATTGATTTTGTAGAGAGAATCGAGCGGGAAGTTGAACGGTCGATGCGGAGGAGAGAGAAAAACGACTTGGAGAGTGATCGCGTCGATTGAATATAAATTAGGGAAAATCAATCTGAGCCATTGGATCAACGATTCGACGGCTCGGATCAAATCAAATGAACCGACACAGCAGGAGACAGTCGACTGGAGAACAAAAGTCAGTCGACTGTAAGAAGTGATAAAATTAAATCTCAGAGAGATGGGCAGTCGACTGGCAAGTATAATGCAGTCGCCTATCCGCTGGACAGTCGACTGACATATACTCAACAGTCGGCTGGCCGAGAATTAATACATATCACAAGAAAAACAGAGAACACTGTAAAAAATTGATAGAGAGAACAGTCGCCTGATGACTAAATTGCAGTCGCCTGTTACACTAACAGTCGACTGTAAAACAGTCAGCAGTCGGCTGAGCGAAAGATATCAATTTTCATATGGAGGATATAGAGTAGGGCAGTCGACTGTCAAAAGAAACACAGTCGTCTGTCCTGGTCCAAAAATGCACAGTGAGATAGAATTCCAGAGAATAAGAACACTCACCCTAGGACATATACTCTAATCACAAATACATCTTAAAATCATTATGAAAACAATAAATCTATTGAAACAAAAATTATTCCAATCAAATTCGAAAACTCATGAAATCAAATAAGTCACAATTGTCTTTCTTAATCTCATAAAATAATAAAGCACATGAAGAAAGACAATCACAAATATATGAGCTCAATAAGGAGTTATAGCATGAAAATTGAGCTTCTAGATTTCAGATTCACCCATAATTCCCAATTCTCCACGCAACCTCACAAATGAATCTTCTTTAAGAGGTTTAGTGAAGATATCGGCAATTTTTTTTTGGGTTTCAATGTACTCTAAGATGATGTCATTCTTAGCTACATGATCATTTATAAAAATGGTGTCTCACGTCTATGTGTTTGGTACGGGAGTGGTGTACCGGATTCTTGGAAAGACAAATAGCACTTTGATTATCAACCATGATAAGGCAAGTATCACAATTGACACCATAGTCACTAAGAGTGTGTCTCATCCAAAGAACTTGTGCACATGCAAGACCCGCGGCAATATATTCCGCTTCAGTCGTGGATAATGACACCGAATTCTGTTTTTTAGAGAACCAAGAAACTAAGGAATTTCCTAAGAAATGGCATGTGCCACTAGTACTTTTCCTGTCAGACGTGCATCCGGCAAAGTCGGCATCACTATATGAGATTAACTCATATGTGCTAGACTTAGGGTAAAGTAACCCATAATCAAGGGATTGATTGAGATAACGAAATATTCATTTAACCGCAATCAAGTGTGACTCCTTAGGTCTTGCTTGATATCTAGCACAAATACATACAGAAAACATGATATCGGGCCTACTAGCGGTTAAGTAGAGTAAGCTACCGATCATACCTCGATATAGACGAACGTCAACATCTTTTCCGCTTTCATCCTTGTGTAGATGAGTAGCAGTACTCATGGGAGTCCTTTTGCATGAAGACGATTCCATCCCGAATCGCTTAATAAGCTCCCCCGTGTACTTTGTCTGATGTATGAAAGTGACATTCTCCATTTGTCGAATTTGCAATCCAAGGAAGTAGGTGAGCTCTCCCATGTGGCTCATCTCAAACTCATCCTTCATAGACTTGGAAAATTCTTGACAAAGATGAAAGTTAGTAGAACCGAAAATAATGTCATCTACATAAACTTGAATCAAAAGAATGTCATTTTCATAATCTTTAATGAAAAGTGTAGAATCAACTTCTCCAATTTTAAAACCTAAATTCAAAAGAAAGGTCTTAAGGCGATCATACCAAGCTCTAGGAGCTTTTCTCAATCCATACAACGCTTTCTTAAGTTTGAAAACATGGTTTGGAAATTTCTCATGAATAAAACTGGGAGGTTGAGAAACATAGACTTCTTCATTTACAAATCCATTTAAAAATGCACTTTTAACATTCATTTGAAATATTTTAAAATTCTTATGGGATGCAAAAGATAAAAGCAACCTAATAGCTTCTAATCTAGCTACGGGGGCAAAGGATTCTTCGAAATCAATACCTTCCTCTTGCCGATAGCCTTGAGCTACTAACCTTGATTTGTTCCGTGTGATTACCTCGTTTTCATCCGTCTTGTTCTTGAAGATCCATTTGGTCCCAATAGCTTGGTGACCACTTGGAAGAGGTACAAGTTCCCAAACTTCATTTCCCTCGAATTGCGCTAGTTCTTCTTCCATTGCCACTATCCAAGAACTATCCTCACAAGCTTCTTGAATGTTCTTTGGCTCAATGGTAGAGATGGATGCGCAATGGGAGAATTCTTCAATTCTTGATCTCGTTCGAACACCCACACCAATATCTCCAATGATTTGGTTATGGGGATGGTTGTGAACGGTTGGATAAGCTTTGGGTAAACCTGGATCACTAGGAACAACTTCAACAACTTCGTTAGAAGTGTTAGTTTCAACAATATTATCATTAATCTTAACATTATTAAAAGAATCACAAAGAATATCTACATTATCATCATCAACATGAGGAAAATCATAATCTTCATAAAAAGATACGTGAAGTGATTCCTCAATCATTGAAAAAGTTTTGTTGTATATCCGATAGGCTTTGCTACGTGTGGAATATCCAACAAAAATTCCTTCATCGGATCTTGGCTCAAATTTGTCTAAATTACCAAAGGTGTTCTTTATAAAACATTTTGAACCAAAGACACGAAAATATTTCACTTGAGGCTTTTTATCGAAAAAAAACTCAAAACAAGTTTTGTTTGTTCGGGGTCTCACTAGAATTCTATTGAGCACATAACATGCGGAGTGCACCGCTTCTACCCAAAATTGTAGTCCTAAATGACTATCATGGAGCATAGTGCGAGCACACTCAATAAGAGTCCTATTCTTTCTTTCTACAACACCATTTTGTGGTGGTGCACGAAGAAAGGAAAAGTTATGAGTTATCCCGGAGTGATCACAAAACTTAGTAAAAGACTCATTCTCAAATTCTCCTCCATGATCACTATGAATAGTGATAATGGTGGATCCTAAAAGATTCTGAATCTTCTTTGTAAATTTGGTAAACTCTTCATGAGCTTCATTCTTATTAGTTAAGAATGAAACCCAAGTAAATCTAGAAACTCGTCAACGACAACTAGTCCATAATGAGCATTACCTAAAGAAGCGGTTCTAGTTGGCCCAAACAAATCTAGATGTAGAAGTTCTAGGGGCCTCTTAGAAGTAATCCCTTCTTTAAGCTTAAATGAAGATTTACTTAGTTTACCTCTTTGACATTAATCACAAAAGTTTTTCTTATTAAAAACAATCTTAGAAAAACCTTTGACTAGATCATGCTTAGCTAACTTATATAAGTGCTTGAAGTGAACATGACCAAAACGGCGATGCCATAATAGTTGTTCACTTGTGTTAGCAACTAAGCAATGTTCTACAGTTTTAGGCAAGCTTAAATAATAAATATTTAAATAATAAATATTTTTACGCCTAATACCGGAAAATAAAACATTTGAATCATAATCAACAATAGTACACAATCCTTCTCCGAAGTTAACCTTGTAACCTCTGTCACAAACTTGACTTATGGAAATGAGGTTGTGACATAAACCACTAACAATATAAACATTAGTAATTAGGGGTTTGGAAGGATTACCAACGATACCTACTCCAATGATGGTTCCTTTTTGATTACCTCCAAAAGTGACCGTTGCACCATCTTTGATGCTAATCACTTCGGAGAGCAATGATGGATCTCCCGTCATGTGTTTGGAGCAACCGCTATCAAGAATCCATCCTTTCCCTTTAGAGCTAATAAGGCATTTATTGCTCTTCTTCTTTCTATTGGGTACCTATATAATATACCATAAGCTTATGGTACCCAATGTTTGTTGGGTCCAAGGGGATTAGCCCTTTGGAAGCCAAGTCCAACTGGACTTCCGCTTCCCAAAATAGTTACTATTTCTAATTACATCATGAAAGTAGGAATCAACATAAGCATTCCTAACATTTAGACTAGTGTTCTTAGGACTCCAAATAGTGTACATCTTGGGAGTCCTATTCCTAGTTGCATGCATATGAGTTGGATTTTTATGTGGTGCATGCTTCTTAGGAACATGATTTCTAGCATATATATGAGGTGGAGGATATGCATTGTACATTCTTGAATGATATGAATTCTTGGGAGCATGCATATTATATGAAGGATATTGATCATGCATGACATGTGGAGAATTCGCATATATGAAAGAATGATGTGTATGAGCATATGGGTGTGTGGGAGCATGTACATGAGTATTTCTCATGTGTGGTTGTGTATGTGTCCGTGGGTGCGGAGCATAAAATGTGTCATGATTATCCACTTGTGAAGTAGGATGTTTCCTACGTGGAAGAGTATTAGTGTACATATAAGCATGGCCTTGCTTTTGGTTTCCACCCTTAGTGGGTTTCTTGCCAAAAGGAAGAGAAAGTGATGTGGTGACATTCTTGGTAGGATTGCTACCTATAGTGTCTTTGACACCACTTGTGGATGCACCGGAGGAAGACCTCACAAAATCTATAGTGACACCACTATAGGAGGTGCGATCATTAGATGCATTCGCTTTAACAAATCCAAGGCCAACAAGATGTGTGGCTGGAAATTGATTTGTAAGAAAATAATCCAATTGTACTTGTCCCTTATTGAATCTCACACTACGGGAGGACATGAGCTCATATTTCTCCTTTAAAGAAGAAATGTTGGTATCCAAGGTGGACACCCGTGCTTTGAGCTCGTGCACTTGGGTTTTAAGAGAATCATTCTCTAATCCCAATTCTGTGTGGCGTGTAACTAGATCACTATTATCCATGGGATGTGTTTGATCTAGTTGAGATTTGAGGGAATTCACCTCATTTCTCAATGTGACATTTTGAGAAGCTAAGTTTGCTTTCTCAAGGGTTAAAGTATCAACAATGGTGTCATTGTTGATAATGCATGGAATGGGTGACTTGCTAACTTTTGATTTCTTTAAGCTAGAATATCTAAGCATTAAAGATTGGTAGTTAGCAAATAGTTCTTCATTAGCTATGCGAAGTTCATCCATTGTTACCTCGGTGTTATCCGTATCGGAATCACTCTCATCCGAGAGTGGGTCTTCAAGTGCCATGAAGCACATGTGGGTGCTCTCACCCTTCTCATCATCGAAATCGCTTGATGAGTCATCACTTGAGTCATCAAAGGTACCGACGAGTCCTTTCTTCTTGTCTTTCTTGTTCTTGTTGGACTTGTGGTACTTTGGTGCCTTCCACCTTTCTTTGTTGTTTAGCATCGGGCAATCCCTCTTGATGTGCCCTGGCTTATTACACTTATAACAAAGAGAGGAAGTAGCATTAGTGGATTCAAAACGTTTGTTGGAGGGAAATTTACCTTTGCGGAAGAAGCGTTGGAACTTCTTCGCCATTTGGGCCATTTCACCCAAATCCATCTCGTTCTCGGATTCATCACTTTCGGAGGATGACGAATTGGCATTGAACGCCAAAGCTTTCTTCTTGGCCTCCGAGGGATTCATCATGGATCGACTCTTCAATCGGTTATCCCGTCTTACTTCGTAAGACATAAGAGTCCCGATGAGATTCACCACGGTGTAGTTCTTCAAGTCATTGACCTCTTCAATGATGATTGCTCGTCTTTCCCATTTGGAGTTCATCCCCATGATAATCTTCCTTACCTTTTCAGGTTTGGTGTAGATTTGGCCAAGGGCTTCCAATTCGTTTGTGATGTCGATAAAGCGTCCGTACATCGACGCAATGCTCTCATTTTCCTGCATGTGGAACAAGTCGAAGTTTTGCACGGCAACATATAACTTTGAAAGCTTTATCTTATTCGTTCCCTCATGGGTAACGATGAGATGGTTCCAAATTTGATATGCACTCTTACATGTGCATATCTTGTTGAACTCATTTGGGTCCAACGCACAATGAAGAGCGTTCATTGCTTTAGCGTTGTTGACTTCGGCGGACTTTTCGGAAGTCGTCCATTTCTCGAAATCATCTTCGGAGGTCTCGACATACTCATTGTGGAGAGTTCTCCAAAGAGAAGCACTCCTAAGGAATGTCTCCATCCTACAATTCCAATAACCAAAGTTAGTACCATTTAAACATGGAGGACATACCGTAGATTGACCTTCGAAAAGTGTGGACGCTCCATCACGGTCATGATTGTTATAGGTAGGCAGCGGAGGAACGTTGTTGTTGTTGGATGCCATAGATAAAACCTTGTGCTCTGATAGCAATTGTAAGGATCAAGTCTATGGGGAAAACACTAGAAGGGGGGTTGAATAGTGTTTATGCAAATTTAATAGGAATTTACGCCAAATAAAATGCAATCCAACAAATAGTGCGGAATAGAAAACAACCCAAAGAGAAACACACACAAACGCAGTTATGTTTCAAGGGTTCGGATTACCCAAGTCAACTCCCGACTTGTTCCCGGTAATCCTACGTCCCTACCACCCGGAAACCACCGGATACTCAAGTTAGAACCATAACTTGAGGTTTCCTTAAAACCCACTAGTAGCAACCCTACAAGTGCAATCGAATACAATCGATGTCCTTGACTCCCACAACCAGGGAGCAAGCAAAAACCACTCTCACAACTGAGAGCACAATTCAAATAATGAAGTTATGAAATCTGAAAGCAACACTCACAATCACCTATGCCTTGAAGTAGAACATGAAGGAGAAGTGTGACATGTGTTGAAGAACTCTCTTGGAAGAGAGGAGGAAAGCCCTTTCTCTTGACTGCACCAAATGCCTAGAGGATCAATCTTTGGTTCTAGGTTGGAGAGCAAGAGATTCAGATTTGGAAATACTTAGGGCTTTGGATTTGAAATCTTTGATCTTTGGAAATGAAAGCTTGAAGGATTTTGCAATGAATGAGTAACCTTCCAATGAAACAGTAGAAGCTCTATTTATAGCTTTCTCAAATCCACAAAACAGTTTAGGCAAAAGCCCAATCGAAATCCGTGAGAAAAATCTCAACAGATATAATCTGAACTTGCGACAGGCGACTGATGAACAAACCACAGTCGACTGCTGCACAGTCAGCAAGGGTAGGTGAGAATTCATAACGGTAACTTACCACGTGGACAGTCGACTGATGAAGCTAAGACAGTCGTCTGTAAAACCAACAGGCGACTGTACATACTTCGACAGGCGACTGGTCGAGAGAATAGTAAGTTAGATGAAATACTGGAAATCTCACAAGATACAGGACAGATGACTGATGCAAGGAACACAGTCGACTGTTAATCAGAACAGGCGACTGTATAACCATAAACAGACGACTGTCACAGACAGGAAAAATTTCCAGAGAGCTAAGTCAAAGAATAGACTTACAGACAGGCGACTGTTGCAGCATAGACAGTCGACTGATCTAATATACAGTCGATTGTATATACAGCATAAGTCGACTGGCCGTAGAAATCAGATCAAACAGAGTTTGGGCAAGGAGAGATAAGTGATTGATGAACCATTCACAGTCGATTGTCGCTAAGACATGCACATGATAAACGTTGAACAGTAGCCTGTGCGAGATAATCAGAGAGGACCCAAAAACTGCATTGTAATAGTCTGTGCATAACAGGCGACTGTAAAAAAAACACAGTCAACTGTTTTTGAGACAGGCGACTGCAAACTGTTAAGCAGTCGGCTGTTATAAATAATCCTAGCACAAACAAAAGAGAATTGAATTGCGATCAAAGGACAAAGGTCTAGAGGTGTCCTATGACCGAAAGTAGATGTGTGTGAGTGCTCTATCATAGTTATACTTCTAAGCTACATACTAGAAGAGATAAAAGAAAAATTACATTGATGAATAATATCGTCTTTCCATCGTATGAGCTTGAAGTCTTTACGGAGCTTCAATCATCAATCTACGATCATCCAATTCATATCATTTGCCTTCAATCACGTTTGTGAGTCATCCATTGCTGGTTGATCTTCATAGTAAGCTTAGACAATGGATTAACTGCAAAATAGGGGATTAGTCACAAGTATTTATGTTTGTTCATCATTAACACCAAGTAGGGAGAAGTCCAATACTCAACAAACTCGTCGCCCACCAACTGAATGGAAGATTTGAGGCCCGTGAAGACACAATGCAGAGCAACATGCAAGCTGCTAAAGCGGAGCTTGCCAAGTTCAGACGAGTAGAAATCCATCATGTACCAAGGTCGAAGAATCATCGAGCCGATGTCGTTTTGAAGCTCGCGTCATCCTCCCCCGCTGGACTCAATCGGACAGTGTATGTGAAACATCTACCACAACTCAACGTGCTGGAGCAGGAACGGTTAAGCCTCGACCAAGGAGTCACTTGGATGGATCCCATAATCCGTTACCTGAGCACGGGAGAAAAGCCAACCGATCTGGTAGAAGGCGTGAAAGCTAGAACCGAAGGCGTACCATATCATTCTATTAGATGGTTTATTGTACAAAAGACGATGGACCATGTATAACGTTTTTCCCTACCTCAAATGTTTATCCTCATAGGAAGCACTCTATGTGATCCAAGAGATCCACGAGGGAGATTACAGGAACCATTACAAGGAAAAAGCAATAGCTTTGAAGGCCATAAGACAAGGTTACTTTTGGCCAACCATGTTCAAGGATGCTGTCGAGTACGTGCGGAAGTGTCTGACTTGTCAGAAATTTTCAAGGATCAGCTCAGCCCCTCCAACTAATCTGATCTCCATCATCAGTCCAGTGTCCTTCACTAAGTAGGGATTGGACCTCCTCGGTCCATTCAAGCAAGTGAACGGGCAACAGAAATTTCTGATAATGGCAATCGACTACTTCACGAAATGGATCGAGGCAAAGCCCCTGTCCCGAATCACCTGGAAGGAAGTCATGAGCTTCATCTGGAAATCCATCGTCTGTCGGTTTGGCATCCTACAATCCATTATGATGGATAATATGACGCAATTCAACAGTGCCGACTTCATGGATTTTTGCTCCAAGCTAAAGATCAAGCTGCATTTCGCCTCAGTCGCCTATCCCCAGTCCAATGGATTGACAGAAGCTACTAACAAATGCATCCTTGGACCCCTTCAAAATAGAATAATCGGGCTCGAGGGAACCTGGCTGGATCAGATTACCGGTATACTATGGTCGTACAGAATGACCCACAAAACCTCTACAGGTGAAATGACATTCATGCTTGCTTATGGTTGTGAAGCTGTCGTCCCAGTGGAGGTTAATGAACGACCACTTCGTCTCTAATACTACGACGAAGAAAGAAATTTAGAAGGAATCAACTCAACCAACAACTGGTCGACGAGGTTTGTGAGCGGGCTTTGGCGACCTTCATTGAATAAAAAGGATGCATGGCTGGGTATTTCAACTCCAAGGTGCACAGACGTACTTCCGTATAGGTGACTTGGTGCTGCGTAAGGCTGCCTTCACCCCCGAGATTCGTAAACTAGGAAAGCTCGCTACGAAGTGGGAAGGGCCTTACAAAGTGATCGATGTGCTTGGTCCAGCCACCTATCAGCTCGCTACACTGTATGATATGGAGCTACCCCATCCTTGGAACACTGATATTTGCGGAAGTACTATCAATGATTGTACCAGCGATGGTAAATTCATTGAATAATCGAAACTTACATTTGTTTTTTATCTTATGCAAATTTATGATTAATACAAAGTCGATCATTTCGTATCTATCTAATGATTTCTAACCATTGTCATCAGCCGTAAGCCGAGGGGTCATCCTTTGCCACTGAACGACCCTCGATGGTCGTCGATCGTAAGCGAAAGGGGCCTCGCCCCTCATCACCAAATGACCCTCGACCCTCGTAAGTCGTAAGTCGAAGGGGCCTCGCCCCTTGCCATTGAACGACACTAGTTGTCAGCCATAAGTCGAGGGGTCATCTCGCCGCTGAACGACCCTCGACGGTTGTCAGCTGTAAGCCAGGGGATCACCCCTCGCCCTCGAATGACACTGGACCCTCGTCGGCTGTAAGTCGAAGGGGCCTCACCACTCGCCTCCGAATGACACTAGTTGTCAGTTGTAAGCCAAGGGGTCATCCCATGCCACTGAACGACTCTAGACGGTCATCGGCCGTAAGCCGATGCATCACCCCTCGCCATCAAACAACCCTCGAACCTCGTCAGCCATTAGTTGAAGTGAACTTGCTCCTCGCCATCGAATGACACTAGTCGTCAGCTGTAAGCAGAGGGGTCATCCCTCTCCACTGAACGACCCTCGATGGTCGTCGGCCATAAGCTGGGGATCACCCCTCGCCACCGAATGACCCTTGACCCTCGTCGACTGTTAGTCGAAGGGGCCTTGCCCCTCGTCACCGAACGATCCTTGACTTTTGTTGGCTCTAAATCGAAGGGGCTTTGCTCCTCACTGCCAAAGGAAATGTGCCCTGTGGTTTATGGTCTAGAAGATTGTATTTGTTGGGTGAATGAGCCTAACTTATCAATGACCAAACTTACCATCGATTTCTATGGAATTGAAAATTGAGTCGTTGAGGGGCCATACATGCACATATCGCCTAGCTTATGCTCAAATAAAAATCATATGAAGACTCAAAGGTTGTTGTCAATCAAAAGTAGTCTTTTTTCAAAGCAAAAAGGGTTACATAAAACCTAGGCTAAATTCTACCAACCTAGGAGGGAGGAGCGCCTCTCGGTACAAAGGCGTTGTGGAAAGATTCCATCACCTTTGTGAACCTCACCATGGGCTATTCCTTCTCTCTCGCGGCAGCCCTCTCGAGCTCGACAACTTTGGCCTAGAACTCAGTGGCCTTTGCTTTGCAAGCCCCCGCCCATCTCTTGGACTTGGAAGCCTTGCCTCAGAGCTCGATCGCTTCCCTCTTCGAAGTATCGATGTAATGCTCCCAAGTGATAATACAAGTATTCCTCCTTCAAGTATATGGAAAATTCACACATTAACCACTAATTTGGACCAAGTTTACTTACATGTCCAGCTAGTTGCAATTATACCCAAAGAAGGGTATTTATTAAAATGAAAATGAAAGACAATGGCATACTTGTAAATAATTAAAATGATGAGCTAACCTAATTGGTAATGGCAACCTTGTAATTAACCCATTAAGTTGAGTGGTTTTTTTTAATTAGACGCTTAGGCATGGCAAATTTGTAAATAAATTAAAGCCTTGAAGAAATTTTTTTCTCCTCTCTTCTCCAAGCTTCTTCATTTATCCATTTTTGTTTATCTTTTTCCCTTTCATTTATTTCGTTTGCACCCTCTCCATTAAGGGCCAAAACCTGCAAGCATTCAAAAAAAACATAAAGAAAAAAAGAGAAAAAGAAAGAAAGAGAAGGGAAATTGGAAGAAGAAGAAGGGAGCTTTGCAATTAAAACTTCAGGAGACATCCTTAGCTCTCCTACCACAACTCCTAGGCATTAGAAAGGTAGGAATCTCACCATACTCCCAATTTGTGGCTATGTGTAGAATTTTATGTTTTTGTTCTTTCACCTTTGGTAAAAGTTGTTATTTGGATCAATTTGAGAAATGGGTAAAGCTTAGTTTTGTTAGATTTCATGTTTTTGGATGTTGATTATTATTCCTCCTATGATTCTCTGAGCAAGACTCTATTTTTGGGTTTATAGCATGTGTTTCCTTTAATAATACTTATGTTGTAATCGGGAAACCGTGATAAATACAAGAGAAACTCTGCCGAAATTTTTGCGGGCAATTTGTAAGCATTTCCATAACATCATTTGCCTTATAAACTTAAGTTAGGAACATTACACAAAATACCACTAGCTAATTCCCTTAGAATTCCAAGTTTAAAATAAAACCCATTTGAAAAATTTGTATAAAGGAAAATTTAGTAAGAGGGGTTTTGCCAACCTTCAAGTTAGAAGCTCTAAATGATTTTTGAGAGTGTAGGAACCCTAATTACCCTTATTTACAAGGTCCTACAAGTTCCCTTAAGAAAACTTTGATTTCCATAACAAGTTGGTTTTATTTCAATAAGAAAGCGACCCTTCCCATGAACTTAGTTAAGGAGTTTGCGACCACTCAAATTTTAATAAGAATTTTAGTTTCCTATAACTATTAATAGGTTAAGCCTACTTAGGAATTACTACATGAAGTAGTTCAAGAACCCTTTGAAAAACTTGCCTTCCATGACAAAATCATGATTTTTGTAAGCGGGTTTTTGTCAATCTTAGCAATAAGCAAAAAGATAGAATTAGGCACTTACAATTATCATGAAATAACCCCCTTATGAAATTCTAGAAATTATGCTTAAGACATTTCATTTATTTTTAAATCTTATATTAACCCTCTTCCAAATGTTACATGTTTTTAACTAAACTAATGCATTGTTTTCATTCTACCTTAGTTGTTCGTCCATTTCCTTCGAAATGAGACTAGTAACCATATTTGAAGTTGTTTTTATATGGCATGTTTTATTTAGTAGTGCTTGGATGGTTGAGTTCAAGTTTCCGTGGGAGTTGCTAGTAGCTATGGTTAGTTAGGGCTCGGGTGTAGTGGGCCTGGGTAGTTTCTTTTGTGAGCAGTTACTTTTGTTTTCCCCTTCAGCTTTTGTACTCCGTGCCCCTGGTGGTATATGTACAGTATATGATGTTGTGGTGTGTTGATAGTAGATGATCTGTGATGCACACTCATAAGCTCCTGCTTGTTGCTTGCCGCCGCCTCGCTGTAACTTTTTGTGTTTTGCTGGAGCTTTACAGTTCGTGCTTTACTTTTGCACCTGCTTTAATTGCCTGTGTTTTTCTAGCAGTTGCAGTGGCCTGCTAAATTTTTCCCTTTGTAGCGCCATTATGCTTGGTACTCCCGTACCGTGGCCGTCACCCCTGTCTCATTTTGGGCACCGGGGCGTGACAGGTTTTGTGGTGGCCCATGCAGGTCACCGCACACTGCGATTGTGTAAGGACGATACAGGTAATGCTCCGACACTTTAAGATGTATATGAGGTACTAATTCAGATTTGTTCTGTTTCTCCTCCGTAGTATGGAGGCACGGAACGGGACGTCTGGCGGCGACGAAACACCTGGAGGGTCTGGAGGGACCGGAGCTTCGGGTAGCTCGATAGACCGGACCTCAGAGTCAGCCTTGATGGCGAAGGTCCTGATGGGAATTTTGGACCACTTGCAGCGGTTGGAGGACAGGGCAGCTGGACACGAGGCGCCTACATCGAAGGCCCAGAGTTACAAGCAGTTCCGATCCTTGAGACCCGTGTACTTTTCCGGCAGAGAGACCAGCCTAGAAGTCGATGAGTGGCTAAGTCACATAGAGGATGACCTGACTTTGGCAAGCATACCCCCAGAGGCATGGGTAGAATTGGTCAATCGACAGTTGACTCATCAAGCCCGAGATTGGTGGGATGCCCAGGAGATGCATATGACGGGGGTAGTGGAGTGGAAAACCTTTAGGGAGAGGTTTGAGGCCCATTTCCTTCCAGGGGAGGTGAGGGATGAGTTGAGGCAGTGGTTCGAGCACCTGATGCAGGACCGTAGGACGGTAGACGAATATGATGCAGAGTTCTCTCTACTGAGCAGATACGCCCCAGAGTTAGTGGCGACAGATGCTACTCGAGCTAGACGCTTCCACATGGGCCAAGACCCAGAGGTCAGAGAGGCTATGGCTACACAGGAGCTGTTAACATACGAGGCAGTTCTTAGCACGGCTCGACGGTCCGAGCTACACTTAAGGAGTCTGGGAAAGCTTCCAGTCGTCGACAGACAACCTGTAGCACCACAGAGAGCTGTTCCTCGCCCGACTCACCAGGTGACCTTCAAGTGATCAGGATATCTGCCAGTACCTCAGAGGGGCCCTGCTTGTTCGAGGTGTGGGAAGCCTGGGCATGCAGCCAAGGATTGTAAGGTTATGGGCAGACAGTGCTACACCTGCGACGAGATGGGGCACTTCAGTAGGGATTACCCCCGACAGAGATGGCCTATGGATGCACCAATACCAGTAGCAGCTGCACCACCTCAGCCGAGGGCTCTTCCACCGGCACCGCAACGGTTGGCTCTTCCACCACCGCTGGGGCCGCGACCGACTGCTCCGAGGGGACCTCCAGGGAGGCCTCCATGGCGCGACTTCCAGAGGCAGGCTCCTGCTCCGCAGAGGCTGCCGCAGTTTTAGATGACAGCGGTCGAGGCCGAGCGCTCAGGACAGGTGATCTCTGGTATGATCCTAACCCTAGTCCTTGTATTTCATGGTTCTATGTTTAGCTATTGCTAGATGGTTAGTTGTTTGTGCTATGCTATTATAGGAATGGTTAGAGTAGCTTCATATCCAGCCTGGTCCTTATTTGATTCTAGAGCGTCACATTGTTTTTTATCCAAGGGATTTGTGGCGAAGCATTCTATAGTTGTTGATTCTTTTGATGTTAAGTGGAATGTGCATACGGGTAATGGTGTGATATGTAGTGTGTCTGGATTACGGAATTGTTCCTTGGAGATAGGAGGTCGAGAGCTATATGCAGACTTTCTCATGATCGAACTACCAGATTATGAGGCAGTATTTGGAATGGATTGGTTGGGGATGTTTTATGCGACCATAGACTGTAGATTAAGGAGGGTAGTCTTTCGAATCCCTGACCACCCAGAGTTTGACTTTTGTAGTGGTACTCGAGCTCTTGAACCCTTGAAGTTTAAGGCGACGGCCTTGGAGATGACGATGGACGCAGAAATAATTTTGCCTAAAGTAGTTCAGGAATTTCCAGATGCATTTCCTGATGAAATTTTTGGACTTCCTCCACATAGGTCTTTAGAATTCACTGTTGACCTATTACCGGGCGCACAGCCAATAGCGAAAGCTCCTTATCGTATGTCTCCACCTGAATTAGTTGAGCTTTGCGATCAGTTGAATGACTTATCTGATATAGGACTGATACGTCCGAGTGTATCCCCGTGGGGAGCACCTAGTAAATAAAAAGGATGGAACTCGGAGGATGTGCATTGATTACAGGGATCTGAACAAAGTGACAGTGAAAGACAAGTACCCCCTTCATCAGATTGATGACATCTTTAATCTGCTCGGTGGTTCACGAGTGTACTCGAAGCTGGATTTACGAAATGGTTATCATCAAGTGAAGGTGCGTGGATCGGATGTTCCGAAGACGGCGTTTAGAACTCGGTATGGGCATTATGAATTCTTGGTGATGCCATTCGGAGTAACTAATGCCCCGGCAACCTTTATGAGGCTGATGAATCAGGTCTTCTTTGATTATTTGGATAAGTTTGTGGTAGTCTTTATTGATGATATTTTAGTGTATTCGAAGACTGAGGATGAACATGCTGAGCATTTGCAGATGGTATTGAATACTCTCAGAGAGCATCGACTATATGCGAAGTTCAGTAAATGTCAATTCTGGATGACTAAGGTCGCATTCCTGGGACACATTATTACAGGAGAGGGAGTATCTATCGACCCAGAGAAGGTCGCTGTAGTAGAGAATTGGCACATCCCTAGGACAGTCACGGAGATCAGGAATTTCTTAGGGTTGGTCGGATACTGTCGGAAGTTTATCAAGGACTTCTCCAAGATTGCCTCACCTCTGACTCATTTGACTAAGAAGGAAGTACCTTATGTACGGTCAGAGGAGTGTCGGTGCGCATTTGAGGAACTGAAGCGTCGATTGACCACAGCTCCAGTGTTGACAATTCCCGACCGATCAGGTGGCTTCGAGATTTTCTGTGACGCTTCAGGAAAGGGACTTGGTTGTGTACTTCATCAGCATGGACGAGTAGTAGCTTATGCTTCCAGATTATTGAAGGTGCATGAGCAGAATTATCCTACCCATGACCTAGAGCTGGCTGCCGTCATATATGCCCTAAAGTTGTGGAGACATTTCTTACTGGGCGAACATGTAAAGATCTACACTGATCATAAAAGTTTGAAATATGTCTTCACTCAGAAGGAGTTAAACAATGAGGCAATACTGTTTGCTTGAATTAATGGCTGAGTATAACATTGATTTGCAGTACCATCCAGGGAAGGTGAATGTGGTGCCTGATGCTCTTAGTCGACTACCGACTGTGATGAGGTTGGCTATGCAGCCTCAGCTTCGAGGAGATCTAAGACGGATGGATGTTGAAGTAATCCTTCCAGGTGAAAGGGTAGATATGTTGGGTTTGCAGATTCAATTTGACCTGATGGATAGAATTAAGGCTGATCAGCTGAACGATGTGAAATTGAAGCAGATTCGAGAACAAGTCGAGGCAGGGCTTCGAAAAGACTTTTGTATTCATGAGGATGGTTCCTTAAGGTTTGGGAACATGGTGTGTGTGCCAGCGGGAAATATTTGAGAAGAGCTGCTGAAGGAGGCACACAATTCTCCTTATTCTATTCACCCTGGGGGACCAAAATGTATAAGGATCTACGACGATACTACTGGTGGCATGGGATGAAACGAAGTGTGGCGAAGAGCGTGGCTTCGTGTCTGGTTTGCCAGCAGGTGAAAGCAGAACACCAGAGACCCACAGGCTTATTACAACCCCTTCCGAACCCCTTATTCTTCCGATACCGGAGTGGAAGTGGGAACATGTAACCTTGGACTTTGTGACTAGTCTACCGCGTACTCCGAAGGGGAATGATGCTATATGGGTGATTATCGACCGATTGACTAAGTCAGCACACTTTATTCCATTTCGACTTGGTCAGTCTACAAAAGTCTTAGCTCGGAAGTATATGGAAGAGATTGTAAGGTTGCATGGAGTTATTGTAAGCATTGTGTCGGATCGTGATACTAGATTTACATCTCACTTCTGGAGAAGCTTGCAGGCCAGTTTGGGGACCCATTTGAAGTTCAGTACCGCATATCACCCACAGACAAATGGACAGTCGGAACGCATCATTCAAATATTGGAGGATATGCTTAGGGCTTATATGTTGGATTTCAAGGGGTCCTGGGAGGACCATTTCCATCTAGTGGAATTTGCTTATAATAACAGTTATCAGGCAAGTATTGGTATGGCTCCCTATGCGGCTCTGTATGGTAGAAATTACCGATCGCCTCTGAGTTGGGATGATGTGGGAGATGGTGAAAATTTGGGCCTAGACCTAGTGACTGCTACAGTTGATGTAGTGCAGACGGTCAGAGAGAATCTTCGTGTAGCCCAAGACAGTTATAAGCACTGGGCAGACACGAAGCGATGTCCACTTGAATTTCAGCCTGGTGATTATATATTCTTGAAGATATCACCAGTCCGTGGGACGATCCGGTTTGGTAAACATGGGAAGTTGAGCCCTAGATATATAGGCCCATTTGAAGTTGCAGCCTGGATAGGCGAAGTGGCTTATTGGTTAGTGCTGCCGCCACATCTTGAAGGCGTACATGATGTGTTTCATGTATCGCAATTAAGAGGATATATTGGAGATCCTAGTCATGTTGTGGACTACTCAGAGATTGAATTACGTCCAGACCTTGACGTATGAACAACAGCCAATGGTAATTCTTGATCGGCGACAGAAGATGTTGAGGAAGAAGGCTATTAATTTGGTCAGGGTCATGTGGCAACAAGAATCTCCCGGAGAATCAACTTGGGAGCGAGAGGATGAAATGAGGGAGAAGTATCCTCATCTTTTTGGTTAAAGATCCTTCGTATGTTTGTTATGTAGATATAAGACCCTCTTTCTTGTTTTGAATTCCGAGGACGGAATTTCTTTAAGGAGGGTAGGGTGTAATGCTCCTAAGTGATAATACAAGTATTCCTCCTTCAAGTATATGGAAAATTCACACATTAACCACTAATTTGGACCAAGTTTACTTACATGTCCAACTAGTTGCAATTATACCCAAAGAAGGGTATTTATTAAAATGAAAATGAAAGACAATAGAATACTTGTAAATAATTAAAATGATGAGCTAACCTAATTGGTAATGGCAACCTTGTAATTAACCCATTAAGTTGAGTGGTTTATTTTAATTAGAAGCTTAGGCATGGCAAATTTGTAAATAAATTAAAGCCTTGAAGATATTTTTTTCTCCTCTCTTCTCCAAGCTTCTTCATTTATCCATTTTTGTTTTTCTTTTTCCCTTTCATTTATTTCGTTGGCACCCTCTCCATTAAGGGCCGAAACCTGCAAGCATTCAAAAAAACACAAAGAAAAAAAAGAGAAAAAGAGAGAAAGAGAAGGGAAATTGGAAGAAGAAGAAGGGAGGCTTTGCAATTACAACTTCAAGAGACATCCTTAGCTCTCCTACCACCACTCCTAGGCATTAGAAAGGTAGGATTCTCACCATACTCCCAATTTGTGGCTATGTGTAGAATTTTATGTTTTTGTTCTTTCACCTTTGGTAAAAGTTGTTATTTGGATCAATTTGAGAAATGGGTAAAGCTTAGTTTTGTTAGATTTCATGTTTTTGGATGTTGATTATTATTCCTCCTATGATTCTATGAGCAAGACTCTATTTTTGGGTTTATAGCATGTGTTTCCTTTAATAATATTTATGTTGTAATTGGGAAACCTTGGTAAATACAAGAGAAACTCTGCCGAAATTTTTGTGGGCATTTTGTAAGCATTTCCATAACATCCTACGCCTTATAAACTTAAGTTAGAAACATTACACAAAATACCACCAGCTAATTCCCTTAGAATTCCAAGTTTAAAAGAAAACCCATTTGAAAAATTTGTATAAAGGAAAATTTAGTAAGAGGGTTTTTGCCAACCTTCAAGTTAGAAGCTCTAAATGATTTTTGAGAGTGTAGGAACCCTAATTACCCTTATTTACAAGGTCCTACAAGTTCCCTTAAGAAAACTTTGATTTCCATAACAAGTTGGTTTTATTTCAATAAGAAAGCGACCCTTCCCATGAACTTAGTTAAGGAGTTTGCGACCACTCAAATTTTAATAAGAAATTTAGTTTCCTATAACTATTAATAGGTTAAGCCTACTTAGGAATTACTACATGAAGTAGTTCAAGAACCCTTTGAAAAACTTGCCTTCCATGACAAAATCATGATTTTTGTAAGAGGGTTTTTGTCAATCTTAGCAATAAGCAAAAAGATAGAATTAGGCACTTATAATTATCATGAAATAACCCCCTTATGAAATTCTAGAAATTATGCTTTGTTAGAAGAGTATTGGAGAGAATTAACCATGGCGAATAGCCATGGTACTTTATTTATAGAAATCTCATGATGAGTTAGGAGTCCAAGGGACTCCCCACTAAGTTAGTGGTGAGTAATGGTGAGATGTTGAGGGGGGAGGCCAAAGGCCTCCCTCAACTCACAATACTCCCCCTCATCTCCACATTACCTTGGGTTAAGCATATGAATACTTCAGGATTCATATGAATACTTCTGGATCCAGAGCCACTGTGGTTGCCTCGTTAAAATCTTAGCTGTGGAAAACCCAGTGGGAAAAACCAGCAGCTTAAGGGAAAAGAGTACAACTATCGAGGGACTCCCCCTGATCTGTTGAAGCTTCAGGCTTACAGATCTCCTGTGTATCTATACAAGCATCTCCTATTCGTCTATACATCCATCATGTTCTGAAAGAAAATACAATCATCACTCATCGTATACAAGTTTCACTCATCTAGCGGCTATAGTAAAGCAGTAGCGTTCTGGAGTGGAAAGCTCTTCAAAGTTGGTAGATGACGCCACTAAAATATTCATTGAATCAGTCTTCAGTGTGTCTGCAAGGTACTGCTAGACCTGGCTGAGCGTTTCTAATACTTGCTTCTTGTATGATGAACTTCTCAGAAGATGTAGACATTGGAGGATGATGTGTAGATATTTAGGAGGTGGCCGGTTAATTGTGTTGCAGTCATCGCGTTGATATTTAAACCTGCATATGCGATATATAGTCCTTGACCCTTCAAAGTTGCGCAGAAGCAGCTTATCCTTGGTCTAGTGTTGCTCTCCAGGGCAACACTGTTTCTGGTTAACAACTTTACTAGAGACGTTCTATCAAAGATACGTGCAGTTGGCCAGATAAAGAAGTGTAACAAGTACACTGAGCTAGGCTCTTCGGGACCTAGGATGTCCTCCCCCTCTTCCAGCTACTGGAAGGTGTCATACATAAGTATCCATTTTTAATAGGATGCAAGTGGACGTCATTCTTCATAAATTCCAGGTGTATGAAAGATATTAAAGGGTTCCACCACGAAGGGGTTAAATATATAAGCCGAGATAATACCTTATTATACCTAGGTTTTTCATTTACAAGGTATGCTTAAAGCTATCTATTATCTAAATGGTCTCTGCAGGAGATCCTATTAGCTTTAAGTCGACCACATATACGACGAATATTACAAATCCTGTCAACGATCTTTCGAAAAAGATACACAGGCAGAATATTGCTAAGATCAACTAATGATCTTTGTAGCCTTTATGGAGAAGATGTTTCTACGTCTCTCTTTCATCTCTGGGGGTAGAGTGTACCCTTCTGGAAGTTTTATATAGATCTCTATATCTATATTGCCGTATATATATGCAGTCACAATGTCCATGAGCTGCATGTATTGGCTTTTTCAGAGAAGTGTAGGCTTAGTAGGAAAATGATCACATTTCCTTCATTTCAATTTCTTTATGAAATCTAAATTATATTCCACAGGTTTTTACACATTCAGGTGTATGGACTACTAGTCCAAAGACTTTGCTTTTCAAGAGTGAGTCCAGCTCTACTCTTATTGCATCGTCCCACTTTGGCCATTCTATGCGTTTACGCAATAGAAAAGTGGGTAGACATCATCGTCGTATTCAGCGACGTGAACGGCAATAGCGAAAGCAAAACCGTCGTCGATGACTGTGCTATATATATCCAGTACCCCTCCAGTACGTACGTAATATAATGATGTTTCTCCTGTTATTTCCTCTGCAGAGGAAATTAGGAGGGGAGAGGTTGCTAGTCTGAGCTCAGCATCCTGTGGTTGGATCATTTTGATATATCCAGGAATCTTCCTATTTTGAGGAATTTCATATTTTAAACCTGGCAGGCGTTCTCTTTTAAATTGAGGTACAGCCAATTCTTCTGCCGGTGGATTGCATCCATCTTTGGGAATGTCAATCATAGCTGGCGTGTTGGCAGCAGGGACGTGTGAACGAACAATCTTCTGGTTGTCTGCAATTTTATCCGGTAATTGATGTACTTTAGTCTGAATGTGAAGGATCTTCTGGATCTCAACTTCACACAAAAAAAGTATGCGGATAATAACGAGATGAGGATTTTTGTGTCCCATGATATGGTCTCAGAAGATTCAGGCTTCTTAAGACTGCGTGCATATTCCAATGAGATTTTTCTCATCAAATTCACATTTATCAAGACTTGGTGGTAAACCATAAGCAACCAGCATCAGCAATAAGATATGGCAACAAGCGGGCCGTATAGTGATAAGCGATGTGAAATGCAGTGTGATGGTCCCTAAACATCAACAAGCAACTGCTATTTTACAATGGACATGAAATCCATTGGAGTCTCTTTACTAGAGACTCTGCTAACCCGTTATGAGTTTGAACATGCTGCATGATGTTCAATTTTAATGCCAGTTGCTTGGCAGAAGTATTGAATGATATATGTAGTAAATTCACCCACATTATAAGCTTTGAGAAAGCTAGATTGCGAGTGAATATAAAAGCACATATAAGACCATCTAGTAGATGCATATATCAGTACAGTAATGAAGTACCGATAATGGGCCATTTGCGGGGTGAATAGGCCGCAAAGGTCACCATGTATTCTCTCAATGAAGCCAGGAGACTCTAAAACCCACTTTTAGGAGGGAAGGTCTCTCTATTACTTTTCCCTTATAATAAAGGGGGACAAGGAAACTCAACCTTTTGAAGAATCTTCAGGTTCTCCAATGGATTCATTTGATGATGCCTCCATCATCGCTGATCCAGGATGACCAAGTCCATTTTGCCAGAGTTAAAAATTATGGCAAAGAAAGGCACTTCTGGTGCTCAGTCGAGTTGGCTTTCTATAGAATGAATATCTGTAATTATAGGGGCCCGACGGGGGTCCAATGAAATCGTAAGTAGATGGTCTTCTGGCCATTCTCTTGACGAGTTACATATGGATATTCAATATATATTATCCACAATTTTCAAGTTATTTTCGTTAAAAGAAATATCCTTGAAAATTGGAGATTTCCTTTATGTTTAAGAGGAGATTTTGCATCTTATAGTCGCGTTGTATGTGGAGCAATATCAATGCTACACTAGTGCAACAAGGCACTGTCCACAATATTCCATACTTCATCTATAAGTAAAACGAAATTTTATTTAAGTCAATGAAAAAGACATTCAAAATAAATCGTACTTCAGCAAATTAAAGATGAAGCATCATTGAATTTTAAATGCATAGATAAGAGATGAAGCCTAATCGAGCAGGTCGTCATTCTCGAAGTCTTTTGCAACGAACATCGTTGGTGGCTGAACAGCCGCCAACTTTGTTTCAGGCAGAGACTTCTGGCTCGCCTGATATAGTTCCTGGAGGTGACAAGGAGTGCGGCAGATTCTGGACCAATGGCCAGTCATGCCGCATCTATGGCATTTATCCTCCCAGTTCTTCTTAGGAAGTGACCCTTGTTCAGTGTTCTTTTGCTTCCATGTGAAGTTACTCTTTCCTGTATTGTTGTTGGACGGGGGTACTGCTCCTTGTCCATTCTTTATCACTGCTTTCCCTTTGTTATTATTAGCCTTATTCTTGTTTTTCTACTTCCGGGGAGAAACATGGTGGGCTTCAGGGATAGGAGTAGTGCCAGCTGGATGTAAATTATGAGTGGCTAGCAGTAAATCTCGATTCTGCTCTGCCCTAAGTAGGCATGAGATCAGATCAGAGAATTTCACGAAGTTGCATTCACGATACTGCTGCATGAAGATTGCATCTTTCTCGTGAAACAAGGTAAATGTCTTTTCCAACATGCGTTGTTCTGTCACTTCTTCACCACACAACTTCAGGCATGAGGTGATGTTATGAAGTGCAGAATTATACTCAGCGATGGACTTATAGTCCTGAAGTCTGAGGTTTTCTCACTCATAACTCGCATGCGGTAATAGAACATCAATTTGATGTTTATACCGTGCCTCCGGTACTGTCCACAAGTCCTTTGGGTCCTCAACCGTTAAGTATTCGGCCTTTAAGGTCCGATCTATATGTTTCCTAATGTATATTGTGGATTTTGCCTTATCTACATCGGATACAGTGGTTGGAGAGCCGCTGTTGGATGCAGCAGAAGCATCGGTCGCTGCTGGGGCCGAGGAAGGAGCTAAAATGGACCCAAAGAGGGCCTTCGAACGCAAGTCGAACTTCAGGTCCTCTCGCCAACTCAGGTAATTTTTTCCTGCAGAGTCAAGGACTTCGAAATCGACGCTTGCCAATTATGCCATTTTATCTACGCAATTTAAAATAAGCATGAATTAATTAAAATTGAAATTCACGCATTATAAAGTAAAATAAGTAAAATGTGGGGATCAGCCAGATACCCAAAAAAGACAAAGTCCAAAGTCCGAATATACAGTCCCTAAACAAAACAAAAACAAAAAAAATACAATTTCGAAACCCAGAATGGGTCCCTATATTTTCAAATTTACGCCTTCGTCTTCATTTTGTCGGTACACCGGTATTTGGCAAAAATACATATAATCCTCACTTACAAATTCTCTCAAAAAAGAAAATTAAATTGCAAGGAATATTAAGGGTATCAAATTGGTCGATCCCAAAAATCACATTTTAGCTTATATAAACATCCACGTAGTTTATAAATGCGACATGCACAAAATAAACAACCACACATGTATATAACACAGACATATAAAATATCGAAAAATACACTATAAAATATAATAATCTCTCGGACCACGGGGAGACGTCATACACCGTTAGGTTAGTTGACTAACGGCAGAGCGGTCGCAGGATCCTTAAGATAATTATATTTTGAAAAAAATCCTAAAATTCCATAATTTAATAATGATGCAATAGTATATAAATTTAGCAATATAAAAGACTGGGCGACAGGCCCATGACAAGGAATTAAAATAAATTAATAGTTTGAATGGGGCTGCAGGCCCAAAAATATTAATCATTTTAATGTATTATTAACATTTGGGCTGCATGCCCATTTGCCAAAATTTAATAAATTGCAATAGAATTTACTTGGCTTCTGGCCCTAATGAGTCAAATTAAAATATTGTTAACAGTTGGGCTGCAGGCCAAGTGTCAAAATTTTAATTAACACATTGAAAATTGCAATTTGAATAACTGGGCTTCAGGCCCGTTTTTGGTGTGTAAAACTAATTATTAAGTAAATTGGGCTGCAGGCCCATAGAATCTATTAACCAGGTTACAAATGAGCTGCAGGCCCAACAACAAGGTTATATAATTTATTTAAAATAAACAGTATAGTGCCCTTCAGCCCATTTTATGTGGAATTCCAAAATTCCCAAACCCTAAGTCTGTCCCTAAAATCCCTTTTACAGAGAGATTAGCAAAATTCCC
The DNA here is from genome assembly GCA_030789695.1 of Scilla litardierei. NCBI lineage: Eukaryota > Viridiplantae > Streptophyta > Magnoliopsida > Asparagales > Asparagaceae > Scilla > Scilla litardierei. Next base: position 43,269,631 of record CM061133.1, read on the forward strand.
CCTCCACCCTGCCTGTTACTGGGTTCGGCCAAAGCCCCGCCTGCCGATGGCGTAAGACATCAGGCCCCCCTTCGGGGGGGATAGCCGGAGGCCCCCCGCTACGGGCGGGGGGCAGTGGATAGAATCCCCTCCGCTGTTGGGGTGGGGGGGCAGTTTGACAGAACCCCACCCACCTGTTGGATATGGATGACGTTTGTACACCCTTGTAGGAGATGTACGAGGGAATACGGACCTCGAACGTCGCGTACACGAAGTCGTGTGCAAAGGGAATCTGTTCCCTTGCGGAGAGGATCTCTAGATTAATGGGAAAGTCGCATTATATGTGCATAAGTGCATGCGACATATGGCTAATAAAGGGGTAATATCTTAAGCTTATGTTGTACCATGCATATGGTACAACTTAAGCTTATAATGTGCCATGTATGATGGTACACCTTAGTTAAATTGTTCCTAAGGAACAATTACTACTAAAATAACTACCTTGGGGCCAATAAATAAGACCCAAGGGTTAGCCATTTCCTTACACTTTTGCATGGTATTCTTGCCGTGCATTTCATTCTAGCGAAGCTCTGTCGAAATCCTTCCTCTCTCTTTATCCAAGTTCTTAATCTAAAAGTAGAGATTTAGATTGTGGATTTAGTAGCCTTACTCCGTTCGTGAGAAGACTCGATCCGTCGTGGCGAATCCGAAGGCGAAGTTCTGTGACTACCGTGCCGCATACGCAAGCGTAAGTCTCAACTGTAGGAAGATATATGCCCATAAGGCAATTTATCTTGATTATACGTCTTGTTCATACCGTATATGGTACGTATTATTCTAAGTATAAAATCATTTGTATTAATATACTTAGATAATATCCATAGACTTATAGTTAGGTCCTTACATATCTAGATGAGATCTCGATTATGAGTAAGTAAACGACCGAATAGAAACGTAAGTCTTAAACGGTTCGTGATCGTAGATATGTCGAGAACTGGATATCGACACATCGGATATATCACTGTGTCTTCGTCTTACCTTCGGTAATGATGATCTCATAGTCATTCGACTTGGCGAAGTCGGAGACGAGACACAGGTGCTCATTAGAGAATGAGTTCACTGAACGACCAAGTTAGAGTTATTAAATGGTTAACTTTAATGATCTGTCTTTAATAACTCTAGGGTGATGATAGGTTAGTTGATCCTTAAGACCTGAAGTCATCTGTACAAACATGTAAGCGGACGGTATAGCTTAGACCCATGATCTAGCTTCGAGGACCAGTCCTGCTGAAAGATCTTAGGTTGGCCTGCACCTGAATCTCCGAAGGTGAGTAAGTGACTAAGATGGGATTCGTCACTTCCATTAAAAGGAAGTTAGTGTTATAGGCTCAGTACGGTCTTTATGTTAATCCTCGGCCGGAGTACGTTGCAAGTAGTACAACGTGTATACAATAAAGACCGACGTATACTGACCAATGTTGTCTAATAGGGTTGACAGAAAACCATACCCTAGGCCAACAATAACACAGTCTTGACGAAGGGATTTTAGCTAACGGAATTCATCACTGACACAGCCAATTCAAACCCTATGATACTTTTGTCAAAGGGTCGATCACGTTATGATGACTCTGAAACAAGGACGACAGCTACTGCTCGTAGTGACCGTCGTCTAAGGGTTTCGAGCCCCTACCTGTAGTAAGGTCAGGCTGTAGGGTCTCACACCGAGTAGTGTTAGTGTCTTAGTAATAGGAATATAGAATAGAGAGAAATTTCATTTGATGATATTCACAAGTTAAGTTGTGAAAGTTAGTCGCATTAGCAATAGGGACACAACGTTGCATTAGATGCTAAATTTGACTAAACGTGTTGTAAATTAGTTACGACGAATTTAGTAGGAACAAACTCATTGGAAAGGGTTACCTGGATGACGGGATCGTCCCGGTCTAAACACAGGT